>VZRN01004542.1:0-14293 GCA_013397935.1 Dasyornis broadbenti | reverse complement strand
GGAATCATCAGGGTAAGGGTTTAACGAGGTTCATAAAGGCCCCCAGGGGAAACAGCGCCGTGCCTTGGGGTCCCTGCGGCAACGCCCCGCGCATCCCTGCTCTCCTCGCATCCCTGTCCCTCTGCAGCGCCTATAGTAAAACACCTTAACTCAGCTCCGGGAGAGAGGAGGGAGGGGAAGGGACCACCTTCAGAGTGCAGCTGGAACTGGAAGCTGTCTGCCTCAGCCGTTAGAAATATGTGGAGAAATTACCTATCATTCCCTGTAGAGACATCCAGCAACCATCCCAACCCAGCTTTTCAGTTCGGTGATAATATGCTCCTATCAGTTTTAATAGCCCCATGCTGGATTCAGGAGGTATTATGGATTGTACAGCAAGCATATTGTCATTAAATTAAATTTTCAGAACATTCCCCAGCTCATCACAAATACCACAGAGAGTAATCATAATCGGTTCTCAACACATGTGTAATTGCCTTCAGCTGGCGTTTTTTACAGTTGACATTGTTCAGCAGTGATAAGGTGATTGGTGATTTGAATACACAGCTTGTTTCATAGCTGCCGTAATTGAAATATGGTATGTGTGAATGGAAGATTACATTAAGACCTAGGATAATCACCTGACATGAGAGTAATTGAGTCTACAATCTGCCACTGAGTCTCTCAGGGAGGGCTGAAATGAAAAGAAGCCATTAGTAGATTATGCCACTGCTGGCTCGGCTCGGCGCTGCTCGACTCGGCGCAGCTCTTCAGTTCCGGGATGGCATTCCTGGGCGGTGGGATGGGCATCGCCGGCTGGCCCGGGCCGGGCCGGGCTGGGCTGCCCCGAAGCGGGCCAGGCGGTACCGCCGGGAACAACACTGAACTTTTTCCTGGGAGCGGGCGGGGCGGGGAGGGAGCCTGGCTCCATCCAGAACAAACACTTCCTGCTGGCTCGGGAAATATTGCTTCTGTATCGTCCTGGTGGCGGAGACAGGAGGTCCGATCCATCCATCCCATCCCTTCAGGAAGGGCGCTGTGTGTGTATAGAAAAAGTACAGCATGAATTCATCCTGATGGGTTCAGGCGAAAATGGTCAAACTCTAACTATTGTTTAACTGCTTATGGAAGGACCAAGGATGTGGAATGTAAAGACGCAATGAAAAGAGTGTCTTTATTTCTTAGTAGTTTTCAGGATGTGGGCTGCATGAGATACTCTCTTTAAAAATCAAATTTGGAAGTACACTGAGGTTAATTATACGATGGGTAACCAAGAGGAACAGTTGTATCTAACCTTTAAATATAAATGTAATAAGGTGCCTGCAAATCTGAAACAAATATTTACTCCAGGTGTCCAGATTTAATGGACAAAAGCATAATTGCTTTTTAAGGAGAATATTTTATTTGTTAGCCACTGAGGATTATCTTGTGATGGAATAGTCTGTCTTCCTTTATTTATTTTTTCTTTAGGAAGGTAGTATATTTTGTTGGATTTTTGATGTTCTTTTTTTTTCTTCCTTTTTTTTTTTCTCCAAATCTACTGTATATACAGATCACAAACCCTGAACAAAGAAGTGTTACAAACCCAGCTGAGATAAACATGTCAGAATTACTGTTAAGAGGCTGATGCCCAGAGTGTTTAATGGCTTGAAAAGATGATCAAGCATTTATGCAGCTACCCCTTCAAAAATTATCATTGAGCCAATGATAATCCAGTTATAATAATGAGTACTGAGTCAATTAAGCTTAGCACGCAGAGAAACTACTTTTTATTATTATATAACTCTTTCTCTTCCATCTTTAAAAAAATTGGAATTCATTGGAATTACGAAAAAACCATTTTTACTTAAAAGGCCTAATATTTAGCTTAGAAGCCTATATAAAAAGCCACATCCAGAATAACATGACTAACTTGTAGGATGTAATTTCATCAGGATCTGAGATTCTCCTTTGAGATGATGTGAATCCCCATTTTCTCATAGCTTTACAGTGTGTGGTAATTTTCAGAATCCAAAATCCAGCTGTACTATCTTGGAAATTGCTATAGGACACACAGCTCAGCACACCGTTTTCTGCACACAACTGATAGCTACTTAACAGTTGCCTGCCCAATTTTAGGGTTTTTTTCCTTACAACCTCTGCAAAATAGGTTTTGTATCTAGCAGAAGTATCTTGCACATTTTTCTCAACTGTTCCTGAAGTCTGAACTCTCTCTAGCACTTGTTAGAACAAACCTAAAAATGCAGTGGTAAAAGAATAGTGGTTAGGCTGCTTTGTATTTGGATTCCACTTGTAATAACATTAGGCAGAAGGAAATTTTTAGACAATTAAGGTCTATATAACCCAATGCAGTATCACTAAAAACAGAAGGATATGGGACTGGATATAGCTGCAGTAGTGATGTAGAGAGGAACAAATAGCTAAATAGTGCAGTATCTTCCTCCTCACACAATACACAGCATGCACCCAAGGTTGCTGCTTTGAAGGCTACAGCTGTCCCAGTGAGCCCACACCTTTCCAGAGTCAAAGACTCTCTGATTTGCAAAAAAGTGAGTACCTGGTTAAAGTTTGGATCCCAAGCTTTTTCTGTAGGCTTGCAGTTGAGAAGTCCCCAGCTGCTTATAGGGAAAACATAACTAATTTTATCTGGAAGATACTGAATAGCAATAAATGTAGAATGGTTAATATATTTTCAATCACTTAAAAAAAAACCCTATTTAAGGTTTTAAGGAACCCTAGCAACTTAAGTTACCCCACCACAATCAGAAATCTTTTATAAGCCTTATTCTCATTTATGCAAAAATGCTTTGCCTTTGAAAATCCTTAGAAGTCACTTGGATTTAACCACAAGATCAGCATATGAAAAATAATTCTCTAAGCAATCAAAGCTGAGGAGTGCTTGAAAGGGATCACTCAGTTATGTGGTGAGCAACTTGCATGGTTCTTTTTGGACATGAAATCTTTCTTTGATTTTGTAAAACTCGGTGTAGTTTTTTTCCAGGTCAGGAGATAAAGGTCATTCAACAGTATGATGAACTGTAACCTAAGAAAGTCCTGAAACGGGGTACTCTTGAAGGGTGGTAACCATCCGGAGTGCAAGAGAACTTAAGAAACCTCAGGAAAATTTGCATGAGGATCTTTTATGGGGGTTAAAAATGTGGTTGTACTATGAAAAGCTTTTGGAGAAGGTTGACAGGTGCAAACATGGAGGGAGAAGGCTGACTCATTTATCTTTGAGGGATAGAGAAAAGAGGATCCTCATTAATTTCAGTGTTACAGGTTAAAAAAAAAAAAATCCTGCTTGAGAATTGTACCTGAAGATAATTCTGACCAACAGAGCCTGAAAGGACCCTTTTATCTCATTACTGCCTCCAGAGTGGCTACAAATTTTCTTTTCCAGTAACCTCCCAGTAGCTTGTTATTTCACCTGATTATTTGCTTTGCAGTCAAAGAACCAACCTCTACTTTTTATCTAATATGTCTTATGGTATTGACAATTCAGATGTTCTTATTTCTCCTTTTTGAGAAGTGTGTCTAGTTTATTGCACTTGTCAGGCAACTCTTTGGTGTAATGTTGCCAATGGGCTTGTCTACTAAACCTGTTAAGAAAAATATCCCAATCATAAGATTATCCCTACACAGTTATACACCTGTCCATATCACATGTATTTTAAGAGCTATGGTTTCAAGCCAGAAGAAAAATCCATCTTTCCCTGAGCTGTGCTAAACTTTCCTCTGCTAAAAATTTCTCTAACATATATTGAAAAATTTAAGACAAGTCCCTGCAACTTTGCAAGTAGGGCAGACAGTCACGACTTTGGTTTGTTTGACTATAAATTGCTGAAACAATGCAACTTAAAAACAATACAGTAGTACTGTATGACACTGTCAATATCATTTATAGCACAATTTTACACAAAGGCAGGACTATCATAAAAAAAGAAGTAAGTCCTATCAGGTGCCCTAAAATACCTTATATCATAAATAAGTCAGATTTCTTAGAGGAAAGCAATAAAGTTCCAGCAGATTCGATTTTTCCCACTAAATAATCACCCTGACCTTTTTCACTAACTTCACAACAACAGTTCTTGAAGAAGCAAGCAAACACAGTGAGAGATTTGTATGGCACACCCATGTCTAAAGCATGAAGAGAATGTAGAAGAGCATTGATAGTACTACTACACAAAAGACTACATGGAATATAAAGCAAAAAAGGATGCTAATCAAAATCAGTGGGCTGAATATTTATAAAGGAAGATATTGATAAAATACTGAATGCAGGAGAAATTACACAACAGTATTTGGAGATTTTAGAAGTCTCTTGCAAGAGAAAAAATACCAGAAACATATTCAAAACCCACCAAACTGTTTTTTTAACTTAGGAAATAGTTTCAGTCATAGTTGTTTGGTAAAAATTGAGAAATTAATTGGTGAAATAACACCAGGCATGAATTTGGCACCAGAAGATATATTATTAAGTTATTTAATTCAAAATTCCTTATTCCTGGGGGTTTTTTGGCTTGTTTTAACATTTAAAGTAACAACTACTACGGAAATATTTTTCTTTATTACCACCAGATAAATAATCTTATCTTTCTATTGTTAGATTTTCTGCAGATAATTCATACATTACACAAGTGAAACATTGCTAGAGGTTCTTACAGCTATTTTATATCAGAGGATGAAAAATTAGATTTTTAAAACAGCAACAATTAAAGTCTTGTTCTGTCACTTTTAAAATCTAAAAGGAAAAACAGTTGTTTTACAAATGAGAAAAAAGATCACAGACAAAAAGTTTTATCACCTGAGCAAGGCACAAAACAAATAAGAGGATAATTGATGAAAAGAAATAAGCCTGTAAGTGTTGTTGCCAGAAGGAACTGAAATTGGTCTTTATTCACGGAAACAAAGTCAGCATATTCAAATTGGAAGAGAAGGTGGCACAAAGACTCCAAGATCAGTACTGTACTTTCTGGAAAATGAATTTGTTGCTGCTACTCTCCAGCTGCCCAAAACGATGAACATGCCAAGTGCTGTGCAAGCAAAGGGAACTTCAACAACACAAGGGGGTGTTGCTTTTATACAGAGACACTTTATCATTAGTGTTAATAATTATAATTTTCCTTCTTCCAGCTATCAAATAGCACTCACATAAGCAAAGATTCCTAAGAATACAACTCTCTGCCTTTAATTAAATCCTTGATATATAGAAAACCACAGTCTCTTGAACGTTGTATAGTAATGCATCAGCTGACCAGGAATCTTCAGGTTTCAAAACATCTTTTTTACAGATAAGTTACACATAGTTTATTTGTGCAAATATTGAAAGTACTCATGTGTGATAAAACCAAAACCCCAGTACCTTCTATCTTTGTGTGGCTAATACTTAAGATTTGTTCTTTTGATGTGAATCTTTGTATATTAGCACATGCTATGGGCTCCACAGTTGCACTGTTACATGTTTACTATTTTATTTTTTCATTCATCTCCATGCACAATCAGTATAGCTCTTTGGTATGAGTTCTCAAATAGTGTCTTGGGTT
Source organism: Dasyornis broadbenti (assembly GCA_013397935.1). Classification (NCBI taxonomy): domain Eukaryota; kingdom Metazoa; phylum Chordata; class Aves; order Passeriformes; family Dasyornithidae; genus Dasyornis; species Dasyornis broadbenti. Next base: position 8,771 of record VZRN01004542.1, on the reverse strand, counting down.
ACTTCTTCATGGCATCAACATAATTTATAAGTTTATAATTATTATAGCAAATATAATTAAAGACTGTTTCTAAATGTGACTTTTACTGATCCTCACTGGAATGCAATAGCTTTTCAGATGAAGACAGGTACAATTATATTCTGAGGTTTTTTGACTTCCAAAACCAGGAAATTTTACTTCCTGTAAAAAAGAAAATATGAGCAAAGAATATAAAAAAGTCTTAGGAAAGAATAACTGCAGAATGAATCAATTGATGAGATGCCAGTTATTGTGCACTGGGGTATGTAAATATCTAAATAATGATAATTCTTCATTCATGTAATGTCCTATTTAAAAAAAAAATCTTTCATACTCAAAGTGATTCTGAAAAGCAGGGTTTAGGCTCTCTCCTGTGTCAATGGGAAGCTGTGGCTGATTCAGGTCTCCAACAAAGACCCAATCCTGTTTGATTAGTTCTAGCAGCTACTTAGCAGTTGCCCACCCTAGAATAAGTTGTCATTACTCTGCCATCGGATTAGCTTTAGACCTCGCCATTAAAGAAGATGTACTTATTCTTACTCAGTGTTAGTGCCAACCCTGAAATAAGAAGCACAGTACAATTCCAAAATGCCCCAAAGTTACTCTCTGGAGACAAGGCTGTTGATGACTTATCCTAGATCAATCATCATTGAAGGTCGCCTGTCCTATTTGGCAATATTTGTTCAGTAACTAATAAAGATCAGCCTGCAGTTATTTATATTAGGTTATCATCTCTCCAGGGTGAAGCTTAATCCATTTTACAATGTTTTTCCCAACAAGACAACATGAGTTTCTCTGTCTGAAAATGAATTAAGTGCATGGTTTCTAAATATGGGATCTGACATTGTTCTTGTTACAAAAAGCAATTTATTCCCCAAAAGGCTTACACTTCAAAGGTTATATAAAAAGGTTCAAATATCAGTGCTATCCATTTTTCAATTACTGGGCTTCCTAACACCACTAGCTTTTGGACAGATAAGCAGTGGTATCAGTTTTCTTATTCAACATCTCATAGGTTTCCAATTCAGCATCCCAGAGAAAGCAAATTTATTGTAATGCATTTAGCTGCTTTTGAGGCAGGAGTATCCCGATTGTTTCCCACAAGACTATATGGTATATCAAATAGTATCTTAAAGGGATGTTTATGAAGCACTAGATACTAATGATTGTGATTATTGCCGTAGATTAGAAAGCTTGACTATGGCCAGACTTCCTTATCAACTTAAAATTTTTAATAATAGAGAGAAAATAGATTTCATCTACCAATGAAAATTGAAGTACATTTGTGAAATATGATCATTATGAGGGGATTCTGTCTCCAAACATCATGATAAAGTTCAGACGAAAAAAAATGAGAATAACAGACAAAACTTTTGCATAGCATTCTCTGTGTGATCATAGTTTCTGTAACAATTAGCAATGTCAAATTGGAGGAAGATAACAAGAATAATAATAACAACATTAACAATAAAAATGGCTTTTAATTTTAAATAAAATATTCTCTCTTATCAAGATAGCATTCAAGTATTGTAAGTAGTTAGTATATTAAAATGGTTTTTCTTTACAAAGTAATAAAATGCCTTTTGCTATCATTTCTGACCATACTTTATGGATGATACAGCCAAGCTTTGACATATTTTTATTGGCAAACTGTCATGGGAATTCTTTCAGAGTTATGGATCAGCACTGAGTCATAGCAACAGGTTTAGGGCTTGCTTCTGCCAGGAATTTCTTGGAGCAGGAAAAAAAATATTGATAAATTCTAAGCCTGAGTGGGAAGCTTGGTATGACAGAGCAGTTACTAAATCTGCCAAAAATACTCATCTGATGCTGATTGCAGAAACTCATTGTTTTTCCATCTCACATGAATGCTGCAGTAAGAAGGGATACATGTTGATCTGAATTTACTTCCGAATGATGTATTTTCTTATTATTTTGACAAAGCAAAATTTCATTTTTCAGTATGTCAGGCTGATATTTCTAGGGCACTGGAAAAAAAAAAAAAAGAAAAGAAAAGAAATAGAGAGATGATAAAGGAGCCACTACAGAGAAATTGTTCAAATCCTGAAATGTAATACAAGTAATATAAGCATAATGAATTAACAGTTATCGGTGCTACATAGCAGGAATATGCAAGGGCATTCTTGGTTCAGAAAAGATACAAATACTGCACATCAAAAACATCATGGCTATCTTGTGAAAAAAAAAGAAGGGATTCATGAAGTAGATAAGATCAATTATGTTTCACAGGTTAAAAAATTGGAGAAAGGTTTAAAGGAGAAAGATATTCTTCTAGGCTCTTTTTTATGTTATCCTTTGGCTGGGGGAGAGCTTTGCAATGCAAATTCTGAAATTCTTTATGTTGGAAAGTGTATGAGTTTAAGAAATGTTAAGGAATTAGTGAATTGAACTATGGATTTAAAAAGAAATTAGAACAGAATAAAATAAAACACTGATTAATGAAAGACAGATTTTTCCCAAGCTTATTGCTAAAACAAGCTGTACTTTACAGACATGAACCTAGTAAACCTTTGTAGATGTCAAAAAACAAGAAATAAAAAAAAAAGAGAATTATGTGGGAAAATAACAAGAGAGCTGGAGAAGGTGGGAAATGCAAGGCATGTAAAATAGCTAAAGATCTGATTACAGGAAGGCCTACCAGAAGTTGTCCTAAATGGACAACTATGGAAATAAGGAGTTCCATGGTACCAGCAAGGATTGATCTTGGAGCTGAATGCAGAGAGCAAAATGCTATGAGACACTGTCAACCTCAAGGAAGATTATGCATAAAAATCTGAGAGGGTAGGAACTGAATATTCACAATGATGTAATTTTCAGCAGCACAAAATCAAACTTAATATTCCAAGTTTTCTTGATATGGCTTAATCATAATGTGGTTGCAAAAAGGACAAGTATGACTTTAAAATGTGTGGAAGTTTATCCATTTGAGTTGAAGAACTGATAACATTATGCAACAAAACTGGGACACAACATCTGGAATAATGCTTACAACGATGATAATTCATGCTCAGGACAAAGAATTTAAAGTGAAAAATGTGGAGGTGAGTCATTGTCATGAGAAGCAAAATCTACGAAAACTAAAAGATATCCCACCTAGTAATAAGGAGGTTGAAAAGATTTATCTAAGCAAAAGTACAATCATATCTAAGCAAAAGTACAATCATTGCTTCATGTAACTACATCAAGATATTCCCGAGAAAAAATTCAGCTGAGGGAAGAGCAGAATGCCTGGTTAGCCTGAATAAATTAATACCGGTTACAGAACATTCTTCTTTTTGTTTGATATTCAGCCTTCCCAGCTTCACTGCAATGTGATGCAGAAATACTGAGCTGTGAAGGATTTATCTTTTTCTTAGAAGTGAAGTAACTGAGTTAGCATGCGGTTTAAATGCCTGCTTGAAAGTTCTAAATTTATTGAGGGTTCCCTCCTTTAAAATAATGGCTGGATTACTAGGATATTTGTATGTGCTAAGTTCATACTTAGGTAAGGGTGTAATTACTGTGTAGCGTGTATGTAGAGGTCATCGAACAAGGCTTTGGATTGCTTACATTTTGTTCCTGTGGGCAAAACAAGAATCTCAGCTGGTACTTGGGGGCTTATCTTAATTAATATCTCATATCCAGGTCTCACCTTAAAATCTATCTCATTGCAACTGATTCAGTCTTTTACTTGCAACATTTTGTTACTATAGCATCCAAAGCACTGCTGCTGGTGTGGGATCAAGTAATCAACATCTATCATTCCAATATTATGGTTTACATAATGTTCATATTTGATGTTCATATTCATGTATAGTATATTTCTTTAACACTGTATTTAGGAAACATGGACGTGAGTGTGGCATCAGCTACTTTATGAAATTCGTTGAATTAGGCATCTTTGTTTTACTAGTAATGGTTAGTAAGATGAATACACTAGCCTAAATTAGTTATTTTCTTTCCTCCATTGATAATTAGCACTAGAGGGGATGAGTATGAGTTACCTATTAACTTCAATTGCTGTGTTTAGCAGTGCATCCAGAAAAATACATTATCAGTTACAGCAAAATCCTGCTTCTTTTCTTGTTTTTATTTTCAGAACTTATCAGAAAAGGGAAACTTACAGCTGTGGCAGACCCTCACATTGCACTTTGTTCAAAATAATGTTTATGTTGTATATTTAGTATATGAATACCCACATTACTGTTTAACAGTAATTTAATTTCTTCTGACTATAAAAAGTGCATGTGAAGTATTTATCATGTTGATATTGGACTAGCACTGTAGAATAATATTTATATGAATTACTTCATCAAATGGAGTCAAATTCTGCCACAGTCAGGTGTATAAGGTTAGCTCCACAGACTTTGGTAGCGTCAGGAAATAATTTGACCCTGTTACTTAAAAATTAAAGGAATTTCATCATAGTACATAACCTTAAAAAATCACCACTACTTCCATATCAGATGCTACCTTCATGAAACAGCTAATATTTATTTTCATGTGGTTCAGAAACTCTTATTCTATTAATGGCTCCTAATGTTTGTGTGTATTTATATAAATTGTTGTGTTTGTAGCTTAAAGTAAACAAGTTCTTATTGTTCAGTTGATGAGTTATATTGAAATATGAGGCTTAGCACACTGTAAATTGTTAGAAGTAATGAATAGTTAATAACACGGATTTGCACACAGCAATACCATAATTAATAATGTGCAGCGTATCTGGTCAAATAAATAAACTATCTGCTCATGATTATACTAGATACTCCTTTTTTTCCCCCCTCAAGATAACTGACATCTGTAGTAACTATAACTGCGGGATACAGACATCAAAGTACAAGGAGAAGTATTTAAGTAAAAAGCTACGCTCAGGTCAGGACTGAGATGGGAGAGTAGATACCTAGATTTTCAAAGCCAGGTGGTGAAAAGTCTGACTAGAGGCCTGCTCATAAGTGTTTCACTCTGGCAGTAGCCCAGACAGTAATCCCAGCTTCCATTTGTGTGGAAGAGAACTTCCTCTCCTTGTGAGAGGCTTGAGATACTGTATTTTATCTGCATATATCATCACCAGTACTTCATGTAATAACCAGTGCCTCTGTAATGACTGCTGCCATGGAAAGTACGTGTTGATTATGAAATTGAAATCAATCTCCTAGATATTTTTAAGTATGTCAGAGAATGGCCTTAGAATTTAAAATTGTTTTTTTCCAAATGGGTGACAGGAAAAGAAACAGGATGCAGTTGAAGAGGGTCACAAGGGAAATAATGCATTTTGGGATAATCTGCAGCAGAAATGACAGAATGGAGGAGGATTGGTTAATTAGTAGGTCTGGAAAAGAGTCCAAAGGATCAAATAAAGATAAGCAAGCAAACCTAACTCATCAATGTCATACAGTTCCAGAAAAACAAGTATAATACTGACTTCTAAAAAATGCAGTGTGAAGTAGTCCCTTCACCCTTCTCAGAAGTGGAAAAAAACAGCTTTGGTAGATATCGTGTGTAGTTTTGTGTAATGCACAGACTAGACAAACTCAGACTAGACAAACTAGTTTGCAATAAGAATGTCTCAATTTCCAGGTAGTTTGTACTTTGAGAAAAGATGGAAATCCTTCAGGCTGTTTCATCTGACGGAAAAAAGAGCAGAGGGAAAACGGTTGTAATCTTTTGAGTATATGGATAGAAAGCAAATAACATGTAAAATTTAGTGCTATGAGATTTAGCACAGAATGTTTATCTTGATCTTTTAAGGATATCTTTCATAAATTCTCATGAGATGACAGATTAGTGTGGAATGCTGCAGGCCCATGTTATTTTTCCTCATAAAATGGTGGATATTTGTTCTATTTTCTATTATGTGTTTTACAATACAATTAGTTTAAAAGAAGCAAATTATTCCTACTCAGATTTGGAAAGAAATCATAAAATCATAGAAAATGCTGAGTTGGAAGGAGCCCATTAGGATCATCAAGTCCAATTCCTGGCCCTGCATAGCACCATCCACAAGAGCCACTCCATATGCCTGAGAACATTGTCCAAATACTCCTTGGACTCTATCAGGCTGGTGCCATGACCACTTCCCTGGGGAGCCTGTGCCAGCGCTCAGCCACCCTCTGGGTAAAGGCTTTTACCTGATATCCAACCTAAATCTCCTCTGACTCATCTTTATGCCATTCCCTCAGGTCCTGTCACTGATCACCACAGAGAAGAATCAGTGTCTTCCCCTCACAAGGAAGTTATAGACGGCAGTGAGGTCTCCCCTCAGTCTCCTCTTCTTCAGGCTGAAGAGACCAAGTGACCTCAGCCACTCCTCATACGGCTTCACCTCAAGGACCTTCACCATCTTTGTTGCCCTCCTTTGGACAATCTCTAAGAGTTTGATGTCTTTTTTATGTTGTGGTGCCCAAAACTGCACACAGGACTCAAGGTGAGGCTGCACCAGTGCAGAGCAGAGCGGGACAATCAGGGTCTGCTTTGGTATCTTGGTTATCTGGCTACTGGGAAAAGAACAGTAGCTAGGAAACTCAGGAAGGAAGTATTGACTAGAGTGACAGCGTGCCAAGTCACATTCTTCTTCCCAGAATTTACTACTTGCTGTCTGTGACAGTTCCTTCTTCATTACCCTGCCATTTTTGAATTCCACTGTGAATTTGTCTCTCTACATAACAATTCTCAGGGCTTTACTTGCTTAAGAACACTTTGAAAAAATATCCATTAGCAGAGATGGAGATATAGTCAAGGGATTTTAAATGCAGTTGTAGTATCCCCTCAGTCATTGTCACATAGAGTCTTGGAGCAGCCAAGTCACTTCGGAGGTGTCAGTCCTACAGCTAGACCCAAGAGTTAGCTTGGAAGACATGCCAATTCCAAATGTGGAGTTTCATAGCTTCTTGGTCAGCACTTGACCAATTTTTTCAGCATTAAAGCTTTTGCTAGTCAAGTTACTGGCAATTCCAGAAATCTCTTAGTTGTTGTATTTATCCTACCCTCTCCTGTTTACCCTTCACACATACAGTGTATTTTGTGCAGTGCTGCACCAGGTGCATTCCCAAGACAATACAGTAAAATCAAAGTCTTCTGTCATTCTCATATCCACATGGACACACTCTTGAACAATTTAATTCAAATAATGAGTGCAAAGACAGTAATGCTCTTCACTGAATTATGAATATATGGAATAATGGAAGTTTCCTACACAGGCAGCCCAAACCTTTTCAATATTATAGAAAAATCAACATTTTCCATCACAATGAATGCAGCACCATAAAATAATTATTTTGAATATGTTGCTGCTTGCTAAGTGAATAATGCGTGGCTTCTAATTAGCTTGGAAATAAACTCTCTTGTACCATGAAGTGTACAAATGTGTTAACGTTGGCTGGGGATTCTTCAGCAGACATACAGAAGAAATACTACATAATGCAAGAAGCTGGATATTCATATTGAGAATGAAATTCAGTACTATATTGTAAAAAAAGTGTAGTTCAATTTGATTTGGTTATTTTCTATAGCAATGTAATGACATATGTGATAGCAAAGTGAAATCTTTCTATTCCTCTTTTATTTAGTAATCGCTTCTGGCATCTGTGAGGAAAATATTTAATCCACACATAGCCAATGTGCCTAAGTGACACTGGACTTGGTGTGGAGCTTTGTTTCCTTGTTTGTTTGCTTGTTGTTCATTGAAAATAGAATTGTATACATCACATTGCCATTAAAGACAATTTAAGTTGCCCAAGTGTAGCTGATGGATTTGCACAGCTGGAAAAAGAAACCTGGTTCGGCATCTGGAAGCTTTACTGTTCATGAGGATGTGAAAATGTGGAAATACAGACTGAAGTACCATACTGACAACATTGTTGTAAAGTGAGCACATATGACAGGTTTTAAGTGACAACTGAGTGAGCAATTTGGCCACTCTTCTAGGTATAACTGAAATCACTGCATTAGCCTTGGTATCATTTGAACCACTTAGATTGCTCTGCACCGCTCTAAATGTTGTAGATGTTAAAGAATCCAACTCTGGAATCCACTAATATATTTGAGATTAATGACACATTCTTTTCAAGTCTGAGACAGGGATTTCTGCTGTACCTGAAATTAACTTAGTAGGCCAGCAGCAAGCCGAAACCAGCACTGCACCAGAAAAGCTGTGCCACTTTCTATTTTGAACTGGAAAAAATCAGCTCATTTTGCCAGAGGCAAAAATTTGCCTCTGGCAAAAATCAGCTCATTGCTTTTACTGGGCTTAGAACTGATCTGGACTGGCATAGTAGAGTGCATCATTCAGTTTAGTGTGTTGAAGATGAAAAAGGGTATGGTTCACGCAGCAACTATTTGCTTACCAGTAATATTGTAATGTAATGGCTTTAAGACACAGGCAGTACAGAAACACTGGGTAGCTTCAACCATGTAATGAAGACCTTCAGTTGGGTTTGGAGAAATTTAAGATGTACCCACTAATTTTCAGAGCTTTTGATAGAAGCTGCAGGCTGTTTTCCTTATGGCTTATTATGTTTAACAATTTGTTGTTGCTTTTATGTTTTATTATTATATATATTTACAAGGATAGTATAAACTGAAAGCATATTTGGCCCTGCCCCAGTTTGCTTGCAGCCTAGTGATAACCTGAAAATATGATGGGAGGATGCATAGGGGTAGGGAAAAGGTTATGGGGAAGAACATAGCCAGATGTCTCAGATTTATTGCATGCCTCGATGGATTAAACTAACTCATTCCCTTCCTTCCTTCCTTCC
>VZRN01004541.1:340165-378623 GCA_013397935.1 Dasyornis broadbenti | reverse complement strand
GTGCCCAGGATGGCCTCCCCCCATCACAGCACCCACCAGTACTGGAGAGTTTGTCACCCCTCCCCTCCCCTCCCGTCTCTTCCCTTCCCGCAGCGTGAGGAGCAGCAAGGGCTGCATTTGCTGAAACATCCGAGGGCTATCAACACTGCAGCACAAATCCAATCCACAGCCATGGGAAGGAATGGAATTGTCTCTCCCCAACCAACCCAGCACATTCTGAGCCATCCCCCGTCCTGGCTCCAGTGTCCATCCAGCTGAGGGGGTGTCCAGGATCCTGGGTGCAGCTGTTGGGGTGCAGGGGGACACTTCACACGAAGTTGAACCGTGCGGTGCTGCAGAACCGCTGTCCCTCCCCTGGCCGGGATCCCACATCCTGTGGGGACAGGGCATCTCCCCTGTCCTGGGGCCCGGCAGGGCTCCCCGAGGGGCCGGGCTACGGAGGGACAATGGCTGCCACAGGCTGGGCTGTGCGGACACCGAGGGACCTCGGGCGGGCAGCGCTCCAGAGCTCCTGCTGGGCCCTGCACCCCTTCCCGTGGGGAGCCCCACACCCCTTCCCATGGGGAGTTCCCCATCTGTCAGTGATCCCCCCATCCCTCCCAGGGCTGCCCTCACCCCGGTCAGCACCCTTGTCCCAGGCAGCGGAGGCAGGACAAACGTTCCGTGGTTTATTTCCAGTTTGATGGATTTCTCAGGTGTAGGATGCCGGGGGGGATGTGTGTGCCCACTCTGGTACGGTCAGACAGCCCTGCAGCCGGGGCGGGGTCCCGCTGTCGGGCATCTCTTCCCCAGTGATGGTGCAGCCCCCACCCTGCAGCTTTGGCGGGGACCAGGGGCATTTTGGGATGTGTCACGTTCACGAGGCAGCTGCAGCCACTGCCATCCCTGGGGGCCCACAGTGCTGGGTCCGCAGAGCCATCAGGCAGCGTTGCCCAGGACGAGCACGCTCATGAGGAAGACCATGAGGAAGAAGACCCACATGAAGAAGCGGTCCATCACCTTGGCCACCTTCTTCCACTCGCCGGTGCGGCGCTGGTTGGCGCGGTGGCGCCGGAAGCAGCCGGCAATGTACCCGACGTTCCTCAGCAGGGAGTCATGGTGGCACAGGCAGTGGTCCCAGGGGCAGCCCCCCACCTCGGTGCCCACCTGCCCCTCCCCGGGGCTCTCCCCTGGCCCCCCAGCATCCCCCACACCCGCCCGCCCGCCCAGTGCCCGCTGGGGGCTCTTGCAGCTCTCGCCCACCTCGTAGACACAGCAGAGCCGGGCCATGTGGTGCAGGATGAGCCAGCGCGCCCAGGGGGGCACAGGCCGGGCGCCCGGCCCGCAGTGGTGCACGTTCATGATGAAGATGGTGAGCGCGGTGGAGGCTGTGATCATGGTCATGGTGGCGATGTAGTACTTCCCTGTGGGGGCAGTGGGCGCTGACAGGGGGCACGGGGGTCCTGCTCCCCCACCCTGTGCCACGGCCCTGCCCTGGCACCGGCACCGCCCGGCCCCAGCACAGACCCCCTGGTCCCAGGAAGGCTCCTGGGTGCTATTGGGGCTCACCGATGAGCGGGACGCTCTCCGAGGGGGGCATGCTCTCGGCCACCAGCAGCTGGAACACGGTGAGGGCCAGCAGCACCGTCACCCCCAGGGACACCTTCTCCCCCGAGTCGGCCGGCAGGTAGAAGCCGAGGGGTGCCAGGAAGGAGACCATGATGCAGGGCAGGAGGAGGTTGAAGATGTAGAAGGAGGCGCGGCGGCGCAGGAGCAGGGTGTAGGTGACGTCGGGGTAGGGCTCGGAGCAGCAGCCGTAGGTGATGACGTTCCTGGTGGCCGGCATGCCCAGCACCTCCCACTCCACGTTCTCCACGAAGTCCGTCAGGTCCCCGGTGTCCAGCTGGTTGCGGAGGTCGATCTGGTTGCCGTTGTAGGTCCAGGAGCCAAAGGTGAGGCGGCAGCGCTGCCCGTCGAAGGGGAAGTAGGACACGTCCACCTTGCAGGAGCTCTTGGTGATGGCAGGTGAGTCCCACACGATGTGCCCGTCGGAGCGCAGCACCACGTTGGTCTCCATGGAGCCGCCGAAGTGCTCGTCGGCGCTGGGGAGGGAGGGGTGGCCGTGGGGCCGAGGTGGCCTATGTGCCAAGCCATGTCCCCTCCCCACGTCACTGCAGGCCCTGGCTGTCGCCTCGGTGGGGGCGGTCAGTCCCAGGCACACGTGGCTGCTGCTAGCACCCCCTGGCCCCCCCATCTCCCCGTATCTCCCACTCCAGGACCCTCCTGCTCCTGCCCCAAGGTTGGCAACACCCCGTGCCGCCCCCAGCCCCAGCCGGGGCCCCGAGCTCCGGGAGCAGCTGGGGGGGCCAAGCACAACCCACTTATTGTAGAGGATGATGTCCGGCCGCCAGACGTAGCTGCTGGGGATGCGGATGCTGTCGATGCCGCCGTACTCGTCCTTGTCCCAGGTGAGGTGGGCGTCCAGCCAGGTCTGGCGGACCCACAGGTAGGAGGTGAGGACCTGGTTCCTCTCGTCCTGCCGAGGGGAGAAGGTGGGCGTGAGGGGATGGACCGCGGTGCCACCCCCACTCCCCTCAGCCCCCAGCCCAGTGGCTTCTCTGAGTGTCCCGCAGAGCTGAGCTGGATTCGAAGGGGTCGTGCTGATTTTGGGGGGGATCCGGGCTGTCTACAAAGCGATCTGAGCTGACTCGGGGGCAGCTGGGCTGGTTTGGGGGGGATCCGGGCTGGTTTCAAGGGCTGAGCGTCAGCGCGGGATGGAGCAGGAGCCGGTGCGGGGGAGCAGGGCGCCGTGCCGGTGCCGTGCCCGGGCACTCACCATGTCGATGATCTGGGACAGGGTGACCTGGAGGGTGACGTTGAGCGCCCGGTCCGTATCCTCCACGGGACGCAGGGCGCTGGAGTAGTTGGCGAAGAGGTCGTGGAGCAGTTTGTAGGCGAACCTGCCCTGCGCCCCGCGGCAGCCTGCGGAGACACGGAGCGGGGGCTGGAGGGGCCGGGGTGCAGCAGGACCCCTCCCGAGGGATCCCCAGGACCAGGCCGCGGGGACCCTCGGGCAGCTGGGAGGGGCAGGGGAGCACGGCGGGATCCCCGTCCCTCCTCACCGCCAGCCTGAGCCCCCCGTCCCCGGGATCCCCTGTGTGCGGGGGGATGCCGCTCCAGGGACCGGGGCGCTCCTCCCGCGCCTGGAGCGGGGGGTCCGCACCCCTCGAGCCCCGCTGCTCACCCGGGGCCGGGAGGACTCCGGCGAGGCACAGGGCGAGGCACAGGCGAGCTCCGGGCTCCATCCCGCCGCAGGTCCGGGGACTCGGGGGGGCCAGGTGACGTCAGGGCGGGGACAGAGCGGGGGGGCACGGCCCCCCAGGCACCCAGGGCGAGGGGTTACGGTGGGTGACCCCCGCGGGGCCCGGCTGGGAGGTGGCAGGGGCCGGGATGGGCTCCGGGTGCAGCCGAGCCCCTTTGGGATGGGTTTGGGAGGCGCTGGCGGCAGCCACACGGTGCCTGTCGGCGGCCCAGCAGCTGCCCCGGCCCGGGGGACACTCACCCGCCGGCACGGGGACACCGGGCGGTGCAAGGGCCGAGGGCGAATGGTGCAGCCCTGGAGTGGAGTGACCCCCGTGCACAGCAAGGGACATGCCGCTCCCTGGTCCTACAGAACAGCAAGGGAATGGAAGAGGCAGATTATTCCCATTTGGTGAGAAGAAAATCCCGGGAGTTTGAGGGACAAGACCCAGGAGACACAGCAGTGAGTGGCAGCGGTGCCTGGCACGGGGGTTCCGGAGCATCCCCCAGCTCCAGCCCCGGCGAATCCGCCGGCTCCACTCCCCCGGCGCCTCCTGGCACCTTTCCCATGCCGAGCCCCGGCGGCAGATGCCGAGCGGTTTTGAGGCCGGAGGTTTTGTTTCCAGGCGGTGAATTATTCATCCCAACCCGTCCCGCCCGGGCCGGAGCCGCCGGGGCCGCTCAGGCCCAATTACAGTAATGGAAGGAGGTGAAGCCGGAGTGACCCGGCCCCTGCACACAGGCAGTGTCACCTGAACGTGCCACCAGGAACAGGGACACCTTCCACCACAGCAGGGGCCTCCAAGCCCCAGTGTCCAACCCGGCCTTGGACACTGCCAGGGATCCAGGGGCAGCCACAGCTGCTCTGGGCACCCTGGGCCAGGGCCTCCCCACCCTCCCAGGGAACAATTCCTTCCCAAGATCCCATCCAGCCCTGACCTCTGGCACTGGGAAGCCATTCCCTGGGTCCTGTCCCTCCAGCCCTTGTCCCCAGTCCCGCTCCAGCTTTGACACTAAAAGGCCACAATCTGGTTTATCAGGGGCTCCCCACATCCCATCCTCGAGACAGGGGTGACTTTTCCTCCCAGGATCCTGAAGGAGCCGACCCTGATCACCACCAAAGGCATGTGGGATTCCCTCAGATATTGCTGGGCTGGGCTGTGCCCATACCCAACCACCCTGGAGTGACACAGCAAAGGACACACACACCTAACAAACCCAAACCCTGCCTTAAAAAGCAAAGGAAGCCGTGGGAGTACTATAAACATTTTATTTATTGTTTTCAAAAAGACAGGAAAATAATCTAGAGCATTTATTTATATTTTTTTAATAAAAACCTTTCGATACTCCTCATGCATAAAGACCTTCCATGAGCACGTGGCAGTGCCAGGGCCGAGGCTGCTGGGGCAGGACCCCGTAATCCAAGTGGAACAATTTCCGAAGGAGCAGCTTTGCATTCGCTGCTCATCCCAGAACTAGTCCTGGTTCAGTCCTGGCCTGCTTGAGGCCCGGCTGGCCGCTGGCTGTGGCCGCAGCGAGGCGTGGGCGGTCAGTGCGTGGCCAGGGCCAGCTCGCGCAGGTAGGCGTGGGTGAGGCTGCGCAGCTCCTCCAGCGCGTAGTCCTCGGGCATGGGCAAGCGGCCGATGTGCGGGGCCAGCAGCCGCAGGGGCACGCGCGGCTCCGCCGGCTCGGGGCCTGGCTCCGGGCCCTGCTGCAGGCTCAGCACCACCCGCAGCACGTTGGCCACGCGCTTCGCCATGTCTGCAAGAGCAGGGACAGCAGGCTCTCCGTGTGCTCCAGTGCGGGCACTCCAGAGCAAACCTGCACAGCTGGGGACTGAGCAGGTGGTGGAGCAGAACGTGGGAGCGAAGGCAGGTGGATGGAGCTGTCCTCTCCCCATCCCCTGCCTCAGCACAGGCAGTGCAGCCACAGTGGGAGATGAAAGCCTCAGGCTGTGCCAGTGGAGGTTTAGGTTGGATATTGGGGAATATTTCTTCCCCCAAAGAGCTGAGGGGACTCAGCCTGGAGAAAAGGAGGTTCAGGGGGGACCTTCTCAGTCTCCTCACTCCCTAACAGGAGAGGGCAGCCAGAGGAGGGTCAGGCTCTGCTCCCAGGGAACAGGGACAGCACAAGAGGAAATGGCCTCAGGTTGTGCCAGGGGAGGCTCAGGTTGGATACTGAGAAAATTCCTTCTCAGATAGGGCTGTCCAGCCCTGGCACAGCTGCCCAGGGCAGTGGTGGAGTCACATCCCTGGGGGGATTTTGTGGATGTGGCACTTGGGCACAGAGGTCAGTGGTGGCCTTGGTAATGCTGGGGAAGGGTTGGACTCAATCTGAAAGGTCTTTTCCCACCGAAATGATTCTGTGATTTGGGGATACACCTGTAGCCAGGTTCCAGCCAGGTGTGGAACTGGCTGTCCCAGGGAGCTGCTGGACAGGGATGTCACCGTACCTGACTGAGCCAGGCGGTCCTTGGCGTCATGGCACTGCAGCTGCTCTATCCTGTTGCACAGGGACGTCACTTTGGTGTGTAACCGCTCCAGCTCGTAGGTGGAACAATCCAGCTGGAAGCAAACAGTCGGAGTCAGCTCCGAGGCAGCATAGCCAGAGCCAAACTCACCCACCAGGTGACACTGCACACCAATACCTGCCTGAATCAACACCAGAGCGGGAAAAGGGGAAGCCTGAAAACCGGAATTTGGGGGGATGGACACAGAGACTGCTGAGTTTGTCCCATCCCTGTCACTTGTCAGTCACACGCCCCCAGAGCAAATCTGCAGAGCCCACCCCTTGTTGTGACAGCAGATAGCAAATCCCTCGTTTTAGAGAGGCCCCATGCTCTGTTTGAAGTGTCTGCCAAAGGGAAGCACCAACTCCCCCGCAACAGTCAGCAACAGCATCAATCCAGACTCCATGTGAGCTTCTAAAACCTAGGGAAAGAAGCTGCCAAGAAACTGCCCATTACCTGCTGAATCCTGTCCAGCATCTCATTCACACGGATGTAGTCGAGGTAGACCAGTCCTGCCATCTCCCAGTCCTGGATGAGCGCGCTGTGCTCTGGAGGCGCGAGGTCTTCCAGGAATCCTTTCAGGTACTTGTAGTTCTCGTTGATAATTGCATCTGGAGAAAAGAGGAGCTAGGAACAGAGGCCATCCTGTCTCCCGCAGCAGGGACACCCATAGGATCAGGGAACAGGAATGTCACTGCCGCCCTTGTTCCCAGAGGTCCCTGTGCCCCAGGAAGGCGGGGCTGTGCAGCAGAGAAAGCACTACCCTGCTCCCCTGTGTGACCAGGAAAAGCACCATGCCAGTTATCCAGGGCAAGCTGCTTTGGAACTGCCAGGCCTTCTGTGCTAGTCCTGCTGCTCCAAAGCCAGCCTGATCCCTTCACCGGCCACCCCATGGCTCGGAATCATGGAATCACTCACTGGTTTGGGTTGAGAGAGACCTTAAATATCATGCAATCCCACCCCCTTCCACTTGTCCCCAGTCCCTCTCCAGCTCTCCTGGAACCCCTTCAGGCACTCGCAGGGGCTCTGAGCTCTCCCTGGAACCTTCTCCTCTCCAGGCTGGACAACCCCAGTTCTCCCAGCCTGGCTCCAGAGCAGAGGGGCTCCAGCCCTGGGATCTCACTCCTATTCCTGCCATGCCTGTGTGCTGCTCCAAGGACAGGGTGAAAGAGCAGCAGCACAGACCCACCTGAGGCCAAGTGCCTGACAACCAGCTTGTGGCACTGGTTCCAGTGGCCAGCCTTCAGCAGGAAAAGGGCCTCTTTGTGCTTGTCCCCCTCCATCCTCGCCCGAACCGCCTTGGCCTCGTGAATCCAGTGTGGGGGGATGCAGAGCCTCTGTGTCAGGAAGGTCTCCTTGGCCCAGGACTCGGGGCTCTCGGTGAGGGCACAGTGCCGGCTCAGCATCTCCCGCACGGCCTTTTCCCGGATGCTGTGGAGAGAGGGCAGCCTGTCACTCCAACGAGCTCTCCTTCCTGTCACTCACCACAAGGCCACTTCAGTACAAGGAGCAGGACATCACTACAAGACCGTCTTCAAGGCCCCTCCCACCCCAAACCAGTCAGGGATTCTGGGATTTTCCCAAGTGGCATGAAGCCCTCCGGGTGCACAGTTCCATGTGGGAGAAACCACGATAACTACAGGTCTTTAGAACTGACCTCACGACACACAGGGTCACCCAGTGAGGGTCAAGGCCCAGAACAGTCACACAGGGTCACCCAGTGAGGGTCAAGGCCCAGAACAGTCACACAGGGTCACCCAGTGAGGGTCAAGGCCCAGAACAGTCACACAGGGTCACCCAGTGAGGGTCAAGGCCCAGAACAGTCACACAGGGTCACTCACTGCGTGTCAGGCTCGTGCAGCATCACGAACACAGCCCATTCCCACAGCCCCTCACTCTCCAGCTGGGCAGCATAACTGGTGTTCAGCACCCCCCAGCTCTGCTGGGACAGGTGGGAATAGTTCAGGGCCCGGAGCACCTCCCACAGGTGCCAGCTGAGGCGGAAATCCAGCGGGTCAGAGGTGACACTCCTGGGATCCAGCAGCTGATCAAGCTCATAGGACCTGGAGAGGACAACACTGGTAACTGAAAGAGCTGATTGTGCCCACAAAATCAAATCCAGTTCCTTCCCTTCACCCACCTCCACTTGTGTGATTTACATCAGTGTGGGGGTTTGGTGTTATTTTTTAAGAAGAAAAATAACAGTATTTACTGCTAAAATTCTTTAGAGTCTGCACCCAGACTGTCACCCCTTTTCCTCTGTACGTGCTCCCCTGCATATTTTTCACTGCCTTCAAAAAAGGCAGATACAGAGCAGCCTTCCTGCACTCCTCAGGCACAGAAAGTACCTAAAACCGCACAAATGTGCCCCAAAGCTTAAGGTTCCCCCATCTCTACCATCCCCAGGTGTGACACCACCTTCTGTCAGGGGGTACATGCGAGGCTGATTTTGGACTGCTCTAAGTGGTTCAGGCTGATTTCATACCCCTGGTTTGTGAGCTCAGGAAGTCACTGATGATGATTTTTCTGAATGCTTTTTGAACTCTTTGCCCACTTACCTGTCACTGTAGAGCTTTAACAAATGGAAGCAGACATCTCTCAGGGGCCTTCCTGCATTGTCATCTTCTTCAATGACACACCCAGCATCTTCCAGGTAAGGAGGCAGAGGACAGCAGGCGTATTTTTCACACTCTGAGGTGTTCTAGGGAGGTAGTTTTAACAGTAAGTTTACAGACAATATTCTGAACAGAACTAAATTCCACAGCTCAGCAGGTTCAAGAGAATCTTTCTGCTCCAAAGAAGGTGCAACCAACTGCACCTGCAGTTGGAACCTCCCCAGAACTATGGACCAACATGAAAAAGCTGAATCTGAAATGCTTTGGCAGGTTCATGTCTCACACTGAGCTCTTACAAACCACTGCCTGGAGCTACAGCCAGCTCTCACACACAGCCTGTATTCCTGGAGGATTTTATAGCTGGAAAACCATGTAGGACTTGATGGAATGAAGCTGGTGCATCCCTGTGAGCCTTCTCTCTGTAGCTAAGCAGAGTCTGGGCAGCCAAGAGCAGCACTGAACACACTGAATCAACCAAAACAATTTAGCAGAGAACTTTGACTACAGGTGCGTATTTAGAAGTGCTGAACACTAAATACTGAAGCAAATATCAGTGACAAGTTTCCAGACTTGCCGCTGTGCTTAGGCTGCCTTGGAGGGCTGAGCTGGCTTCAGTTAAATGATTAAACACGTTTTTCAGTAGAACCCTTTGTCCTGCTGCACACAGAGCTGAGAGCTCTGCAACAACAGGGGGGGCTCTGCATAATGCATGGAGCCACATGGGGTGTAGGACGGAGGGGGCACACATGGGCTGCTGGACAAGGCAGCTGAGGATTAATGATCCCAGTGGGAAAACAGCCTGCCTTGGTCTAAAGGGCCTTCCTTTTGCTGGCCACTGCTCCTCTTCCTAATTCTGTCCAGCTGTCAAACACCTAGACAAAACCTGGAAACACTCCATAAATGGGTTTTCTCCACAGAATTTATGATTCTATAGAATCACAGAATGGTTCGGGTTGGAAGGGACCTCAAAGCCCATCCAGCCCCACCCCTGCCATGGCAGGGACACCTTCCACTGTCCCAGGCTGCTCCAAGCCCCAGTGTCCAACCTGGCCTTGGACACTGCCAGGGATCCAGGGGCAGCCACAGCTGCTCTGGGCATCCTGGGCCAGGGCCTCCCCACCCTCCCAGGGAACAATTCCTTCCCAAGATCCCATCCAGCCCTGCCCTCTGGCACTGGGAAGCCATTCCCCCTTGTCCTATACTCAAGTGATTCCTGGCTGCTCACAGGAGCCCCCGTGCAGCATCAGACAGGCAGGAGCACCCTGCGGGCTCCTTTTGGGCAGGAGGCAGTGACCCACCTGAAAGGCCGACTCATACATAGCCAGAGCCTTGGAGATGGAGGCTGTGGGGGGCAGCAGGTACCAGAGGTGCACGGCCACGCAGCGCTTCCAGTCCAGCAGCGAGCACACGTTGACACTGATCCTCTCCGAGAGCTGCCACACCTGGTGACACAAACCGTGTTCAGCCACACGCCAGTCACACGTGCCAGGTGTGAGGCACAAGAGTTGGCACTGAGGGAGCAGCCCCCTCCCTGCACTGCCCGTGGCTGCAGGGGAAGGGCTCTGAGGCCCCGGCGGGCCCATCCTCACCGGTTTGCCCGCGAGCAGCGCGAACAGGCGCAGCCGCTCCTCCTGGATGAAGCGGTCGCTGTGCAGGCGGTGCCAGTCCACGAGCTGCAGGGTCAGAAGGTCCCGCACGGGCTGGCTCCCTGCCAGCTGTGACACCAGCAGGGCCAGGCGGTGGTCACCTGCAGGGACACGCTGTGAGCCTGGACAGGGCTGCACACTTGGCCTCTGGGTACAGCTTAGAGCCCCAGGCAGCTTTGGGTTGGCAGGGATCCTAAAACTCATCTTGCTCCACCCTTGCCATGGGCAGGGACACCTTCCACTATCTCAGGTTGCTCCAAGCCCCATCCAACCCGGCCTGGAACACTTCCAGGGATGGGGAGACCAAAACTCCAATATTTCTTATGAAATAAACCACTCCATAAACACCTGGGAAAACAGGAGCAGGAGGAGACAGAGGAATGGGTAGGGCAGTGTCCCCCAAGAGACAAATGAAGTTTAATGTGAGCTGGTATCACAGACAGGGATAAAATCTGCCATAAGGCTCTGAAAATACACGTTTTTAACCCAAATGTAAAATGTTTGAACAAAGGCTCAGTTAAAAAGAACGTTCACTAAAAATCCAAAGAGGTAACTATGAAAACTCCCAGTTCCAAATGCAATCCAGCAGCACTTCCTACCTGTGGGTAGCTGACAGAGCCAGAGTGAAGGGGACCAGGGATTCCAGCAGTAGCCCCCTCCCAATCTTCACGGCCAGGCTGGATATGGCTTGGAGCAACCTCGTCCAGTGGAAGGAGTCCCTGCCCGCGGCAGGGGGTGGGACTGGATGATCCTTAAAGCCCCTTCTAACCCAGCCCATTCCATGACTTAGTGGCCACTGACAAGGGAACACTCCACATACAGAGCGGACAGTGACTATGAGCTCTCCAAGTTTGAACTCTCTTTGAGCATCTCCTTCCTCCTCTACACAAAAGCTGAGATTTAGGAACCTTACAGCAATCACGGAATATCCTGAGTGGGAAGCACCCACAGGATCATGCCCTGCCCAGATCCCCCAACAATCCCAGCCTGGGCATCCCTGGTAGTGGGATGCTCCTGGAGCTCTGGCAGCCTTGGGGCCATGCCCATTCCCTGGGGAGCCTGGGCAGTGCCCAGCAGCCTGAGGCGCTTACCTGCCTGCTGTGCCAGCCTGCAGGCCTCACCGATCCTCTTCCCCGTGAGGCAGCTGAACACGGCCTCGACGTGGCTGCTGTGCCGGGACAGGGACACCTCCTCCTCGATGCGCCCGGCCGCCGTCTCCGACAGCCAGCGTGAGAAGGCCCTGCGGCGCTCCAGGGCCAGCACGTACTCACTGGGCTCCTCCAGGCTGGCCTCCAGCTCCTTCAGGTTGCCCCAAATGGCCTCACACAACGTCCAGGCCAAGCACCAGTGCTTCACAATGGCTGTGGGGACACACACCAAGCCATCAGCAGTCAAAGCACAGGACACAGAGGAGCTCAGGTGAGGACAACCCTGAAGAGTTCACTGTCCCTGCTCTGTTTGGAAGGGGCTGCCTCGGGAGGAGGTGGAGGTGTCCAAGGAAGGCCTGGCCGTGACACTCAGTGCTCTGGGCTGGGGACAAGGTGGGCATCGGGCACGGCTTGTACTCCGTGGGCTGGGAGGGCTTTTCCACCCTAAACCATTCTGTGAAAAGAATCATTCCATACTCACTCTCTGCCACAGTGGGATCCTCAGATGCCTTCCTGGCCCAGTCAGCATAGTCATGGATAGCAGAGACTCCGGGGTTGGGGGCCAGGAGAGGACAGGGCTCATCCATATGGACAGTGCTGTGCTTCAGCTTTATCTCCAGAGGGGTGAGATACAGCTCCTTATCTCTGTCCATCTTCCACTGTTCCAAGCTCAGCTTTTCCACATGAACCTTGAAAGGGGACTCTGTGAGTCTGAAGGAAAAGAGAAGATAGACCAGGTAGCAAATGTTCTGCATGTTCTCCATACAAGTGGAACAGCTCATCCTGTAGCTTGTCCTAATGAACACAACCACAGCAAACCATGATCCAAGGCATGAAGATCCTGGTGAGAGTCTGGGATTTGGAGCCAGGCTTTGGAACCCTGAGCCACCTGGACCAGCAGAAGGTGTCCCTGCCTACCACAGGGGGTTGGAAGAAGATTGTCCTTAAGGTCCCTTCCAACCCAAACCTTCTGTGATTTGGCAAATAAACCTCACTGAACTCTCCAAAGGCAGCAAGCACATCTTCACCTCAGCTTGTTCCCTCGGCACTTCAGATTTGCAGGAGAACATTCAGACAAGCTTTTTGGAGCACTTCAGTGGTGGGACTGGGCTACATTCCAGCCAAGTTCAGGTATGGAGACCCTAAAAGTCTGTGTGCCACGGGACGCACAGGCAGAACTGAAGGTGTCTGGGAACTGAGAAGCTGAACAAGAACTTCCTCAGATAGGGCAGATGTCCTCAGGGAGAACCAACAGATTGGAAGCTTTCTGGACAACAACTTTGAGCTTTCTCTTTAACCTTGTGCTGGGTGATAGTGCTATTTGTTTGGTTAAAAAAAAAAAAATCCTCCTACTATGCTATTCCAGGATTTGACAGATAGTTTTGTGGAGAAGGGGCATGAAGGAGATCACCATGGCTAACACCATCTTGCACCACTCCTGCACGTCAGAAGGACCAGAGACCTGCAACCAGGATTGTGTCAGCCATGAGGAGTGAGTATGTCACATCCATCCTGAAGGAAACCACTACTCACGATTTGGGAGCAACGGGAGTTGGCAGGAATCCATATTCCACGGGCTCAAACTGAGGATCTTCCACTTCACTTGAGCCACTCAACTGATCTCCACAATTGACCAGCGTCCAGTTGGGTCCCCAACCAACACGGAACGAGCGCCCCATGAAGAGTCCCATATCCATCAGGAGCTTCCCTTTTCCATAGGTGATGGACCTCTCCAGAGGGACGAGCCCACGCTGCCTGCGGACCCCGACTGTCTTCACCTGCACCTCGGGCGCTGCCGGGGGCACGGAGAACGCCGAGGCCAGCGGAGACGCTGCCGACCACAGCGCAGCACAGGGCGGGCTGCCCAAAGTCCTCGGGCCCTTGGCATCCGGCACGGCAGCACTTGGTGGTTGGAGAAGGACGTTGGCAAACTTGGATTGCAGCAGCCCGGCAACTGCAGGGGAAACAGCAGGAAGGACGTTTCAGTGGAAACTGTGTCCCCTGTATTTGAGGGGACATTTCTGGTGTCTGAAAGAATTTCAGGAATTCCTGGAATTCCCGGAGCAGCCAGTGGCAAAGTTTGGATGGTGTGATGGGAACGGGAAGCTAAGTGTGACTGTCTGCAGTGCTGAGCCCCACTGACCCCCCCAGCACCGCCCAAGAACACATGGGGTGTTCCCAGGAATCCCAAAATAGGCTGTTCCCAAAGGAGTCCCTAATTCAATGCTGGAATTAAGATATCAGAACAGAAGCAGGGTGTCAGACACAGATCAGCAGGGCTGCCCCAAACACACCTCGGGTCTGTCCCTGTCAATCACATGGACTTTGAATGGATTAACAGATGTGAATAAATGGGTTTCCTCAATTAGGAAGCATCTTCCTGCTTGTTCCCAGAGGTATTCCTCAGAATCCCCATGGAAAGCACCACTTAGCAGGTGCACTGGGTGTAAGGGACAAGGTTTGGGCAGTGGGGGAATCTGGTAGGGGCTGCCCTGTGCTGGGCACAGCTGGTGCCCACAGCAGCCCCACCACGGGCCACTCCAAACCAAGCTGCAAAGTTGTTGATGCCTCTGGGAGATCTTAAAGGGGAAAAAAAACCCACACAGGGTAGGGGAAAAAAACAAAAAGAAGGAAAAAAGAAGTGAAAAGCGCAGTGTAAGCATCAGAGGAGGAGGAGGAGGAGGTGAGGAGGTGCTCCAGGCACTGGAGCACCTGCAACCCGTGGGGCAGGACTTGTGCTGGAGCAGGGAATGAACAGAGGAGGAAGGAGTGGCAGGATGGAATTGCTGCAGAGCACGGGATTTTGCCTGTTCGTGTTAAAATTCAGCTCTTTCTTCACACAATCTGTGGGTTTCTCACCATACCTGAGTGTCTTTTGTGTCCATGTGATTTTGAAATGGGGAGCCTTGGAGAGCAGATCTCTTGGGAAGTGTCCATCTTGACAGGTTGCTTCCCAGGATAATCCAGGATCAAATCCAGGTCGTCGTCATCAGCAAGCAAGGAAGCTTTCATGATCTGAGGATGTGGGAAGCCAGAACATCAGCAATCCCTCCCACAGCAGCAGCTCACTAAGCTCATCAAAATAGCTCTTCCCACCCAAAACACCTCCTACATGCAGCACATGACCAAACAACACAGCCACGCTGCCAATTCCAAGGCAACAGTGGAGGCCCAGCTCAGGCTTGTCACCTGATGGATGAGGTTTTACAACTACTCGTTAAATCAGTGCATAGAACCTCTTAGGGATGGGGACGGCATCCTAAAAGATTCCCGATTTCTTAGATCTTAGCTCTGTCTGCTGTTTGCCAGCTTAAAGAATAATTTCTGGTCTATTTGTTATTACAGGCAGAAGCCCAAAAGTGTTCAAGGTACTGTCCTTCCACAAAAATAAGATTACAAAGGCCTGGAGGAACAGGACAAGGAGCAATGGCTACTCACTGTCACAGAGCAGGATTAGATGGGATATTGGGAAGAAATACCTCCCTGTGAGGGTGGGGAGGCCCTGGCATAGGGTGCTCAGAGAAGCTGTGGCTGCCCCTGGATCCCTGAAGTGTCCAAGGCCAGGCTGGATGGGGCTTAGGGTAACCTGGGATAGTGGAAGGTGTCCCTGCCCATGGCAGGGGGTGGGGCTGGATGGGTTTAATGCTTTTTCCCAACCCAAACCGTCTGCAGTACTGTGAAATAAAAGCATTAACACCAAGCCCCAAATCAAGACCAGTTATCCCAACACCTTGTTCTGCACCAGCTGGGCCCAAGGCAGCTGCTCTGGTATGAGTTCAGCTTATCCCAGTGCCCCCACTTGAGACTTCTGCAATCTAAGTTCTGGCTTTAAGGTGTTTCCTGCCAGCACTGCGTTTTCCATGTGTGAGGTTTCCCCCAGAACACAGACTGGTGGTGTGTGAGCTCGATCCCACTCCAAGCGATGCACTGTTGATCACAAGCTGGTGCATAAACACCCTTGGGAAGGCAAATCCACCCTCTGAGGAGCGCTCAGTTTCCCAAGCCCTGTCCTGGAGAGGAAAGCTGGCAGGACACTGACCTGCAGGACGTAGGGGTTGATGCCCTGCGTGGATGCGATGTGAGTGGACGCCGGCACTGCCTCCTGCTCCTCTGCCAGGGCGTCCTCTCCGAAGGGCTCCTGGGCTGGCTCCTGGGTGATGTCAGCCATGTCACTGTCCAGCTCCACCACCCTGCCCAGCTGCTCCAGCTCCGGGGGCTGCGGATACAGAGGCCAGGTCACACCCAGAGAACACAGCTTAGCCAGGGCCGAGTCACAGCTCCATCACCTGTGGGTGCTGCGGAGCGGGCGCGGCTCTGCCAAGGCTCCACGCCAAGGTCAGGGATGGACACACTGAACCTTCAGGGTGTGCCATGCCAGAGAAGGAGCAGTCCCAGATTGGTGGTGCCCTCCTAGAGTTTTCCCAGTTCTGCCATTCAGTTTAGAAAATTGTTCTTCTGCTTTCCAGTTCTCTCGTGGCCAGCGAAGGGAGAGCTCTGTGTACCCTGCCTCCCTCCCCTCCTCCCGAATCCATCCCACGTGGTACAAATTCCAATCAGAGTCTACGTTCAAACTGCATTTTACATGGTTCCTGTGAGAGTGGGGAGGCCCTGGCCCAGGGTGCCCAGAGCAGCTGTGGCTGCCCCTGGATCCCTGGCAGTGTCCAAGGCCAGGTTGGACGCTGGGGCTTGGAGCAGCCTGGGGCAGTGGAAGGTGTCCCTGCCCTGGCAGGGGTGGGGCTGGATGGGATTTTACATCCTTCCAGCCCAAACCATTCCATGAATCCACGGCTAACTCTGCTCAGTCATGGGCTGTACTTTTGCCCAGTTCAGTCTGTGGGACCTGAGCTCCCATGAACTGGTTTGGCTCCAGTTTAACCATCCCATAACTCAGCTTTGTGTTGTGAAAGCCTTGTACTTTTCCAGCTTCCCTGCTTCTCAGAAAAAACACAGTACAGAGCACTGAAGTGATGCAAAAACAGGAGTGAGGAACCTAGGCAGGGAGTGCCCTGGGATTCCTGCTCAGGAATTAAGGAGCACATTCACAAGGCTGTGCTTAGCTCTGTAAAATCAGCCAGGAACGGGTGAAGGTTCTCAGCTGAGGCAGATAAAATGACCCCGGGGGTCTGCAAGGACAGAACCGAGTGGCAGACATGGAATCTGAGCCTGGCCCCGCATGTAGAACAGATTTACAAGTCAAGATGTGGTTAGAAACACACAAGTTTCGCTGCTCCCTTCATTGGGCTTTAATGCAGCAGGTTCCCTTGCAACATTAATAAATTCATTAATATTAAAGTTAGTGAGAGAAGACAAAAACCAAGACTAGAGACTAAATGCTTCTTGCATCCCAAATAATAGTATTATCAGATGGGCTCTACACTAAGAGTTTGGAAAGTTTTAAGCCGTGCTATGATGTTTCCTAGGGCTTTGGGAAACCAAATGAGGTTTTCCCTCATTTCAGAAATTAAAACCAGAGTTAATGGTATGCAAGTCAGAGAGGTTAATGAACCTCGAGGGGTTTTTGCTAAGGACACTGGAATGTGTAAGAATGTTTGAATATATCAGAGATATTCCCAGTATTCCTGAGTATTTAAAACTACAGCTCTGGTCCCTCCAATCTGAACATGAAGGTGGAAGGGGAACTGAAGTGAGGCTGTTGCGCAGCCACATGTGCAGCTCCAAATGCAAATAATGAAGGATCTGCTCCAGCAGAGGGATAAATGAGTGGGTGTTAATTAGCCCAGGAGCAGGGAGAGCTGGAGCAGCAGCTGGCCACTACTCTGGGATTCTCCATGCAGAATCCAGCAGAGGTGGCAGCCCCCCAGCCTGCCCCAGCAGCAGGATGTCCTGCCCAGGGAGCAGACGAGGCTCCTGGAACTGCTGTACAGGGATCAGGGTCCCAACAGCCTCTCTCCCCTGCCAGGAGAGCTCTGTTCTCCTGCCACACAAGTGGCCAGCAGAGGTTCACACTTGACAGCAGGGAAAAGTTCTTCTAAGTTAGAAACACAGAACTACTGAGGTTGGAAAAGCCTCTGAGCCCACCAAGTCCAACCGTTCCCCAGCACTGCCAAGGCCACCACTGACCCATGTCCCCAGGTGCCACATCTACAGGGCTGTGAAATCCCTCCAGGGATGTGACTCCACCACTGCCCTGGGCAGCTGTGCCAGGGATGGACAGCCCTATCCGGGAAGAACTTTTCCCAATATCCAAGCTAAACCTCCACTGCTACAACTTGAGGCCGTTTCCTGCTCCACCCTCCTGTCAGGAGCTGTGCAGAGCCACAAGGTCCCCCCGAGACCTATCCCAGCTCCCTCAGCCGCTCCTGGTGCTCCAGCCCCTGCCCAGCTCCATTCCCTTTCCCGGACACGCTCCAACCCCTCCAGGGCTCTCCTGCCCTGAGGACCCAGAACTGGACACAGCCCTTGAGGTGTCTCACAGTGCCCAGCGCGGGAGACAAATCCCTACCCTGGGCTTGTGGCCACACCATGGCTGGGACAGCCCCGGGGCCATTGGCCTCTTGCCCACCTGGGCTCCTGGTATTCCCAGTGAATTGGAACAAACACTGCCCGTGGATCAAACATTCACGTGTAAGACAGGCCCGGCACTGAGGATGTTTTGCAAAGGTTTAAAGCAGTCACATCCAACACAAATACATTTACAAAGCCAGCATATAGCTAGCCTTACAAAAGAATTATTTTAATAAAAATAGAGCACATTCTTAAAATAGAAAGCAGACAGTCTTGCACACTAATGGTGGTAAAGGCAACTGAGTGCACAGCATCACTGTCCAGGCAGGCAGCACACGGCGTTGGCATTACGGGCGTGCATTTAATAGTCACAAAAACAAGGGTTCTTCCAGAAGAGGTGCAAATCTGCCAAACTCAGACTAGAATTCAAACAAGAAACAAGGGTTGAAAGCCTCCCCGCCCCATCCTCAGTCTGAAATGTCAAGTGTCTCAAAGGAAAACAACATGCAGCCACTCAGCCAGAGTTCAGAAGAGTTTCTGTAAGGCTTCACTCTCCAGATTCCAGGTTACTCCAACCACCCCCTTCCCAGGCACCAGCTACTCGCCAAATTCCATGTCATCAACCCCCTTTAGCCACTGCTCTCCTTCTACCTGAGCTGGGGGTGCTGGTTTGCCGTTCAGGGCCATCTGCTGGGGCAGCAGGTGCCCTGGGGGTGGCACAGGTGTGGTCTTTAACTTCTTGGTGTCCACTTTTAAAGGGTGATCTTCCTCTTCCTCATCTGAATCTTGCAAGCCATACTTGGAAAAGTGTGCTACCTGTGTTAAGGAGAAGAACAAACATGTCACAGTTTGGAAGTGAAATTTCTGAAAGGCCTGAACACTGACTGGCAGGTGTAACTGTGCCCCATGCAGGTGTTCTAACACACAGCTCTTGGGACACCTGCAACAAATTCAGCCTCTCTACAGACCAAAACCACCTGCTGTAGGCAAGGCTGGGGCCACAGGTTTCACCAGAGAACCACAGACTGGCTTGGGTTGGGAGGGACCTTAAAGCTCATTCATTTGAAGGGCAGGGGCACCTTCCACTAGTCCAGGTTGCTCCAAGCCCTGTCCAACCCAAGCCTGAACACTCCCAGGGACGAGGAGTCACTTTGGTGAGGACAGTTCTCACCAGAGCCGAGGGACTTGAGACAGTTATCTGAAGTTAGCAAACGAGCTGAATTACAAACTCTCAGGAGATACCAGTCTCAGGGTACGTGACTCCCTCACCTTGAAGACCCAGGAGCCAGTCTCCGGGCGGTATTCCTTGAAGCGGGCACCCTGCTTGCGGGACACGGCCTCCAGCCGGCCCTCGTAGTTCATCTCCGCCAGACGCTCGGGGCTCTTGATCAGGCACCGCGATGTTTTATCCGTGGGCCACACCCCGTCCAGGGTGACCTCAGCTCGCCTGGAAAAGGCATGGAACAGGCTCACAGACAAGGCAGAGCTCAGGGATGGGAAACCTGGGCAGGGGGGCTCACATCAGCTTTTAAACCCAATTTGTGGCTCAGAAGTTTGTACACTATAACTGTAACCTTGCAAAACTGAATGTACTGCTTGGATTTGTCTCTTGGCTGCTGCCTGCAGCAGACTGTCAGGATTTTAAAAATCATCCTTATCTAACACTTACCTATTTAAACCTTCCCCGATGGGTGGTTTTCTTTCATCATCGGGGTAAACAATAACTTCTTTTCTCCGGATATGTACGATCTCATCCAGGTTTAAGTTTGTCAGATTTACTTCTCCTTCAAAGTAAATTGATCCATAACCTGCAAAACAACCCAAAATGTCAGAAATAGTCTGTGAAGTCATGTGCCAGAGAGCCCACGTTCCTGCTGGGCTCTTGTGCCCACCCAGCCCTGCCCTGTCTCCACAGCAAAGTGATACCTTCTTTCCCCCGAGAAAACCCTGGAGGAGCATTATCAACTTTGACACCGAACAGGCTGGGAGAGCTGGGGGGGCTCACCTGGAGAAGGCTCCAGGGAGAGTTCAGAGCCCCTGGCAGGGCCTAAAGGAGCTCCAGGAGAGCTGGAGAGGTACTGGGGACAAGGCATGGAGGGACAGGACACAGGGAATGGCTTCCCAGTGCCAGAGGGCAGGGCTGAATGGGATCTTGGGAAGGAATTGTTCCCTGGGAGGGTGGGGAGGGCCTGGCCCAGGGTGCCCAGAGCAGCTGTGGCTGCCCCTGGATCCCTGGCAGTGTCCAAGGCCAGGCTGGAGCAGCCTGGGACAGTGGAAGGTGTCCCTGCCCATGGAAAGAGATGATCTTTAAGGCTCATCCCAAGCCACACCAGTCTGTGATACTGTGATTTATTCTATGCTAAAATCCTGCAAGACTCTGATGCGAGCTGCTCCCAAAGCAAGGGCACTGGTTACAATCAGACTGAGGGTTTGGAACTCTGGTTCCAAAGGTGAAGCCTCTGGGGAGGCCAGGGGGTCTCACCCTTGCGGCCGATGGTGAAGTCTGTCACGATACATTCGTTCCTGTCGTTGGTGAACCGGGCCAGCTCCTCCAGGGAGGGGATGGTGTAGTAGCCAGCTCGTGTCAGAACAATCCCTGCAACACAGCATTCCCTGAGCACGGGGCTGGCAGCAATGTATCAACATTCCAGACTGTCAGCCCATTTGTTTTGCCAGCCTGAACAGCTGGAAGCCTCAGAGGAAGCCAAAGCCAACAGACACCAAAACACCTTCATTCCACAGCCTCCAGAGCACATTTAAGCCAACTGCTCTGGCAGGTCCTTCCAGCCCAGGTGCCCCTCAGAGAGCAGGAGGTATGCAACCAGGAAGGGAAGAAGGTGCACAGGGAAAAGAAAGATTGCAAATGCATCAACACCTGAAGGAAAAGCTCTCCCAGCTTTAGGAGCCCAGGGCCTCAGGCACTGCTGACCAAGCAGCAGCTTCTTCTATACTTAACTTCAATTCTTCTCCATCTATTAATTTGTCTAATGATCTTCTACTTCCCAAAAGCATTTTGCATCTACAAAACGTCTAGAGACATTTCTTTTGAACACATCACCTGCCAGTTTCATTACATGCCACCTAAGTGTGATCTGAAAGAATGAAAAATCTTTTCCCTTTATCTTCCTGAGTTTAAAAAACTCCAACACATGATATAAAATTGGGGGATAAAATTTAAATGCTCATTGACTCAGCAGATTAAATTTGTGCACTAGGTAAGAAAAGCAAGATTTGTGTCCTGGTGAAAAAAGAATGGAAAAAGCAAAAGGTGAGGGTGTCAAACAAGAAAACTTGCATGAAACGCTGCCCCTGCCAGCCTCACCTGCAGGATGCAGGTGGTGCGTGGTTTCCGCCTCCTCTTCCCGCTCATCCTGCAGGGAATCCTCCTGGAAGGAGGCATCCTCACTGCTGCCCTCCAGCCCGTTGCGCAGGGCCGCACGCATGTTCAGAGCCACGATGGTGTCGTCCACGCTGGAGTGGGACTTGTGCCCGCTGCCCTCCAGGGTCTGTGGGATGGGCTTGGCAATGGGATTGGTGTAGAACCTGGTCACCTCATGGGCCTCCTCCTCCTCCTGCTCCCCGTCCTGCCTGTGGTTCTCCTCGGGAGGCACGGACAGGAAGAACCTGGGCAGAGGAAGGATAATGTGAATTATTTATTTCTAAGGGACTTACACCAACGTTCCTGTGCAGGGCCAGGAGCTGGACTTGGATGATCCCTGTGGGTCCCTCCCCGCTCAGGAGACTCTTGTGATTCTATGATTAAAATTCTGCTCTTTCCACACAAAGAGCAAACAGGACCACATGAACTGCGGTGTCAGTGATTGTCCCCCTTCCCTCTGCTCCTCCTTGACCACATCTGCCACTGTGGCTCCCACTACAGCAAGGACGGTAGTGAGACCGGGAGAGTCCCCACCATGCTGGGGACTAAAGCACTTGCCCTGTGCAGAGCTGAGTGGAACAGGGAGCTCAGGCTGGAGAGGAGCCTCAACAGGGGGTGTAACAGTAATTCCAAGGCTCCAAAGCTGCTCCTCACAGGGCCAGCATGACCCCACTCGCAAATAAGCCCTTATTTTAGCAGCTTTCAACAAAATTAATGTGTTGAGCTGGACAGGAGGTTTCTTCCCAGCCTCTGGCTAAAAGAAAACCAATGCAAAATCAGAGTTCAACTGAAATACGGCCACAGGTTTTTTTACGGAGGTTGGAATTCTGGCTTTTGTGGGAGGGA
Organism: Dasyornis broadbenti; assembly: GCA_013397935.1. Lineage (NCBI taxonomy): Eukaryota > Metazoa > Chordata > Aves > Passeriformes > Dasyornithidae > Dasyornis > Dasyornis broadbenti. The sequence goes on along the minus strand of VZRN01004541.1, from coordinate 356,736 downwards.
AGAGGTAGCCTCAGAGGTTCCTCATTGTAATCTGTATAAACCACATATGTAGAAAATAGAAATATGGGACATGAGGATCAGTGGAGCTTTCTTGCAATTCCCACATCACTGAGGACTGACCAGGAGACGTTCTTCTCCCCTCAGTCAGGTTTAGCACTTCCCTCAAGGAATGCCCTGGTTTCTTGCTACAGGGGATGAAGAGAGACTCATCCAGAAAATAAGACCCTGCTCTGTGACCCGGATTTTGGTTGGGGTGAGCTGGCAGTGCCCACACAGGAAGAACACATGGTTGGTCTGGGAGGAAACCAATCTCCCAGCAGGTCAATTGCTTTCAACAAACATTGAAGCGACATCCCTGAAATGACGCCACTGCTGCACAGCAGTAATTTAGAGAGAGGCCGAACCAGTCTGCATTTCTGAGGACAAACCCCTCACCTGTGACTCACTCACCTGTCCCCGTTCTCTGGGTACTCCGATGGCGACGCCAGGTCCTCGTTCTCTCGGCTCACTGGAGAGAACAGGTTGCTGCTGCTGAGGTTCTTCAGAACCAGCTTCTTTATGCTCTTCCTAAAAACAAAACACACCAAGGACGGGAAACTGGCATCTATCCACTGCATAAATATATATATTTCATGCTTAATTCAGATGCTCCAGGGACCAGGAATCAGCTCTAAGACTTGTTCCCATACCCAGCACATATAAAGTCTCCCATAAGAGGTTGTAAAAATTTTTTGGGAATTCCATTCAAGGCTCTGCTTTATGGGAGGTGTAAAAAGCACAAGCCAGTGAAAGGCTCAAAGCCCAAGTTCAGCAAACCATGGTGTTCTCTGTTTCCCAAATCAGCTTTTCTAGAAGCACAGAAGTCTGGCCCACAAGTGCAGGTTCATTTTACTGCAGGGTCACTTTAGTCTTTTGCTCCTTGTTTTCACTCAACTCCAAACCTTTCCAAACTCCTTTTCTATTTGATTGCCACTGATGCACCTGAAAACTGAACCCAAAAGCTTCACTCAGGCAGATCCATGATTTATTTCTCACAGAAACACGTGGGGATCTGAAATAGAACTACAGCTGGGATAAAACCACCAGAAATCTGCCTCCATACTAAGGGCATGAGCAAACCTGATGACACTCGCAGTTCAGGAGCAGGAAGTATTACCCCATGCAAGCTTTCCTTGTAAGAATTCCTAAATGACTTCATAGGAGCTTTGCTCCCATCATGGGCTGACCTCATTTTACAGTTTATTTGGCCTTAAGAGTTTAAGCTGAACCTTTTTACTTCCTCTACAGAAAACGGTTCTAGTGAACTCTTACGGACAACTTGTTACTGTTCTTCCTATCCGAACCAGGGCACAAAATCGTGGGATTTAGGGTAATAGGATGTAATGTGGGGAATCTACAGAAGATTCTCCCACAGAGACAAAAGAGAAGCTCACTTTGGCATGAAGGCTCCGTTGGACAGGGAGGGTTCATCATCATCCAGCCCATCAAAGAGCTGGGACTTGGCCGAGCCCGCCGACTGCAGGGCCTTGGGCCGCACTCTGGTCGCAGGGCGCGGGGTCAGCTTGTAGTGGGTGGGGGTTGTCAAGGCCTTCTGGGCTGCTGGGTTGGTTGGCTTCAGTCTCTGCAACAGAAAGATGCACAGTTGGGATTCTCAGGGCATGGGGACAGAGCTTTGGGGTGCTCCAGCCCTGGGCCTTGAAAGGCAAAGGCGGTGATAAGTAAAGGAGAAGCAATTATTGCACCCAGGTTCGAGGGCTCCAGGCACAGCCCTATCCATCAGCCTGGATCTATGTGCCAACCCCCAGGCTCCAGCTGCCAGGAAGGACTCAGCTCCAGCCCTGGAATATGCCTGGGGCAGCAGCCACTTAGAACCTCCCCTAACACTTCAGAAGCCTGGAAAGTGTTTGTTTTGTTGTCTCTTGAACAAAGTAACAGGGAAAGGTTTGTCAGAGACTCTCAGAGATGTCCTACGCAAAGCACTACAATTATTCCAAGCACTTACAACGATCCATCTTTATTCCCAACCAGCAGCAGTGAACACAGGAACTCCAAAGCCAAGGCTCTGATACAGGCTAAAGCAGGAAATCATGGAACCAAGGAATAGTTTGGGTTGGATCACACAGTTCCAACCCCTCTGCCACGGGCAGGGAACTTTCCACTGGAATAAAATCAAGCACTTTGTGTCCTGGAGAGTAAAAAAGCCTCCACCACCGGGAGAGCACATAGGGCAGCTTACTTGGGCTTACATAGGGCTGCTCACTGTGCATTTAAGTAAAGACAGTGCACACAGACCAAAGTCATTCCAACTGTCACCCATAAAAGGAGCTCAGTGTTGATGTGCACTCACCTCTTCTTTCTTCTTTGGGTCTGACATAGGGTTTCTGAAGAGTGGGGAGTCTCCAAAGGGGGAGTAGGTCAGGCTGTTGAGGTGCTGCTGGAGGACAGCTTGCTGGGCTGCAGAGGCGTTGGGGTCTGTCAGAGCTACAAAAGAGCAGCATTTTAGTTTTAGAGCTCTGGGAACAGAACCAGGGCAGGCAGAAACACAGCAGCTCTCAGAGCATCTCCTTCCTCCACCAGAGCGTGCAACCACAATCACTAAGTTCTCATGGGTGAAAAGCTGAGGGCACAGAGAGCTACAGAGCAGTGGAAAGAGCCTGGCCTGCCGAAATATTCAACTAATCCAGCTGGCTTCTGAAAGGGTGTGTAGGGCAAGTATTTCATGCAGAATTTTGACATTCCTGCTACACACAGGTCTAGGGTCCCCTCCACGATGGACTCTTAATTTTATCTCTGCATCTTACAGCATCTAATTTTAACACCTATTAAAACACTCTAAGAGTTCACAACATGAAACATTCAAGCCACCAAAAGCAGCTTAATTCCAATTCCAACAAAACCAGGGTGAATGTGGGCATTCCCAAAGAACAACAAAACCACTCTCAGGAACAAAAGCTTACTGCCAGGGTCTGCAGGAAGTCAGGAGGAGAGCTGGGGACACCTGGGTGTTATTTTTATCCCAATGGCATGGCATTCCTGTTAATAAAGGCCCTCTCAGCCTCTCCTGTCTCAAAGTACTGAAGAAGCCAATGTTGCACTTCCTTTACTTTTTTTTTTTGTAAACATCTACTCTCATTGTCCCAAATTCAATGTGGAAAACAAAGCTCTCAAAGAGCTGCAATTACAGGGCACGTAGAGCAACTTTGAATTACTTAAAAAATATACATATAACTAGCAAAAAGGGTCATGAACACAGTCTGCACTGTGACTGAGAACAGAAGTGACCCCAAGGAGACGTTCTGTCATTCCAAAGCCCTGGGGAAAGGTGTGCTCCTGTGCTCAGGCACATGGGAACGAGGCAGCAAGCAGCAGGTCCATGGACACTCACCTACAGCAGGCTGAGGGGCCCCAAAGCCCAGGGTAGCTGTGGATGTGTTGAATCCTGGGGCTCCGAATGCTCCTGTTCCCAGCGTTCCCCCCAGCTTTGGCTGGGTGTTTCCAAACAAGGACGTCTGTCCTGCCCCCAGAGCTGTGACAGGAGAGGTGACTGTCATTTACTACAAGACTGTGACAAGTTTACAAGCACAACAAAGAATCAAATCCTTATTAAACTGCAGGAAACACTCTCCATGTCCATGGATGCTGCAGACACTCAGGACTCATGATCAGACCAGAGGATCTGAGCACAGAGGACCTCACCAGTCCCACCAGCACTGCCTGATTTCTATCAGGTCACTTGGCACTGTGCTAAGAAGTTCCCCTTGGAGCTGCCCTGAGACATCCTGGCTTGAAGCTAAAACACTGCCAGCCTTTGCTAACTCAGTCACAGGCAATACCCAGGCTGGACCAGCACTGCAGCCTGAGGGCTTAGGCTGCCGAGAAATGAGCTGGGAAACTGCTTACCTGTTCCAAACCCTGTTCCAAGGCCAGTTCCCAGAGTCCCAGTCGCAGGCTTGTTTCCAAACAAGCTATTTCCAGCAGTGTTGGCACCAAAACCTTCAACAACAGAACCACCAGCTCATTAGAGATGAAATTAAAACCATACATTTAATTAAATAAGCATCACAGGGTCAAGGAGCCCTGCCACAGTCAAGGTCAAATTTCTCACTGTTTCCAGCAGTGCAGATTAAACTGAGAATCAGCAAGAAGGGACTTCACCAGTAATAAACGTATTTTAGTTATAAATACAGCATTAAAGCAGCATAGGAAAATGCTGGTCTGCCTTCTTAAGCTTTTTGGTTTGTTACAAACGTCAAAGTTTCCCTGAAAGGCAGAGCTGACATGATGCTGCTGTATCTGGCAACAGAGTAAAACGTGCTGGGGTTTTTTACGTGCCTGGAGGGAGCAAACCCCATTTCATCCTGTTCACAGCACACACTCATTTCTCTGGCCTCCAGCACAGAGCAGGCAGGAACTCAGACCTGCACGGTTCAAGGACACAGCTATAACTGCAACAAGGCCACCCCAAATCTGCCATGAGACAGCTCAGTTCTACTGCAGGTGCTGACCCCATCCCATGTTTGGTCAGCACACAAAGCCAGGAGCAAACTGAAAAGCTGCAGGTGTGCACCAACCCCTTGGAATCCAACTGCTTTCCTCCTACAAACTGCTACGCAAGCAAACCAAAACCACACACTGCAAAGGTTGCTCTCCACCAAGCAGTGCCGACACGCTGGTGGGGCCATGAAGATCCTGACTAGCACAACTAGAACTCGGAAGCACCTTTCACAGCCCTGGCAGGTTTGCCCAGGGCTGGTCACCACAGTCAAACCCTGCTTGCCAAGATGCTGCCCTGGTTCTGAGCACTGAGAACTGCACTGAGCTTGATTTGGGAAGGACCTTAAAGACCACCCAGTTCCCTGGAGCTCTCCCCTGTCTATCCTGGCAGGCTGGCACAGCAGGCTCGAGGCATGGGAGGCCCCATTGCCTTTAAATAACCAGCACAAAACAGCACCACAGAAAAGGGATGTCAGGATCATCTCCCTCCTACTCACTTCTAGAGACACAGTTTTGTTGCTCTGAAATCCAGAATTAAAAAGGCAGAAGAGATTTCAGAGTCCCATGAAAGAAGCTGCCACTCCCTTCAGCCATCCCTACACATTCCTCCTGCTCAGTCACACACTCATCCAGAGGCCACCAGGAACTCAACGCTCAGTTCCTCGGGACTTTGGTCCTTCACACCACCAAGGACAACAACAGCCAGCAGCTCAACTGGAGCTGATTCATTTCACCTTCACTGTAGTGCAGGATCTCCTGACACCTGCTAAGCCCAGGGATCACTGGTTTTACCCCAATTTCCCCAGTGCTCCTGTGCAAACATGTGACACAGGAACACATCCAGGTGGGTTTGGGATGTCCCCAGTCAGGGAGACTCCAGCCCCTCGCTGGGCAGCTGTTCCAGGGCTCTGCCCCTCCATGGAAAGAAGCTCTTCCTCAGGCTGGGCTGGATCTCGTTGTGTTTCAGTTCATGGCCCCTGCTCCTCGGCCTGTCACTGGCACCACTGAGCAGAGTCTGGCACCACCCTGACAGCCCTGGAGAGATTTGTATGGATCGATGGATCCCCTCTCCGCCTTCCCTTCTCCAGACTGACCAGGCCCAGCTCCCCCCGTCTCTCCTCATCAGATGCTCCAGAGCCCAAATCATCTCTGTGGCCTTCCCTGGACCCTCTGCAGCAGCTCCTGGCCTGCCCTGAACTGTGGAGCCCAGAACTGAACAGAACACTCCAGATGTGCCTCCCTGGGGCTGAGCAGAGGGGCAGGATCCCCTCCCTGACCTGCTGGGAATGCTCTTCCCAATGCTCCCCAGGATCCCAGGGGCTCTCCTGGCCATCCCAGGCTGAACGTTCCCTTAAGGATTCACCAAGCAGTGGAACTTGACCATCTACTAAGTCAGGGAGTCCCACCAAGAGCAAAGGCACCACCCAGCACATTTCCCTGCAGCAGAGCCGTGGCTCACTGGACAATTCCAACTCTACAATATTTAGCACATGCTCTCAGCAGGTGCATGGAATACACAGTAGAGCTTTAAATGATCAAAACCCCACTTTTTTTCCCCTGTCCCCAAACTGGAAGGGTTTGTAGGGGTTCCTGAAGTCAGGGCTGGTTTGTTACCGAAGAGGCTACCGCCCGTGGTGGTACCGAACGAGGGAGCGCTGGTCGTGGTGGCTCCAAATCCAGCAGGCTTGTTCCCAAACAGGGTCTGAAAGGAAAACAACAGGAATTTGGAGAGGCTGAGAGGCTGGTACTACAGGAATTGTATCGGTGTTTGGCTGCAGGCAAGGAAGCAGAACTAAAGCCAAGCACAACTGAGCCCACCCAGCCCAGCCTCCCATGAGCAGGGGTTATCCCAAGCCACATGCAAGACCCTCCCAAAAACAGCTGTCAGGGTTGAACTCGAGGGGATTAAGGGACTTGTCCAAATCTCAGTGATCCTGTGATTTTTGCTCCACCAGAACCAAAATGATTGAATATCAAGAACCAAGGCTGGTTTTGGTGCATCACAACTTACAACCTAAATTTCCAATCCTACGCCGAGGCACCCACAGGCACAGAGAAACTGAGTCTCTCCTGCTGCTTTCATCACTCCACACAGCACTTGTTAAAGAAATGACTCTACTACACGTTTATACCTCAGTTTACAGCAAACCACCTGACTTTTGCAATTCAGACATCTTAATTCCTAAGCTAGCACAACTCTCATGAAGGTCAGCACCCCAGAACAGGGCTCTGCTTGGTTTTCTCTCTTTATTACGAAGGCACAGACATACCGAACCACCAACACCAAATCCTGTGTTGGCTTGTCCAAAAAGGCCAGTTCCCGTTCCAAATCCAGTCCCAGCATTTGTATTGGCAGCTGTCCCAAAAAGGCTTCCAGGCTGCGAGGGCTGGGTGACCCCAAAGAGACCCTACAAACAGGAACCAGGTTAAGGTAACGCTCCCAGGCTTTTCCAAGCCAGCACTGACAACAACAGATCCAACACACAAAAATCAGGTAATAAAACAATGCTACATTTGCCCTCGTGCTGGGGGAAGAGGAGTGAATAGCATTCCAGAAGCTTTAGACTTCCTCCAAGAAATCAGTCACAAAAAGGAAATTTTAAAAGAAAAAAAGACAACCCAAAAATTTATGCTCCAAGCTTTAAAGGATATTGGAATTTCCTCATCACTTTGAGAAGGGAGATGAAAAAGAAACATTTCACAGGATTCTCTGGGCGCAGTCACAACAAATTCACAAACACAGGATATATGGAGCCAAAGCCTCTAGTGATGCAACAAGTTACAGCTATGTAGAGTCTTTCTGTCACCAAGGCCCACAAGTACTGCTCATTTGTCACCAGAAAGTCCAAGATTTGAATTCCCACAGAAGGCTAATCATGGAATTACACTATCTGTGTGAAAATGACTGGAAGTACTGGAACTGTTAGAGAGCAGCTGCTTGAGGAGGTGAGTGGGTACATGATTTGTGAACAGCTGACTGCTCTCCAATTGTCAGAACAAAGATGACTGGCAGGAGGTTCCTTGCTCCACCGCAGCCTTCGGAGCTCAGCATCCTGGTTTTACCACACTGCACTGGAATGTGAGAACAACCCAATCCCACAGCCCCCGTGTGCGACAGGAGCAGCTGCAGCCCCACCGGCACGCGGCAGCCCCTCTTACCATGGTGCTGGTGTTGGGCTGGCCCAAGGTGCTGGTGCCCCCGAAGGAGAAGCCGGTGTTCTGCGTGGTGGTGGCCTGGCCGAAGGGTTTGTTGAACAGGCTCGTGGTCTGCGACTGCTGCCCAAAGAGCCCCCCCGTGGTGCCGGTGCCAAAGCCAGTCGTACCTGGGACACCACACATGGATGAGAGACCAAACCCAGCAGATCCTACACTCCAGCACTCAAACAGCAAAAAAGGTTATGGAATATCCTGAGCTGGAAGGGACCCACAGGGATCATCCAGTGCCAGCCCTGGCCCTGCCCAGAGCCCCCAACAATCCCAGCCTGGGCATCCCTGGCAGCGCTGTCCAAACGCTCCTGGAGCTCTGGCAGCCTCGGGGCCGTGCCCATTCCCTGGGGAGCCTGGGCAGTGCCCAGCAGCCTCTGGGGGAAGAACCTTTCCCTGATCTCCAGCCTGAGCCTGCCCTGGCCCAGCTCCAGCCATTCTCTGGGTCCTGCTCACCCAATAACCACTTCCAGGTTACAGCCTGGAGGATTCGGATCTGTTTACAGATGAACTCCACAAATATCTACTATTAGGAAAGAATTCTTCCCTGAGAGGGTGGGGAGGGCCTGGCCCAGGGTGCCCAGGGAAGCTGTGGCTGCCCCTGGATCCCTGGCAGTGCCCAAGGCCAGCTTGGACACTGGGGCTTGGAGCAGCCTGGGACAGTGGAAGGTGTCCCTGCCATGGCAGGGGTGAGAGTGGGTGAGCTTCAAGGTCCCTTCCAACCCAAACCATTCTGAGATTCTATGACTTATTTACCTTTCAGTTTGCACCAAGAACTAATAAAAATCCGATTGTTGTTTCAATTTCTCCAAGGAAACATAAGAAAACAGATTTCTATGGCAAAGAGCCCCATCAGTGAATGCTGACAACATAACCAGCACAACTCTGAGCTCATAGCAATGAGCAGCAATGAGTTTCAGCATTTTGCATCACAGAATTTAAATGGTTTAATGGAATATTTGCACATGCACTCAGAGGAATGCCAGGGCAGGCAGTACTTACTGGTTCCAAAAGCAGTTTTATTCTGTCCATAGGAAAAGCCTGTATTGGTAGTGGAAGAGCCAAAAAGTCCTGTGGCTGTGCTGGACGTGGCAGTGGAAGAGCCAAACAAGCCAGCAGTTGCTCCTGCTCCTACAGGATTTGTGGGCCCTTTCCTGTTTGCCTGGTAGTCTTCCAAACGGAGTTCCTGGAGGAAAATCCAGCTCTTTTTACACAGGACAAGGGCAAGCAAGTGTCCTTAGCACACTCACACAGCACCCAACCTACAGCAAGGTGAAGGCTCAAGAAAAGCTGCAACACCTATGCTTTTTAAAAATAAGGACCTGAACTTAGACCCATGTTTGGAATACAATTTGACTTCCCAGAGCTTTTTCAGATCTTTTCATAAAAGACCTGTTTTGAATGGTCAAACAAACCAAGCCAAATGGGAAGGCCTCAGGTTAACTCCTTGGGAACACCAGTTAATAATAAACAACTGAATTTTGTCTGGGATCCTGCTGTTATCTCAGCAGAGCAGAGCTGTACCCAACAGGATCTCATGTCCTTCTGACAAGATGGAATTTCAGCTCTTCCAGACCTGCATTAAGCATTTAAACCCAACTGCAATTAACGTGGACTTGCATTAATTGTTTTACTTGACAATACCTCTTGTGTGCGATGCAGACATTGAAGGTTCATTATTCTTGCATTAATGAGCACAAAAGGTAATTATGGCCCAAAAGAGCCCAAGGTAAGGCCGTGTCCCCCTGCACTGACCTCGAGAGACTTGCTCTCGTACTCCTTCATGGCAGTGATGCACTGGTGCTTGGTGTTGATGTTGGTGCTGACGCCGGATTTCACCATGGTGTCAGTGCCTGTCGGGGGCTGCCGGGAAGGAGGGGAGGACCAGGTTAAAATCCAGACAGATTTGGGGGAACACAGCCAGAACTCCCTGCAGACGCTGGGAAATCCTACCTAGCACAGACCTGAGGCTCTGTGTGACTCCTCTGCTCAGGCAAGACCTCTCCTGTGCAGCTGCCTCCAGCCCTGGGGCCCCAGGGGAAAGAGGACATGGAGCTGTAGGACTGAGTCCAGAGGAAGCCACAGAGATGCTCCCAAGAGCTGGAGCTCCTCTGCTCTGGAGCCAGGCTAGGAGAGCTGGGGGGGCTCAGCCCAGGGAAGAGAAGGCTCCAGGGAGAGCTCAGAGCCCCTGGCAGGGCCTGAAGGGGCTCCAGGAGAGCTGGAGAGGGACTGGGGACAAGGGCTGCAGGGCCAGGACACAGGGAATGGCTTCCCAGTGCCAGAGGGCAGGGCTGGATGGGATCTTGGGAAGGAATTGTTCCCTGGGAGGGTGGGGAGGCCCTGGCCCAGGGTGCCCAGAGCAGCTGTGGCTGCCCCTGGATCCCTGGCAGTGCCCAAGGCCAGGTTGGACACTGGGGCTTGGAGCAGCCTGGGACAGTGGAAGGTGTCCCTGCCATGGCAGGGGTGGGGCTGGATGATCCTTAAGGTCCCTCCCAACCCAAATCTTGCATGATTTCACGGTTTTATGATTCCATCATTATTTGTACAGTTGAGGCCTCACCCAGGTGTGCTCAGTGACGATCAGCACTGGAATTTGCCCCAGAAGCACCCAAAACAACTCCCAGCAATTCTGCTTTTGGTTTCACTTTAAAAGCAGTTTACTCCAGTTTCTGACATAAATCCTGGAGCTCTGCATGTATTTCACTATCCCCCATTTTTTAACAGTGCTACGAAAGAACAGATCAGCAGCGCTGCAAGAGCCCAGACAGCACCACAGCTCTGCCCCCAAAGCCTCAGTCTTACATCAGCTCCGTCTGGAAATGAAGTGGGACGAGATCTGCATGAACAAGTTTTCGGGGAAAAGTGTCCCTCTTCCAGCAGGCCCCAGGTAGCCCAGCTCCTCAAGGCCTCTCTGCTGGGCCACCCCTCCAGGTCCAACTGCCACAGAACTTCGTAGCAGTTACTGCATCCTGTCTTAAAGGGGACTCGTCCAGAGGAGGCAGGACACCACTCCTCTCCTTCCAGTTCCCCTTCCCAAAGCCAGGCTGGCTCAGGAGAGCTGCACTGATTCTGACCCATCCCAAAATGTCTCTAACCCTCATTGCTGCCAGCATTTGCCATGGATCACCTTGAATTCCATGGTACTTCCTGGGAAGGCTCAGCTTTAGAACCTCCTTTACTGCTCCAGTATTAGCACAGCTCTAAACCCAGCAAGTCTGAAATTCTACAGTGTTTGAGAATTTTGTCAAATTCAGAATAAAATCTGGAGTTTATTACACCTATTTCCACTGCAACAGTCCTTCTAAAGGGACGTTTTTAAATGATTTCAGAACACTTGCATATGAACTCATTTTTTCACCTCAGTGACCAAGATATCACACAAACAACTGCAAAACAGAATACTTCCCACAGTGAGCAGGCTGGATTAAGAAGAAAAAGCAGAACTTACATTAAATTTAATAGTTGTGCCAGTTGGAGCAGCAGTGAAGCTGGTTGGGCCAAAGAGAGAGCCAGATGTGCTCCCAAAGGGGTTGGAAGTGGTGTTGGTTGTCCCAAAGAGCCCTCCGCTGCTGGTGCTCGTACCAAAGTCTGAATAAAGCATAAAAAAATAACATCAGTATTAAACAAACCTCAAGTTTAAAACTTAAACTCTAATATTTTATTTAAATTAGAAATTGGCTTGAAAATGTAAAAAACAGCTGGGAAAAAATAATTTGACAGCAGAGCTGGAAACTGATGGTACTGCTACAGCAGTTCTCGCTGTAGAGGAGTGTCCCAGAAACACCAAACCACAGCAGCCAGTTTCCTTCTACTCCTGACAAGTAGAAAGAAAATAATACAATAATTTGTATTCCCCAATAAAAGGGAATCAGCAAGGCTCCCTTTCTCGTCTCAGAAGGGGCTGCAAGCACTTGCTTTTGCTTCATGGAATTACAGCAGAGTTTGACAGCATTTCCTGTCTTCTCCTGACACAGACAAACCCAACTGGAACTGCTCTGCCACAAGATAAAAGCCTAAAATCAAACGGCACCAAAAGAGATTTCAGAATAAAAAATTCCAGCCAACCACCTCTTGCAGTTTATTTTAAAATTTAGGGCTGGAATCACAGCTACAGATTCAGGAGCACGTGGGCTCCCCTTGGGCTGCAGGAGAAACCCCCCTGACCTCTGTCCCAGCCCCCAGGTACATCCAGCTTCCCCTGCTCTCCCACCAAACAGCAGAAGGACACCAGTTCCACTCACTTCCAAAGCCAGCTGGTTTGTTCTGTGCAAAGGCATTGTTCTGGGATGAGAAGAGGCTTCCACCAGTGCTGGTGGTTCCAAAGAGGCTGTTTGATGTCCCAGTGGATGTTCCAAACCCAAAGCCGGTGCTGGTGGAGGAGGTGGCTGGTTGGTTGAACGTGGTCGACCCAAACAACCCTCCTGCAGACAGAAACACGCTGTTAATCCTCCACAACCTCCTTCGCTTGGGGGCTTGGATGGATTCTTGTTGTTCTGGGCTTGGGAGGGAGTTTGGTTATTTTTTGTTGATGATTCCTTGGTTTGGGGCTTTTTCCCTTTCTTCCCCTCCCTCCCTCTTTTACCAACCACCCCCCTCCAGGCCCCTGTTCCACTCCACCAGGGCAGTACCTGGCTTTGTCTGCGTGCTCCCAAAAAGTCCTCCAGTATTGTTGTTGGAGCCAAAGGCCGACGTTCCGAAGGCCCCTCCGCTGGTCGTACCGAAGCCGGCATCTGCAAAGCAGCACCAGAGCCCAGTGAGCTCCCCTTCCCAACCTGCGCTGGGAACTGAGGCTGGAGCTCCACAAACACCCCTCAGGATACATGGGTGCTCCTTCCAAACCTTCCCAAAAAACCATCCTGATTTGTTTCAACCCAAAAAACCTCAGCGAGATCACCTTCCCTAAACATTACATTTTCCACTCTTCCCACCAAAGAAGTTTCCACAACAAGCATGGCATCCTGGTGTCTCTCCAAAGTAAAAGCCTGGTTAAGGGTGAAGCCTCAGACTCCTGAACCTCATCCAAGCCAGCTGGAGCACCCAGCAGCTCCCTACTTCCATCCCACAAGGAATCACCACTTCCATGGGATCCTCTGAGTTGCACTCCAGGAAAAAACACCCCATTAAAAACCACCTTAAAACCAGTTTAGACATTTTACTTACTTTGCCCAAAAGTTGAAGCTGTCCCAAAGCCAGTGCTGCCTCCAAACGGGGTTCCAAAGGATTTGTTAAACATTTTCGAGATATAGCAGGTTGTCCTCTAGACCTGGAAAGAATTCAGGTTTTACTAAAAGCTCATCCAGCAAATCTCATTTTCCATCTCCCTCATGGCTGAGGGCAGCAATCCCACCAGAATCCTTCAGCACAAACGCCATGGCACTGAGCAATTCCAAAGCCTGCCAGAACGCTGGGGGGGACAAGGACACCAGCATTCCAGTGACACCACAGGTAAGGAGGTATCACTAAACATCAATGTCCCAAAAATTAACGTTTAATTGTGGCTGGAGTTTCTGCGTATCTCAGCCTGTGGCAACCCCATGGCAATCCCAGGGGTCTCCAGGACTGATTTTCCTGTTCAACCCTATTTGCCAACTGCATCAAACGTGACACAGGGGAATGCACTGCACAGGGGTTACAGGAACCCACCTTCCCTCTGCTTCCCACTTCTGCACTTCCCAGAAGTTGCAGTTCCAGCAGAGTTTTGCTGGGCCCAATTCCCTTTCCAGCCCCCAGGGTTTATTTACAGCACCTTCCCCGCTGCCTCTCCTCAACTTCCTCCCCCAGCACAAATAGGTACAAACTCTGCTCCAGCTCCCTGAGTTTGTCAACAAATCCAGCACAAACCCCACAGCTCCTCGGGCACACTCTGCCAGGGAACTGTGCTGTGTTTTCCTGCAGCTCCACCACTGAAAACTCCAGATTAGCCAAAAACGTGCCAGTTAACAAAAATAAAGCCAGGACTGCTCCCTCAAAAATGCTCATATTACCCCCAAATGCCAGGAGTAGCAAAATGTGCCATATTAACAAAAAAAAGCCATACTAGCCAAAACCTGCCAAAGTTAAAAAAGCCAGTATTATCTCCAAAAATGCCACATTAACCAAAAATAAGGGGAGTAACGACCCAAAAAAAGCCATAATTAGTCAAAAGAAAACACCAATATTAACCAGAAAAAAAATATGCATTGCTAAAATAATGCCTTATTAGCAAAAAAAAAAAAATCCCCAGTATGACCCAACCTCCCTCCATATTCAGCAGGAAATGCAGGAATTCCCCCACATTCCCAGGTACTCCCTGGAAGCCACAGCTGACACACAGCAGTGCAGAACTAAGAACTTCAGCAATTCAAGAACGGCCTACACCAGGAATATTCCCAAGGCCAACTACTCCAGTCAAAGCCAACCCTGCCCTTTGTCTGTGCCCAGGTTTGGCAGCTCCCCCATCCCAGCTCCCTTTATCTCCTCCCAGCCAAGGGAAGTACACAGGGACTGGGCACTGTCCAGCACAGCTTCCCGCAGGGAAATCACTACATCCACCTACCCATCCTTGAAACTGAAGTGTTTGTTTCCCCAAAACCAACAGCACTTTCTGGGAACCGCCAAATCCAGACTGGGAGCAACCACAGCCTTCTGCCATCCCTCAACAAGTGGATACTAAATCAGCCCAGAGCAACCAGTATCCCACACTTCACTGCCACATGAACTAAAAAGATGATTTGAGCCACCTCCAACAACTCCAACAGCCACACACCACAATTCTGGAGTGTTAAGGGTCTCCACACTCCCAAAGGCATTTTCTTATGGATTTCATTTGTGGCAGGAAGAGGAATTTCAGTGAAATGATCCTGGTAAAAGCCAGAAAAAGCTGCTCTGCCAAATTCTCAGAGTCCCCCAAGATAAACACTCCTCCTGGGAGAGCTCCTCTGGCACAGGGTAACATTGCACCCTGAGCCCTCCTCACCTTCTCCCGTGGAATCACTAGAGCTGGAAAAGCCCTCCCAGCCCATGGAGGCCAAGCTGTGCCCGATGCTCCAGCCCAGAGCACTGAGTGCCACGGCCAGGCCTTCCTTGGACACCTGCAGGGATGGGGACTCCAAAGCTCCCTGGGCAGCCCCTGCCAAGGCCTGGCCACCCTTTCCATGGAGAAATTCCTGCTGCTGTCCAAGCTGAGCCTCCTGTCAGGGATTTATGAGAGTAATAAGGTCCCCCCCTGAGCCTCCTTTTCTTCAGTCTGACCCTGCCCCAGCTCCCTCTCCACCAGCGCTCCCAAACACACTTCTCCATTCCTACAGAGCATTTTCATCCATCTCCCCTTGCCCCAGGGCAAGTCTCCCTTTCAGGCCAGATAAAAATCACCTGCAGCATCCAGCTGTCCGTTGTCGTGACTCTCAGCCTTATCTGCAAATTCACAAGTCCCTCATTTTCTGTGGTTCCTCTTTTTTAAGCCACTGTTCTCACATTGTCCTGAGATCATTAAACGCCAAACCCTACCTAAGCAGAAACCTGAAATATCATTTTATAGTAAAAAAAAGAGTTATGGAAAGATTTCCTTGCACCACAGGGTGTATTTTCTCGTACTTCACACCCAACCCTTCTTCCCTGCACCTCGAGGGCTGTGTCCAGTTCTAGGCCCCTCAGGGAAAGAAAGACCTTGAAGTGCTGGAGCGTGTCCAGGGAAGGGAACAGAGCTGGGAAGGGGCTGGAGCCCAGGAGCGGCTGAGGGAGCTGGGAAAGGGCTCAGGCTGGAGCAGAGGAGGCTCAGGGGGAACCTTGTGGCTCTGCACAGCTCCTGACAGGAGGGGGCAGCCGGGGGGGTCGGGCTGTGCTGCCAGGGAACAGGGACAGGAGGAGAGGGAACGGCCTCAGGCTGGGCCAGGGGAGGCTGAGCTTGGACAGCAGCAGGAATTTCTCCATGGAAAGGGTGGCCAGGCCTTGGCAGGGGCTGCCCAGGGAGCTTTGGAGTCCCCATCCCTGCAGGTGTCCAAGGAAGGCCTGGCCGTGGCACTCAGTGCTCTGGGTTGGGGACAAGGTGGGCATCGGGCATAGGTTGGACCTGATGCTCTGGGAGGGCTTT
This sequence comes from Dasyornis broadbenti, assembly GCA_013397935.1. Classification (NCBI taxonomy): domain Eukaryota; kingdom Metazoa; phylum Chordata; class Aves; order Passeriformes; family Dasyornithidae; genus Dasyornis; species Dasyornis broadbenti. Next base: position 340,970 of record VZRN01004541.1, on the reverse strand, counting down.
TCCAACCTCACTGATCCCAAGACACCGTGAACTTAAGAGCTGAAGCAGAATCAGTAAAACTCAAGGGTTTTACAAAATATCCCTCTCCCACTCGCTGCACCGCCAGCTGAGGAGGGACCTCCTCACGCCAAGAGGTTCTAATTGAAGTTTAACAGCGACAGCACAAAAGCCCCGTAAAGCCACCCAAAGAAACCCAAGTCATCAACGTAACTTTAAATCACATGTAACCAACATAATTTTAAACCCCAACTAATCAACATGATAGTAAATAACTCCCACGAGGGGAGCTGCGGTGCCGCCCCGGCCCCGGGGACACCTGGGCCGTTACCCGAATCCAGAGCCGCGTATCCCCCGAGAAAAATATCTGGAATCTCCAACAGGACCCGCACCAGAACCCCCAAAAAGGCCTAAAAAGCCCCCCAAAGCGGGGGGGAAACTGCCGGGGCAGGAGGAGCAGGTCCCCCCCGAGAAATCCGACCAGCTCACGGCCCTTCCCGCCTCCCCCCGGCCTTTCCTCCGACCCGGGGCCTCCCTGCGCGCCTCACCCCCTTGACCACCCGGTCTCCCGGCACAAAAGGCCTGGCGACGGCGCGGCAGCCGTGCCGTGCCGTGCCGGGCAGCCAGGCCCCAGTGCTCACCGTGGGCGTCGGGCAGGGCAGCTCCGCCAGGCCCCGGTGCTCACCGCGGGTACCGGGAAGTGCCGCTCGGAGCGGCCGGGCCAGGTCGGGCCCGCGGTGCCGCCACCGCCTCACGGGGCCGCAGCTGCGTCACAGCCCGCGCGCGCACTCCCGGCCACCCCCGCGCG
>VZRN01004541.1:322042-340141 GCA_013397935.1 Dasyornis broadbenti | reverse complement strand
CCCACCCTCCCGACTGCGCTTCCCCTTCCCATTGGCCGCTCCCCACGTCTCGCTCTGCGCTCAACGCTGATTGGGCGAAGGGGCGCCGCGCACCGAGCGCCCATTGGCCGGACGGGCAGCGGAGGGGGCGGGGCTTGGCGCCGCGGAAGGGTCCAGAACGGCCCGAGGCTCAGCGCCGCCCCGACATCCGGGGCGTTTGAGGGGGCGGGGCTTCTCTCTCGAGGACCAATCGTGTGTCTCGGCGCGGGGAGCTGAGCCCCGCCTCTTAAAGGGGCCGCAGCGAGGTTGGGGGAGGCGGAGGAAGAAGAGGAAGAGGTGGAAGAAAGGGAGGAAGAGGAGGAGGCGGAAAAGGCGGAGGAGGCGTGGTGGTGCTGCCGGGCCGGAACATGGAGCAGCGCGAAGGGGGCTGAGCGGTGAGGTGGGGTGTCGGGGGTCCGTCACTGTGGGACATGCGGGTTTTGGGGAGGGGCACCCAGGGAGGGGCTCTGGGGGATCTGGGGTGCCCGGAGGGGTCACTCACTGTCAGACCCTGGGGATCTTGGGGAGGGGAGCACCTGGGGCGATCTTGGGGGAATGTGGGGTGCCCTGGGAGGGGTCTCAGGGGGGTCTCTAAAGGGGTGTGGGGTACCCGCGGGAGTCTCAGGGGGGTGTCTTAGGGTCTGTGGGGTGCGCGGGGGAGATCTCGGGGTGGTGCAGCCCCTCTTATGCAGGACAGGTCGGGGCCATTCAACACGTGATACAAAATATTTGCCTTTATTTGCCGTCTTTGGGCAAGGCTCTCGGGGGCAGGGAGGGTAGAGGCTGAGGGGGCTCCTGCTTTGGGATCCCCGGGGTGTCCTCACGGCCGAGCCCCCCGAGGGAGGGACAGGGTTTGGGGGTCTCCATCCCCCGTCCCGGGCAGTGGGGCAGCCCTTAGGGGGCTCCTCGGGGTCCCGGGGAGGGGAGTCTGGGCCGGCCGGGACCCTCTTCACATCCAGTCCCGGCCCTTTGGAGCTTCCCTGTCTCTTTGCTTTTATCCTGTTAAATAATTCCCTCTCTCCCTCCCCAGCAGCCTGGATGGGCTTCCGTGGCCCTTCGGTGCTGGGGTTCGGTCCCTTCATTGCAGGGGCCTTACGGTGCTGGCAGAGGGGTGGCCGTGCTGCCCTGGGCACTGCCCAGACGGCTCAGGGATTGTCCGTAAATCGGATTTGTCCCGCAGCCGGGGGGTGGTGAGGTGGGATCCATCCCAGCCTGATTCCTTGGGGCAGAACACGGAGCCCTGGGCTGGGGGGACTGAGGGGAGCCCTGGGCTGGGGGGACCCCTGTTCTGGGGGTCTGCCAGGCTCCAGAGGTGCCCAGCCCAACGCTCCCGACCTGACAAGCCCTGGCTTCGTTGTTGTGTGGGGTTTGTGCTGCCCCGATCCTGCAGCCGGGGATTTATGGAATCATGGAATGTCCTGAGTGGAAAGGACCCCCAAGGATCAGAGTCCAACCCCTGGCCCTGCCCAGAGCCCCCAACAATCCCACCCTGGCCATCCCTGGCAGCGCTGTCCAAACGCTCCTGGAGCTCTGGCAGCCTCAGGGCCGTGCCCATTCCCTGGGGAGCCTGGGCAGTGCCCGGCAGCCTCTGGGGGAAGAACCTTTCCCTGATCTCCAGCCTGAGCCTGCCCTGGCCCAGCTCCAGGCAGCGCTGCCCATGCAGGCGCTGGGTGCAGCGGGGTGAGGACGGGCTGTGGGTGCTGGGATGTGCCCGAGGAGCCGCGGCTCCCGGCAGGACCAACAGCCATGGCCTGGCTACGTCAGCGCTGCCCTGAGCACAGGGAATGGTCTGGACGGATCCCGCGGGACAGAGCTCACGTGCCCTTCCTGCCAGATCCCTCTGGAGGGCTGCAGGGAAAGGCCCTGCTCTGCCCCTGCTCCCTGCTGTCTGTGAGTCTCGGGGTTCCTGTGTCCCCACAATGGGGTTTTCTTTGGCTGCCTTCTGTGCTGCCCACCCTGGGGCTGTGGGGTCACACAGGGTGTGAGGGGCTGATCCCCGTGTCTGTTCCTGCCCAGGGCAGTGTGAGGCTGGACAGAATTCCAGAATCACTGAGTTTGGAAAGGGCCCCCAGGGTCATCAAGCCCAGCCTGTGACTGATCCCCAACGTTGTGAACCAGCCCAGTGCAGGAGCACAGAGCACCCCAGTCAGACATTTATTTGTTTGTTTATTTCCAGGTTTCCAAGATGTTGCAGGTCCCTCTGCCGCTGGATCGGGACGGGATCCTGTTCCGGCTGCGTTTCACAACGCTGGCCCTTGGGACTGTGTTCTGCCCCCTCTTTGGATTCCTCTTCTGTGTGATCTGGTCCCTGCTCTTCCACTTCCGTGAGACGACTGCGACCCACTGTGGGGTGAGACTCCCGTGGGCAAAACCCGCATTCCTATAGGGTTGGGGCAGCTGCGGGGGTAACAGCCTCTGTGTCCTTGTGGGCTCCTCTCTCTCTTCCTGGGCCCTTCTCTCCTGGCCTCCTCTCTCTTCTTCTGGGCTTCTTTCTCCTCTTGGGCTCCTATGCACCTTCTGGACTCCTCTCTCCTTTTCTCTCTCCTCCTGGACTCCTCTCCCTCCCTCCTCCTGGGCTCCTCTCCTGGGCTTTCCCACCAGAAGTTACAGAATCCAGAACAAGCTGCACTGTTCCATTGTCCTTGTGATGCCTCAGGACTGGCACCCACAGGTTTGGCTTTGTACTGGGACTGAGGGAAATACAGACTGGTCAGGCTGGTGTCTGGACTGGGAACATTGGGGTTTACAGCAGTGAGGCATAAAGGTAGGGAAGCTGAAGGGAAATACGTTGTCCTGTGGAGGGGTTGGTCCAGAGCTGCTGCCCTCAGCTCTGCTGGAGTTCAGAGGAGTCACAGATGTCTGGGGAGGGATGGTCTGGAGTTCTGTACGGGATGAGATTGGGCTCGTCCCCAGGGCTTTCAGACTGCTGGATGAGCAGCTGGATACAAGCTGGGAATGGAGGGTAGGAGTTACCTCACACCAGCAGAACTTTAGCAGGGCCTGGAGTGCCAGGAAAGGGGGATTGGCTTCCCACTGCCAGAGGACAAGGTTAGGTGGGATATCGGGAAGGAATTGTTCCCTGGGATGGTGCCCTGGCCCTGGCCCAAGGTGCCCAGAGAAGCTGTGGCTGCCCCTGGATCCCTGGCAGTGCCCAAGGCCAGGCTGGACGTTGGGGCTTGGAGCAGCCTGGGACAGTGGAAGGCGTCCCTGGACTTTAAGGTCCTTGCAACCAAAACCATTCTGGGATTCTATGGGTGATCAAAAGTGTAAAGGCAAGAAATCTGAGCAAGTCCCTGGACAGGGCCGCCCAGCATCCCAGCACTGTCCCAGCAGCGCTGTGTGCTCCATGACCCCATGGGATGTATGAGGGGCACTGCCACAATGCATTGCCTGCCTTTGGGAACAGGATTAAACTCATGTAGAATTTCAAAAAGGACAGTTCTAGTGTGTGGAAGAGGATGAATGTGACGCTGTGTGCCTGTGCCCACGAGCCCGTGTCCCTGCAGGTGCCCAACTACCTGCCGTCCATCAGCGCGGCCATCGGGGGCGAGACCCCGCAGCGCTACGTGTGGCGCCTGTGCATCGGCCTGCACTCGGCGCCGCGCGTGCTCGTGGCCGTGGCCTACTGGAACCACTACCAGAGCTGCCACTGCCCCCACCCCCGCTACCTGCGCCTGTGCCACGTCACCCTGCTGCTCAACCTGCTCGAGAACTTCGCCCTCCTCATCCTCACCTACGTGTCCTCCACCGAAAACTATGGTAGGTGTCACACCGCTCCCCGCCTGGGCCCTGCCCTGCCGAGCCCTTCCTTGGGCCTCTGCTTTGCCATGAGGCAGTTTGGAAAGAAGAAACAGTTCAAAACTCCCAGCTATTCTATTAAAGTTAGCAGTTCTAGAGGAAGGATATGTTCATAACACACAAATAGCCGTGCGCTTCCCACAGTTCTTGGTTGCTGATAATTGGTTGAATCCATGGGTTCAGTTTTGGGAGGGAGCCTGGATCAGGCCTTGGCCCTTGGTTCCACCCATGTGCCAAGGCCCTGCTTCTGGGCGTGAGAGCAGGTGACCAGAGGTGGCTTTGAGCTCATCCTGCTTCCCCTTCATCCCCACAGCTGGGCTGCACTCCGAGCTGGCTCTGCTCCAGCTGCCTTTGGATACCCTCCCGCAGAATTTCTGGGGAAAATTCCATATAATCACAGAATGCCAGATTGCTTTGGGCTGGAAGGGACCTCAAAGCCCATCCAGCCCCACCCCTGCCATGGCAGGGACACCTTCCACTGTCCCAGGCTGTTCCAAGCCCCAGTGTCCAACCTGGCCTTGGACACTGCCAGGGATCCAGGGGCAGCCACAGCTTCTCTGGGCACCCTGGGCCAGGGCCTCTCCACCCTCCCAGGGAACAATTCCTTCCCAAGATCCCATCCAGCCCTGCCCTCTGGCACTGGGAAGCCATTCCCTGTGTCCTGTCCCTCCATGCCTTGTCCCCAGTCCCTCTCCAGCTCTCCTCGAGCCCCTTTAGGCCCTGGAAGGGGCTCTGAGGTCTCCCTGGGTCCTTCCCTTCTCCAGGTCAACAGCCTCAGCTCTCCTTGCTTGGCTGCAGAGCAGAGGGGCTCCAGCCCTCTAATAGTTCCTGGAAACAGGATCAGACTTTTTCAAAGTAAATCCATGTGTCTAAAACCTGGTCACAACAGGCTGGGAAATTCTCTTCCCCCACATGGTCTCATCTCAGAAAAACTTAAGTGCCAGTGCCAATATTCATTTGCTGTTTCATCCAAAGATCTGGAGGAGGCACCAGGGATTAACTGGAGAGCACTGAAATCCGGGAGCCAGCAAGGTGGTGCTGTTGCAGTGAGAACAAACCCCGTGCTGGGATGTATCAGCAGGAAAGTAATGTGTCGGCTTTCCCTGCACAGCTGGATGGTGATGATGGCTATTGTGTCCAGCTACAGCCTGAAGAGGGACTTTGAACAAAGAATGGAGTGCCAGGACTCAGGGAATGGCCTCCCACTGCCAGAGGGCAGGGCTGGATGGGATCTTGGGAAGGAATTGTTCCCTGGGAGGGTGGGGAGGCCCTGGCCCAGGGTGCCCAGAGAAGCTGTGGCTGCCCCTGGATCCCTGGCAGTGTCCAAGGCCAGGTTGGACATTGGGGCTTGGAGCAGCCTGGGACAGTGGAAAGTGTCCCTGCCGTGGCAGGAGGAGAGATGAAAAGGTTTTTAAGGTCCTTCCCAACCCAAACCATTCTGGGCTTCAGGTCTATGGTGCTGTGAACAGAGTCCCAGGATCTCTCCCAGCCTTCAGAGTGAGGATGATCCACAGTGTGGTGGAGCCCAGTGGGCTGGCAGGACAGGAGCCTCCTGTGGATGGAGGTCTGTGGTCTAGGACATGTCCCTGCCCAGCTCACCCTCCTTGTCTCCTGCCAGCATTCCCTGTCCCCATGGCGAGGAGTCCCAGTGTCCCTGTCCCGGCAGTGTCCCCGCACGGCAGGGTCTGCAGCCAGGGGCTTCTCCAACTTATCTGTGCTGGGGCCCTGCCCTTGGAAATCCAGGTGTTCCTTTGAGGTTTGGGTACCTGGACCTGCCTGGCCTGGCCCCGTGCAGAGCCCTGGGAGGGGGAGCCCGAGGTGGGACTGGGCAGAGCCACCCCAGGAGCCGAGGCTGACCCACTTCCTTGGATCCTCATCCCAGACTAATCCCACGGCTGGGAGGAAAGTTTCAGCCCTGAGCTGCCGTGCTCAGGTTAATCATCCCTGCAGGACATCCTGGTCTGACCTCTCCCACCTGCTGATACCTCACTGCTCACGTGCTTCCCTTCCCATGCGGTGGAGAGGGGACACGGACACGGTCATGTCTGATGTTCAGGTGGTCGGGAATTCAGCCTGAGGTTCAGTTTCTGGAGAAGGGGCTGGGAAATTCTTTCCAGAGCAGCACTTATGAAAGTCTCTAACCCAAAGGTGCTCTGGTTGTGTGGGGTTTGGGGCCTCAGGAGCAGCTCTGGCTTAGCCTTGCTCCAGCTGCATTCCCAGCCTGATCCCTTACCTGGGCTAGTCCAGGTATGCATGAGGCAACCTCAGTGCTGGAGATGAGGCTGCTGATGGTGGTGATTGCAGGTAGGTAATACAGAAGATGGACTTTTCTGGATTTTGGACTGGCTCATTCTGCACCCCCTTCCCTGTGCCGCCCCATCCCTAGAACAACAGTGCTGATGCTGAGCTGCACCCAAGGGTCTCTGAGTTTACAGCCATGTGAAGGGATGGTCCCAGAGCACATGAATACCCCCTGGCGCTTTGGGATAAGTCTTCCAGGCACTTGTATCCCCTTCCAGGGGGCTCTGAGGCACCACAAGCACGTTATGGAGTCGTGCTGTGTCTGCCTCCTGCAAAGACCCCACTGGAGTCCCAGCGTGCTGGGGCTCCTGGCAGAGCCACTTCCTGCACAGAGGCCTCCCAAATCCTGCCCCACGTTCCCCTTGTGCTCCTGGCTTGGACTGAACAGGAAACCTGTCGTTTGTCAATCCAGCAATCCACGAAAATGCCTTCATCGTGTTCATCACATCGGCCCTGGGCCACATGCTGCTCACCTGCATCCTCTGGAGAATGACTAAGAAACACACAGTAAGTCCCGAGGTACAGACACTTTCCTTTCTTCTCTCTGTGCTGGGAGCTGGGAGGGGGCTCTGGGGCTGTGCCAGCACTGGGTCAGGGCTCTGGGAGGGAGCTCTGGGCTGGCTGGAGCGCTGGAGGGCTTTGGCTGTTCTTGCTTGTGAAATAACCCTGAACAGGTGCGAAAGGAGCCAATGACAGCTGGTGAAACTGAGGAACAGTCACCAAAATCCATTGTTTACCAAAGCAAAGTGGGGGGGAAGCTTTTCATTTCCTATTTTCTGGTTTCATGATAGAATCACAAAATGGTTTCGGTTGGAAGGGACCTTAAAGCCCATCCAGCCCCGCCCCTGTCATGGCAGGGACACCTTCCACTGTCCCAGGCTGCTCCAAGCCCCAACGTCCAGCCTGGCCTTGGACACTGCCAGGGATCCAGGGGCAGCCACAGCTGCTCTGGGCACCCTGGGCCAGGGCCTCCCCACCCTCCCAGGGAAGGATTTCCTCCCAGTATCTGATGAAGTTTTCACTGAGAGGTGATATTGAAAACCACTGTTTGCATCCTTGTGGGTTGGGATTGCTCATCCCTTCTCCATGCCTGTTTCTAAGCTGAAGTTGGCTTCCCTGTGTTGGGAATTGCTGGTCCTGCAAGCTGGGAGCAGCAGGAGCTGTTCTGCCTTTCCTCCAGAATGACTCTGTGCAGCAGGCTGGCTCTGGCTCTTTTTCTAGGGAGGGGTCAGGGGGTGCAGGGACTGGCTGGGGGGTCAGGGGCTCTGGTGGGGGATCCAGCCAGGGGCTCCTGCCTGCATTGCCTGGATGCAGCTTCCGTGCTGTGCTGGTTTGTGGTGTGAGTCCTGGACTATAGGCAGGACATCCAGGTTTATCCTGGATTATGGGGCAGGTGGGCAGGAAATTCAGGTTTGTCCTGGGCTGTGGGCGCTGACAGTCACAGACAGGGCAGGACATGCAGGTCTGAGGCTGTGGGGGACCTGTGTCTGTGCCCACATGGCTCTTGCATGCTTGGCTTCACCTGTGGTTCTGGGCTCCCTGGACCACTCTGTCCTATCCCCTCGGGATACTTCTCCCCAGCTGATCCCAGTCCAGCCCTCGTGGTCCCAGTGCTAAGTGGGGACGGGTCCCGGGGCTGTGTTGCCCCAGGAAGGTGACAGTTTGCAAAGCGGAGCCCTTGGAGGTTTGTGCCTGTACCCCAGGGCTGGGAAGCTGGCGAGGGCTGGACAGGGCTCTCCCACGGGATTGTGTGCAGGGTGGGTGCTGAGCTGGAGGTCCGTGTCCAGCAGGATGAGTGCTGGGGGACCTCAGCTCTGGCAGTCCCAGGGCACCTCCTGCTCCATCAGCGCTGTTATCCTGCCCTTCTGCCAATTCACTGAGCCTGTCTCCTGCTGCCTTACTCCAGAGACCTGGAAAAGAAGCTTCCAGCAGTTGTTTGGTTGTAAGATTCCTCAGGAAGGGGACTTCTGGAGATGCTGGGGTTCTCATCACTCACTGGGAAGTGCTCTGTTCTCTCTGGTGATACGGGAATAGCAGGAGCTCACAGTCATTCCTTGGCAGCTTTCCCACGGCTTCCTTTATTTATGTCATATTGTTTGGGCTTGTCTTTTTCCTGAGTGAGACCTCCAAAGCCCTGGATCTCCTCCACTGCCACGTCACCCACTGGGGCTGCTTCATCTCCCCTGCACCAGGCAGGGGTGAGGCATCCCAAATCCTGAGTTCAGCTTTGGGCCCCTCAGGACAAGAGAGATTGGGGGCCTGGAGCGTGTCCAGGGAAGGGAATGGAGCTGGGGATGGGGCTGCAGGGGCTTAGGCTGGAGCAGAGGAGGCTCAGGGGGAGCCTTGTGGCTCTGCACAGCTCCTGACAGGAGGGGGCAGCCGGGGGGGTCGGGCTGTGCTGCCAGGGAACAGGGACAGGAGCAGAGGGAACGGCCTCAGGCTGAGCCAGGGGAGGCTCATGTTGGATACTGGGAAAATTCCTTCCCGGATAGGGCTGTCCAGCCGTAGCACAGCTGCCCAGGGCAGTGGTGGAGTCACATCCCTGAGGGGATTTCACAGCCCTGTGGATGTGGCACTTGGGGATGTGGCTTAGTGGTGGCCCTGGCAGTGCTGGGCAGCAGCTGGACTCAGTGATCTCAGAGGGATTTTCCAGCCTCGGTAGTTCTGTGACTCTGCATGAGGAGTGGAGGAATCTGCCCATCCCTGGGGTGGAGGGCCGGGGATGTGGTGACACCTTGGCTGAACCTGCCTCCACCTGGCCCAGTGCCACCACCCAGCTTCCTCCTCCCATCCTGGAACAACCCTGCTGCTGGAGGAGAGCTGCCCTCGGGGGTGCGTGGTCCCCCCAGAGCTGGGGGTTTCCCCAAAGAGAGAGGAGCCCTCCAGGGCCAGCTCTGAGCTAAGGCCACCGGGGCTGCGGTGTCCCTGTGCCAGCTTCGTGCGGGGCCGCAGGATGGAGCTGTCGCCCAGGGCGTGAGGCTGACAGGTGAGGGAGGAGGAGAAGGAAGGCGCTGCGGGCTGACAGCTGCCAGGCTGGCTGTGTCAGGGTGAGGAGGGCACAATGCTTGTCACACCACCAGGCGTCATCTTTGCCTAAGAGACTTCTTGTCACTGCAGCTGCTGAGTCCCCGCACCCGGTGATGGCGCTCTCCTGCCGCCAATCATTCCCATGGATCCTCCGGGCCAAGCGGGGTCTCCTGGGCCTTGTCCCACCCTCTGTCTGGATTCCTCAGACTCCAGGCCCTCTGCTCACGGCTGGTGGCCCCTGTGGGGCTTGGTGTGGCTCCTGTGACACCCGTGGCTTGCTTGGCTCGGCAGGGCGGGACAGCGGGACACGGGAGGTGCCAATGCCAAACCCTTGCCCCGTCCAAGGGCTTGGGCAGTGCCAGTGAGCAGCCCAGCCACACTGGTGGGGCTGTTTCAGGCCAGGGCACAGCTGATCCCTGTGTGTATCACGGCACCTTGGGGACAGATTCTGCCTCCATTTGTGTCCCTTGTGGCAGGAGGGGATGGCTGAGGGATGGCTCTGGTCCTGCAGTGTTCCGTCCTTCCTTCCTCCTCAGCAGAAAGTCCCCACGGGGGTTCAGGATCTCCAGGGCCAAACCTGGGACCTTCTCCAGGACAAGCTCCATGTGAGGAGCTGGAAAGCTGGATCCATCTGCAGGAAGGAACAGGGGGGCTGAGCCTTTAGTGCTCTTGGAGGGGGTGAAGCTCCCCAGGTCTGGCAGCATGTGAGGAACAGGAATTGGTCATGAGGGACAGGAATTGGTCTTGCAAAAGCTTCTCGTCCGGCAGGGCTCCTGTTGCAACTGCTGTTCTGCGAGGGCAGGAAGGTGTGGAGGAACTGGTTTGTAGTGGGGAAGTACAGGTGGTTTCCAGTTACGAGGTGGTAAATGGTGAGAGAAAGAAAAATAAAGCTCTGCGGGAGGGGAGAAAAGAGAAAGCAGGGGAGAGGAAAGGAGGGGAAGGGGCAAAGCAGAGAAGAGTGACATGTGGGAAAGGGAAATGGAGCCTGGGAGCCTCCAGCTGTGGCTGATCACTGCACTCCATGCTTGGTGCTTGGCTGCTGTGTGGCAGTGCCCACCTGGGCTGGCACCTCTGCTATTCCTGGCTGGCTGCTCACCCTTAAAACTCCTTCCCCCCAGCCCTGAGCTTCAGGGCTGGGCAGTGGGGCAGAGCAGTTTCACTTCTTGTTTGCTAACACTTCCTCCTCTGCTCAGGGCTGGTGTGCATGACAGCCAGTGTGTGCATGTGGTGGCCACCAGGCCAGCTGGCTCAGGCCCATTAGAGGAAGCCACGGAGATGCTCTGAGGGCTGGAGCTCTGGAGCCAGGCTGGGAGAGCTGGGGGTGCTCACCTGGAGAAGAGAAGGATCCAGGGAGAGCTCAGAGCCCCTGGGGGCCTGAAGGGGCTCCAGGAGAGCTGGAGAGGGACTGGGGACAAGGGCTGGAGGGACAGGACACAGGGAATGGCTTCCCAGTGCCAGAGGGCAGGGCTGGATGGGATCTTGGGAAGGAATTGTTCCCTGGGAGGGTGGGGAGGCCCTGGGACGGAATTCCCAGAGCAGCTGTGGCTGCCCCTGGATCCCTGGCAGTGTCCAAGGCCAGGTTGGACACTGGGGCTTGGAGCAGCCTGGGACAGTGGAAGGTGTCCCTGCCATGGCAGGGGTGGGGCTGGATGGGCTTTGAGGTCCCTTCCAGCCCAACCCATGCTGTGGCCAGTGGAGCTGGGTCTGTCTGTGCCAGCAGCCCTGGGCTCTATACCACAGCATCCCACTCCCCCAGCATCCGCAGGGTACACGGCCTGAGCCCAGCCTGGGCTGTCACTACTGCAAAGGCAGAGGTGCCTCTCGGGCAGCTCCCTCTGTGCCCTGGGCCCAGCTGAGCCCTCACAGCTGGAGCAGTGGCCAATCCGTGCCCCTGTCGCTGCGGAGCCGCGTGAGCAGCGGGGACCACAAACACCTTGGTGACCACATGTGGTTTCACCCCAGCTCCTCTCAGCGCCCGTGGGAGCACTGGCGGCGGCTCAGACGAGCCCTCTATAAATAGCTGAGCTTTGTGTGGGGCCCTTTGGCTTCGGGTTCTCCTCAGGGACCCGGAAACGCTCGAGGGGAGCTAGGACTGGTGTGTGACACAGAGCCCTGCAGGTGCCACTTGTCCCCCGGGAAGGAATGAGTGCTTGGAAGGTCCTTGCAGAGCGAGCTGTTCTCTTTTGAGTTCAGATCGCTGTCATCCCTGTCCCCATCAGGAGCTGGGGTGTGGGCAGGGTCTTTCTTCTTCCTCTCTGGAGGCAGTGGAAGAAGCAGGAGGCTCGTGTGCCTGCGTGCTGGTGGCTCACAGCAGCCACCCCTCACCCTCAGAGCTGCATTTGCAGGGCTTGGGGCTCCCCCAAGATGGGGGAAGGAGACCCCCAGTGCCTTCCATGGGCTGGGAGCAGCGTCCCAGGGTGTCCCTGCCCCAGGCTGGCTGCTGCAGCTGCTCCCCCCTGCATTGTCTGGCCTCCTGCTCCTGACTCACCTTTGTGTGCCAGGGAATGTGCCTCAGCCCCCAGCCTGCCAGCTGGCCACTAAATATAATTCCCCTGTGGTTTTCTGCACCAGACGCTGGGGTGGCTGTGTGACGTGGGGGGGGCTTGCAGGGGCCGTGGGTGCCCCGCTCTGTCCTGCCAGGAGGAAATTGCACAGCCAGCATTGGCGGCCACAGCTGTGCCAGCCTGGCAGCTCCAGCCAGGCCACAGGGGAGCCTGGCACCAGCTCAGCTTGGAGCACCCCATCCATGGGATTTGCTTATCCCCGTTTTTCCTCACAGGCAGCCAGACTGCAGTGGCCTCCTGCCAGGCTGCTTGGAGCTGCCAGCTCCTTTCCAGGGCACTGACCTGGGGGCTCCCGCTCCTGTCCGGGCTGAGCATTCCCAGTTCTCCCGATCTTTCCTCACAGCAGATGTGCTCCATCCCTCTAATCTTGATGCTCTTCTCTGGGCCACCATCTGGCTCACTGGGATGTCCCCATGTGGGGATTCCCACAAAGCTGGGGCCGTGGGAAGCAGGGACAGTGCCTGAGCCATGAGCAGGGCAGTGGGTCCAGCCCACAGGAGTGAGGGGATGGGCAGCTCCTCTCCATCCAGGAGTCATGGAGCTCCCACCATGCTGCCCAAAGGCCAGGCTGGCCCTTTCCCTTGCTCCTGCAGCAGGGCAGGGGCAGCGCTCCGGCTCCCACATCCCGCTGTGTCCCTGTGCACCCCAGTCCCCCTGCTGGGCCTGGGCATCCTGCCTGTGCTCCTGCAGGGACCTTACCCGAGGTGCCACCTTCCAAGCCAGCTCTGCTCAGCATTGTGGCATGTCACCACGTGCCACCTCCTGGACCCCACTAGGGACCCTGCCCTGTGATCCCAGGCACTGGGCTGAGCCAGCCGTGCCCTGGCATTGGGGATTAACACCTAATTATCCGTGTGATAATCCTCCGCCCAGACTCGGAGAGGGGGAGCTCAGAGGGCACCCAGAGGTGCGGGGTCACTGTGGTGAGCTCAGGATGGCTGTTCCTACAAGGACAGCTCGGGGTCCTGCAGCAGGACCAGGGGTTTGGAACTGCATGGGCTTCAAGGTCCCTTCCGACCCAAACTATTCTCTGACTCAGCGATCCCGGGAGGTTCAGCTGCCTGGTAGCCCCGGCAGGTCCCTGGAGCCCCTGGCAGGGCTGTGTGGGCACAGTGGAGCCGTGCTGGGGCTGCAGAGCGCAGCCGTTTGTGCTGCCATGGGAGCGGGCTGAGAGCGCGGCTGTTTGTGAGCCGCTTTTCCGGTGTGAAACTCGGCATCGCACCCCGGGCCCTGCTCGGGGCTCTGGCACTCCTGGGTGGCACACCCTGCTCTCGGCTGAGCTGCTGCTGCTGGCCAGAGGGACCCAGCAGGAAGGACCTGCCCAGGCCCTGTGGGCTGGAGGTGGCGTCACCCGCGTGTCCCCGCATGGTGAAGCGCCCATGAATCCGTCCTTCCTCTCTGGGTTTTCCTCCCTGGCTGAGCCCCCGGCATGCGTTCCAGGGGTAATGGAAAGTGTGATGGGGCAATTTAAATTTTCCTTATCATCAGCACTCCCTCAAAATGGAATTTTTGTCTCACATGAAGTGTCAGACGAGGGGGAAATTCCCCTCCCACCCGTAACGGCCTGGGCTGTCTGTGGCATCCCCAGCACCCTTGAGTGGGGTTGCCCCTCCCTTGCCATGCCCCTGCTCCAGGGCTCCCCTGCACCCTCCTTGGGCTCCAGACATGGTTTGGAGTTCCTCTGCCCCCAGCGCTGTAGGATCCTTATCCATGACCTTCAGTGGGATGGGAGAAACAGAGGAAGGGGACTGGAGCCTGTAGCTGCCATGGCTCCCAGGGGTCACTGCACTCACAGCCCTCAGCTTTGGGGGAGCTGGGCCGTGGGTCGGGGAGCTCTTCATGGGGACAGGCGTGGCCCCAGGTTGTCCCCTTTGTGGAGGCTGAGCTCTGGGGCACAGAAGCTGTGAGCTGGGGGTGTGGGGCTGCCAGGAGCATCCCCATGCTCTGTTCCTGCTCTATTGGAGGCAGTGCTGGGGGGCAGGATGGGGCCCCTCCAGTGCCAGCATATCTTGGGCGAGGTCTCCAGCACAGCGCCTGCTCTGCCTGCCGCCCCTTCTTGTGGTTTCCTCCTCCCTGCTGCTGTTGTGGGTGAGGGGGTGCAGCACCTGGTGAATTCCGTGTGCCCCGGGGCCATCTGCAGCCGCCTGGGCTGTGGGATGTGTCTCTGGTAGAGCCATTGGTCTGTTCTCAGGGAGCCTCCTGTGCACTCCAGCACCGGGGTGCTCCTGCCCATGGGGCCCCCACATTTGCTGGGACCCCATGGCTCCCTCACTCCCTTTATCTCCATGTAGGTGTGAGCCCCGTGTGCCCCTGGGCACAGCCCTGCCAAAGCCACCCCTGCTCCCGGCCTAGGGGCTCTGCACAAGGAGCTGGGGTGCAGAGAGATCCACAGGGCTGTGCAGGGCCAGGGCAGAGCTTCCATGGGATTGGATGGGATGGGGATGGGGATGGGGATGGGGATGGGGATGGGGATTGCTGCTCTGACATCACCCAGCCCTTGGCCTCTTCCAGGAGCGCAAGTCATACAAGTGGAAGCAGCTGCTCTTCTTCTTCACCTTCATCACGTTTGCGTTCGCCGTGTGCGTGTACTTCCACCACAACTGGTACTGCGGCCCTGGAGGTGAGGGGACTGCCTGGGGCTGCATGTGGGGAAGGGACCAGGGTGGTCACTGAATCACTGAACCACAGGATCATTAAGGTTGGAAAAGATCCCTGGGACCAGCAAGTCCAAGCCGTGCCCGATGCCCACCTTGTCCCCAGCCCAGAGCACTGAGTGCCACGGCCAGGCCTTCCTTGGACACCTGCAGGGATGGGGACTCCAAAGCTCCCTGGGCAGCCCCTGCCAAGGCCTGAGTGCCCCGTCTGTGAAAAAATTCCTTCTGATGTCCAAAAATTCTTCCTGATGTCCAGTGTCCTCCTAATGTAATGCCTTGCCTTCCACATCCCAACCCAGGGGAGCTCCAGGTGCCCAGCCTTCTTCTCTGGTGGGGGTCAAGCCCCCAGCCTGTGCCCTGCTGCCCCAAGCAGGTGGCCCAGAGAGCCCCCAGCTCCTGGGGCAGACCCAGCTGTGGGTCCCCCTCACCTACTGGGTTTCCTCCCCCAGTGTACACCGTCTTCGCCTTCCTGGAGTACCTGGTTGTCCTCTCCAACATGGCCTTCCACATGACTGCCTTCTGGGACTTCGGCAACAAGGAGCTGGTGGTGAGCTCGCTGCTGGAGGACAAGCACTTCTAGCCAGCCCCGGTACTGGAGGGCTGCTCTTCCCTGGGGGAGACAGAGCCCCTTCCCTGTCCTGCTGGGGCCGGGGTGTTTGCTGTGGAGCTGCTACAAGGATCATCCCAGGATCATCCCAGGATCCTGGGCCCTGCGAGTGTTTGTCCCTGGCTGCGCCTGCAGCTCTCGTCCAGGGGAGCTGGGGGCTCTTCCGAGGGTCTTGCCAGGGACCCCCTGTCCTGGCTCCCTGGCAGCTCCAGGAGGGCAGGACGGAGGAGGGACAGGAACCTGCTGTCTGTTTCTTTGGAGGATGCTCCAGGCAGAGCAGGATTCTGCTCCCAGTACCAGGGCAGGGGGAGCCAGCCCTGCCCTGCCCTTGCTCGGTGTGGGGCATCTTGTGGTTCCTCCTTGAGGCTGGGGGTCCTGAGGCAAGTCCTCAAAAAGGGCTGGTGGCCTTTTGGGCTGGCTCCAGGTGCTGCTCTCCTGTTGGACTGGAGCAGGGTCCTGGCCGATCCGTGCCTGAGTTCCCGAGAGGGGAGCAGGAAGGTGCTGGCCTGTGCAAGGACTGCCTGGAGCAAGGTGGGGGCACACGGGGCAGAGCAGGTGCTGGGAGCATCCACATCTCCCTCCTGCCTTTCCCAGATGCACCCCCAGCAACACAGGCTGCTGCCAGGGGTGCTGTGCCCATTCCAGCCCAGTTTGGGGAGGAAGGGCGAGTGTGCTGGTCCTGGAGGTCTTTGCTCCAATGTCCCCATAGGTTCTCCTGTGCCATGGGGCTGGAACTGGGAACTGTTGGGATCCGGCAGCATCCCCAGTGTGCAGCTCTGGCTGCCAGGGCGCAGGGGACACGGCTGGGTGGCAGCTGGGGGCTGGCAGTGTCCCCGGGCTCCTCCTGCAGTGCTACTGGAAGGGGCACCTGGAGCTGTCTTGATTTTGGGGAGCTCTGCGCTTGCCAGGGCTCATCCCACCCCACGCTCAGCCAGGAAGGACCAGCATGGGTCCCTCCCTGCCCTTCACCTGAGCACAGCCACCACTGAGAGTCCCCTGGGATATCTCAGTGCTCATCCCTGTGTTCCTGGGGCTGGGCCGAGCCTTCTCCAGCAGGAGCTGCAGGGCCCTGGCAGAGCCGGGGCCGAGCTGGCTTCGAGCAGGTCCTGCCGTGCGTGTCCATCATCAGTGTCCCCATCCATGGGCTCCATCCGTGTCCCTGCATGTGTGTGATGCGCTGCCCCTGCGGCGCCTTGGCTTTGAGGTGGAAATAAAGCACTAAGTATTTTTGTGAGCTCTTGGCAAACTCCACAGCATATCCACCTGGCACAGCCTGGCCTGGCCCTGGCATGGCCCTGGAACAGCCCCAGTGCAGCCAGCAGGTCCAGCCCAGCACCCTGGGCAGGGTGGGGACTGGAGTGGCGTGCAGGACATGGACTCCAGGCACTGGGGCTGGAGTGTGGGATGTGGCTCCTGGATGTTGGAGCTGCAGCTGCGGATGCAGATCCCTGGGTGCAGGGGTGCAGGATGTGGATGGCTGGGGTGTGGGTTCTGGATCCTGGCAGTTGGGGCTGGGGTGTGGGACACAGCCTCTGGCTGCTGAATGAAGCCTGGGAAGGTTCAGCGAGGCTGGGAACCAGCCAGGAGCTGGGCTGGAGGCGTGAGACTGAGCCCACCCCACAGCTGCGGGCCTGCTCCCCACCCAGCCCCGGGGGCCGCTGACTGGGCTGTGGATCCTGCGGATCCCATGGATGCTGCGGGGCCAGGGGCCAGGGACAGAGCCTGGAGCCAGAAGGGCTGGGGCTGGCACTGCTGGGGCTGGGCAGGGGCAGGGGCAGGGGACCTGCTGGGGGCTCAGCTCCCCCTGTCGTGGGCCGGGGGCTCCACCAGGCCCGTGGTGGGGCCCTGCTCTCATTGCAGCCGCCCCAAGATCAGCTGGGAGGGGAAGAGCCGTGAGCTCATCCCGCTGTGCCGGGGCCAGGGCGGGGCTGTGTCCTGCTCGTGACAACACGGGGTCCCCTCATCCCAGCACCCACTTCTCCACTGAGCCCCACCAGAGTGGCACCTTCCAGCCCCACAGTGGGACCAGGAGATGGCCGTGGGAATCCCCACAGCGAGAGCAGGACATGGCTGTTGGATGCCCATGGTGGGGGCAGGGTTTGGTGCAGCTGGACCCACA
This sequence comes from Dasyornis broadbenti, assembly GCA_013397935.1. NCBI lineage: Eukaryota > Metazoa > Chordata > Aves > Passeriformes > Dasyornithidae > Dasyornis > Dasyornis broadbenti. Next base: position 323,053 of record VZRN01004541.1, on the reverse strand, counting down.
ATCCCATTGCTGTGCAGCCTCCTGGGGCCGTGTCCCCCGGCTGTGGGCTCCCAGGGTGGGGGTCTGGAGGGGCCATGCTTTGCACTGGCCCCGGAAGGCTCCACAGGTGGCCATGGGAGGGGGCCGGGGCTGGGCCATGGCCGGAGACCCCCGGCCTTGCCACCCACGCCTGCCGCTGGCTCTTGCTGGGAAGTGGGAGCAGGGAACAAAGGCAGCTTGTAGCAGACGCCGGGTCTCTGCCCTTCCTGCAGGAAGGCCCCGGGGCCGGACAAGGGGCCCGTGTCCGGATCCGGCCACTCGTCAGCACGTGCCAGGGAGGTGGTGAGGGGGTGGCGAGAGCGGCTGGGGATGCCACCGGTCCCTTGCTGCTGGCATCACCAGCCACAGGACACAGGGATCCCCCAGGACACCCCTGGGCATGGGGACACGGGGCTCTGCCCTCCACCTGCCACTCCGGCAGCACCGGAGCTGGGGTGGTGAGGGACTCCCCAGGTGGGGACCCCACTTGTGTGCCAATTCCTGCAATGTCCCCATCCCCATCCAGTGCAATGGCCCCATGGCCACCTCCTGCAGCATCCCCAAGCTCCCAGGCAGGAGCTGAGCTGGGCACAGGGATGGTGGGGTCAGGGCTGGCTGTGGCGGGGATACCCCGAACTTCCCCTGGCAGCAGCTCCCCCTGGAAGAGACCCCTGGCAGGCACCTTGTGCACCCTCAGCTTGGCCCTGGCCCAGTGAGGGGTCTCAGCCCAGCTTGGGCCAGTGACACCCATGCCCCTCCAGGGAGTGTTGCCATGGAGAGGTGGGCACGCATGGGAGAGCACAGGACACAAGGGGCCTGGGCAGGTTTTTATTTAAGGAGAAGCAACTCTGGGGGCAGCTGGTTACAGGCGAGTCCCGCTGCCCTGCGGAGCTCCAGCACCAGCCAGGACAGGAACTCTCTGCTCCGGCCATGCCGGCTCTGCTGTCGGCAGGGCTGGACATCCCCGGCGTGCGGCTCACCCCAAACACCCCC
>VZRN01004541.1:237017-313192 GCA_013397935.1 Dasyornis broadbenti | reverse complement strand
AGACCACTACGGGGCGGGAGGGGGACAGAGGGTTCCGGTAGCCGGTGTGCGGCCGCGGCTCGCGGCGGTACTGGGATAGCCGGGATAACCGGGACACTCCGTGGCCCCACAGCCGGTGCCGATGCCGAGGAGCAGCTGACGGCGGCGGGGACGCGGAAATGGAGCCGCGGCCGGGCCGGGCCGTGCGGGCGCTGTGCGGCCTCTTCCTCCTCCTTCTCCTCCTCCTCCTGCAGCATCCCGGCCGCGCCGAGCGGGCCCCCGGCTCCCACCTGGACGACTCGGCTATCGCAGGTGAGCCCCCCGGCCGGCACCCGCGGTGTTCCCCTGCCCGCCCCGCTGGGCTCGGGCGCTGCCCGGGGAGGGCCCTGCCTGCCCCTCCCTCACCTCCCCCCATTTTGGGGCCATTCCTCGGGGTTTCGAACAAGAGCTAAGGAGATCCCCGTCCCGGCCCCGGTTCAGGACCTCGCAAGGCTCGAAGGACCGAAATAACCCGTGTTTGTTATTGCAGCGGGCTCCGGCGGTTTAGGTCAAAAGTTTTAAATTTCAGCTCATTTGGAATATAGGGCTCTTCGTTAAATCGCATCGACTGGGACCAGTTCGCGGGATTTAATATTATTCGTGTTATTTTATTTGTTTGTCCTCTGCTAATTAGAGGCTGGCAGGGAGTTTGGGATCGTGCCGAAAATTCCGGTGCTTTCTTGTTTTTTGAGGACGCTCCCAGATGTGGGATCCCCCAGACTTGTTTTCCCCTGCTCTAGAGCAAGTCTCACCTGAGGAGCACAGGCAGCCCTAAATCCCAGACACTCTGCTTCCCCCTATTTCCATCGCCTCCACCTCAAAACCCAATCCCGCAGCCAGAAAAGCAGGAGACGCTAAGCCCCCCGGGACCCTGTGGATTTCCCGCCGGAGCCCGGCTTTGGCCGCCGCTGGGACCTGGTGACATCTCCGTGGGTTCTGTGTCCTTGTGACAGTGCCCGAGGTCAGCACCGGACCTGATCCGCAAACCCCTGTGAACTTTGGGAGCGGGACGGGACCCCCAGCCCGCCCCTGGAGGGGCACAGGGTGCCTGGAGCCGAGAGCAGCTCCCGGGAAGCGGGAATGCCGAGCAGCACTTGCTGCTCCGCACCTGGGACCCGCCGGGGGTCCCGCCTGGACAGCGCCGTGCTTGAGGACAGGGAAAAAGGTTTCCTCTGGGGGCTGTGGGAGCGGAGCCGGGCTGCAGCTCACGGAGGGATTTTGGGTGCAGAGGAAGGCGTTCGGGTGATGTTTGGATGAAAGGCGCCTCAGCGGCGTCCTGGGAAGGGCTCGGCTTTGCACACCGGGCTTGTTGGTGGGAACAGGGCAAGGAGCGGGCCCTGGAGCTGTGGGATGAGCAGAACCAGCGGGAACTCGGTGTGTGAGCCCTGGGCAGGGTGCTCGGTCCGTCCTGGCCGGGGATGGGTTCTGTAACTCGCTGTTTCCTGTCTCCGGGAGCAGGGGCTCCTTATTCCCTTTCCTTGTGCTCCTAAACCCTCGGGCCAGTTCGCATCCAGTGTGCTCCACTAAGGAAACTGGATCTCTGCAGTCCTTCTGAAGCAAGGTTTGTGCCTCCAAGGAATTTCCAGCGGAGTTATTTTTGGAGGCCCTGCAGAAGTGTGGCAGCCTGGGTGATTCAGCTGCCGGCTTTGCTCTTGGCTGCGAGCAGAGGCAGCCCCGGGACTGGGCCGGGAACAGCCCCAAGTCCTGGGCTCCGATAAACTCCCCCCAAAGAGGGCTGTTCCTGCAGGACGAGTGCTTTGGATCACTCTGGGCCGTGTTCTGGTTACTGCTGGGTTTCCAAACCTGCAAGGGATTAATAACTGGCTACAGGTTGGAGCAGGAATATGGTCAGGGAGGGATTTGTATCCCCTGCTCCGTGTCCCTTCCCAGGGCAGCAGGGCAGGTCGGGAGGGCCCTTTGCCCTCTCCTACCACAGCTCAGTATGTCCTCTGGGGTCTCTTGGCTATTTGGTTTTGAGCTCTTTGAGCTGTTGCTCCCAGTTCAGAGCAGGAAATGTCCTCAACTGGCACAGGAGAACTTTCCCTGATGTTTTCCCTGGAAGCAGAAGCTACTGGTTGTGTTGGCTGCTCGGTGTGAAGCAGAGGTGAGTGTTGGATGCCGTTTTGAAAGTGCTCGGTTTTGACACATTTTCCAAGGTGCAGAGGTGATTTTTTAAATTCTTTAACTGGGATGGCAGGATTTTGATGATAAAATGTCAGCACCGGTCGCTTTTCCCTGAAACAGGGATGTTTTTCAGGCGATGCAGGGATGTGTTTGCAGAGAGCAGAAGCCTGAGCTCCAGCACTCCTTGGGCTGCTGAGATTCCTCTGCACACTCAGGGGATGCATCAGCAAGTTTTATGGAGGATTAGTGAATGATCCAGCTTCTTGGCATACTTTTTTTAAAACAAGAGTTTGAAACGGGTGGGTTTATCCATGTAGGAAAATCAGAGTTGGTGACTGAACCCTGGGGAAAAAAAATCAGATTTTCTCCTGGCTTTGACTCACTCAGAGGCGAATTGAGGCCCTAATCTTTGATCTCTAATCTTTTCCTGCCGGGATCAGATCGCAGTTTGGTTCCACTCGGCAGCACAGGAGCCATTTCACAAGGTGTGGGGTGTTTGGAGCCAAGGCCAGCCCGAAGGCGCCTCTCCCCGCTCCCTGGCTTTGCCCTGAGCCCAGGTTTGGGATCGTGCTGGTGCTGGTGCAGCTGTCACAGGATGTGTGACCAGCCCCACGTTATTGTTTGCACCCGCCCTGGTTATTTTTAGCCCGAATTTGTCAGGCTGCAGCCCAGCCCCGGGACCTTTTCACACCCCCTAAAAGGGGCAAGCAGGTCTCCTCAGGGACAGATTGGACTTTCAGGGATTTTTGTTACCCCTCTTTCCGCTCATTTGCTGTAATCTGGCTGTTGCCCAGATCAGCCAGGCTCTGGTCCTTCTTCTGGTCCTTATCAGAACATCCTCCAGGGTTGTGGCCAATGCTTTACACAAGTTATTATGTGGGCCATCAAAAATGTGACCCATTGTTTGGATCAAAAGTCTTAAATTTCATCTCATTTAAGATACAGATCTTGCTCAGTTGGCTCTTCCTCCTTAAACCACATCACCTGGAAGCAGTTTGTGGGATTTAGGATTGTTACTGTTATTTTAGTTGTTTGCTCTCTGTGCTGCCCAGCACAGATGGGCACTTTCAGGTGTGTTTGCAGGAGATCCAGGGAAAACTGGGTGTGAAGGGGTAGGGATTTGGATGCCTTGGGTTCATCCCTCGTTCCCTTAATGGAGACACCTTCCATGAACAGATGCAGACCTGCCTCATCTCCCTGCAATAATGTGGAAGTGGTGCGAGTCTGCATTGCCCTGAGCCTCATTTCGTTTCATTTGGAATTCCTTCCTGTTGTTGGGCATCCACAGGGATGTGAGCCTGTGTCTCCATGGCAGGGGCCTCGTGTGGGTCCCTGTTCTGGCATCCTTGAGGCAAGTCAGGGATCATGGCATGGATTTTCCCTCTCTTTCCTGCAGCAGTTCAGAGATGGGCTCTGGATTGTGTGTTGGGTTTGAGGCATTTTTGGGTGATGTGGAGCTCGTGTGCCGGGGGCTGGCACAGGTTTGGTGGCTTTTCCTCTTTCCACAGCAGCTCCTCTTCCTTTCTTGTTTTCCTCTCCAGTCTCCTGCTTCCCTGTCTTGATTCCTTGCTCACAACATTTCTTGAGTCATCTTTGATCTTGTCTAAGTGGTTTTAAAAACAAGTTGATAAAATATCCTGATAGTGTTGATGTCCAAAGCTGGAGGGCTGTGCCCCAGGCTATTTCTGTGTTTGCCTGGAGCACCCTGAGCTGCCCTGAAACCCAGGGAACAACCTGTGGGACCAAGTCAGTGTGAGGAAGGGGGCTGCAGCCACAGGCTGGCATTAATTCCAGAGGGGGAGAACGTGAATTTCTGGGTGAGGAGGCTGTGCCCAAGCCCTGTCTGTCCTTGCCATCCCAAGGCCCAGGGGTTCATTGAAAGTGAACCCTTCACTGCAAAACCTCTGCCTTGGGAAGTGATGGATTTGACCTTGGAACTTGCAGCGAAAGCTTTTGATGCCTGAGCAGGACATGGCGTCAGTGGAGCCTTTGGAAGCTTGGGGATGGATCCTGCAGGGTGGGAATGGGGCTGGGTCTCCTTGTTTCCCTTCTGTCACTGAGGGAACGAAACACGGCCTTGATGCAGCTCCCTGTTGGTGGTGAATTTGCGTCTCCTGGGATCCACATCCATGCTCTGTCCCTTTGCCAGAGCTGCTGATTGCAGGGCTGCAGCGAGCAGGGTGCCATGGGAGCTGCCTCTGGAGAAGGCCTGGTTGGCTGGAGGCGGGAGGTCAGATAGGATCTGTGATGGTGACTGAGATGCTGTGCATGGTTGGAGGTTGCTCTTGGTGATCTTGGAAATCTCTTCCAGTGTTTTTGATTCCAGGATTCTGTGATCTGGCTGCTCTCTGGCACTTGCTGCCCTCCCAGTGCTGTGGGAGCAGAACCAGGGCACGAAGTCATTGCGATGTCACTGTGCTGGAAAGCTCCAGGCCCTGCCCTGGATCCCAGCCCCGGGAGGTGCAAACCTGCCTTGTCCGAACACACCTTCCCTGGAGTAACTCCTGCAGCCCGTCCTTCCCACGGGCCTGGCAGAGCTCACGGGCCACAGCAACCTGCTGTGCTCTCCTTGCTTTGATGAAACGCCTTTTAGAGGAGGTTTTGCCTCCAGGACTGAAAGGATTTTGCTGTCAAATTAATTCCTTTAAAGTGTACATGTGCACTGAGTAGAAGCTGCACCTGCGAGTAGCAGCTTTGAGTTGGGCAAAGCAGACAAAGCAGTTGTGAGAATACTTGGAAAACTCTGCCAGGAAACAGTCCGTGTTCTTCCCCAGCTCGGTTGGAAGCCCCAGTGGATTGCATGGCCTTGGCTTCAGTTGGGAGTGAAACTCATCTCGAGGAATTGCCGTTCTGAAAGGTGGAAAAATTGTGTTTTGGCAGCAAACTGGCCTCATGTGGAGGAGGAGGAGCGGGGCTGGCTGGGCAGCACTGGGGCTGCTGGGGAGCTTCTGGCTCCCTCCAGCTCATTCTTTTCCCTGCTTGGCCCAGAAACTTGGAGTAATGCTCAGCTGGATCAGAGAGGGAGTCTTAATTTCATTTCTTGTTAGATTTATTTATTTACTCCTTTGGAAAGCAGCTCTCTCCATGTCTCCTGTGCCCCTTGGGTGGTCCCTCCCTTGGGAGCGGTGCAGGGGAAGCTGCTGGGACACTGCCTGGCCTGCTGGGGCTGGAGGGAGCTGGATCTCCTGCTCCAAACTGGGATTTTGGGGTTGGCCTTTCCCACAGTGGGGCAGGGATACCCATATGCACATGGGAAATCCAAGGCAGCAATCCTCCTGTCCTTTCTGTCCTTTCCTCTCAGGAGCGGATGGAGCAGTAGTGGGTGAGGAAAGAGCCTCCTGACATCCCTTGCGGTGCAGCCACAGGGTCTGGGATGCTTTGGTGCTCCTGGAGTGGAGCTTTATCCCAAAGGGAGCCAGAAGGAAAAGCACTTTCCTTTCTGTGGCCTGCTCAGTTGGTGTTTGGCTCGTGGGCTGCCTGGGTGTGTTGGTGTATCACAATTGCGTGTGAGAGCTCTCTCCTCCTCTTCCTCCAGGCAGGGGATGAAGGGATGGGGGGTGACCCCGCAGGGGAGCTGAGTTACCCTGCAGCGAGGTGTAGTTCCTGATCTGACTGCGGTTTGGGGAGGGAAGGGAACTAAATGGCCGTCCTGGTATAATTCCACATGGATTTAGCATTGGCAGGGGCTGCCCAGGGAGCTTTGGAGTCCCCATCCCTGCAGGTGTCCAAGGAAGGCCTGGCCGTGGCACTCAGTGCTCTGGGCTGGGGACAAGGTGGGCATCGGGCACGGCTTGGCCTCCATGGGCTGCGAGGGCTTTTCCAGCATCAGGGATCTTGGGATTCTGTGATTTGTTAGTTAAAAATTCATTTCTATGAGCAGGTGGTTGAAAAGCAGCACTTTTCCCTGAGGTTATCCCTGTCCTTCTGCTTGTCCCACTTGGAGGCTGTGCTGATGGAAAAGGCGCTGGCAGTGGCTCATGTCCCTGGTGGTTCCAAGCCCAGGGTCAGTGCCAGGCTTGGACACCCTTTGGTGCTGGACTGTGCCCAGCCTGGCATTCTGCTCCCCAGAGCCCTAATTGCTCAAACTTATTAGTGTTGGAAAAGCTGTTTCCTTCATTAATTATCTTTGCGTAAAATCCAGCGAGGGAGAAACAAACTCCTGAGCAGGCGGAGCCAGTGGCAGAGTTGCTGCTCCTCTGGGCAGCTCTGGGATTCCCACTGGAAAAGCCCTTTGGGACCTGGCGGGATTCCTTTTCCCAAGTGCTCCAGCTGTGGCTGCCCCTGGATCCCTGGAGGTGTCCAAGGCCAGGCTGGATGGGGCTTGGAGTGTTCTGGGGTAGTGGCAGGTGGCAGGGTTGGAATGGGATGGGCTTTAAGGCCCCTCCAAGCCCAAAGCAGTCTGGGGTGCTGTGAATAATGAGGGCTTTGGCCTCTTCTGTTACGAGGTGCAGCCCTGGGAGCTGCTGCTTCCCCCTCCTGCCTTCCAGATTTTATTTGCTGCTGGAATTTGGGGATGTTTCCTGCGGAGGCAGCACTGTCGTGTTGAGCCGTCTGCTCTGCTCCCATGGCCACTCCAAGCTGGGCTCTCTGGAACACTTTAATTTTCCCTCACCTTCATTTGCCCAGCCCCTGCAGCCACGTCTGATTAATTTTGTGGCACCTGCAGAGCTCTGGTTTAGTTTTAGGAGCTGGTGCTGGTGGACTCTTTAATTAAAGCCTTTGCTCCCTCACTCCTGCAGCACATGGGAGCCTTGAGGAGCTCCTGCCTCACACTGCGCTCATGCCAGGGCCTCCCCACCCTCCCAGGGAACAATTCCTTCCCAAGATCCCATCTATCTCTGCCCTCTGGCAGTGGGAAGCCATTCCCTGTGTTCTGTCCCTACAGGTTCTTGTCCAAAGTCCCTTTCCAGCTCTCCTGGAGCCCCATTGGGCCCTGGAAGGGACTCTAAATTCTGTGCAATAATCCTAATAATACACTTAATGATAAGGAGTGATGGCAGGACTGTGCCCAGGAGTTTTTCCTGACAGTCCTGGCCGAAGTCCCCAGCTCTGCAATCGATGGAAAACCATCAGAGGAGCTTAGGGAAGTCATTAGGGAACCGTGCGTGGTTCTGTCCCTGGATTGTCCCTGCCTGCTTGTTTTCCCCCATGAAACAGTACCGGGATGCTTGTTTGTTTGGATTATGGACCTATTTTTAAGTAACCTATTTTTTGCACTTTGGGAAACGCATTAACTCGCTGTGTGTCACGGACTTCTGTGGAGTTTGACTTTGGGAACCACCAAGTGCTCCTTGGAGGTCTCTCACCAGCCTGAGTGGTTGCCTCTGGCACATACATCTGTATTTTTATATATATATATATATATATGTTTGTATCTGCATCCTGCTGAGACCTGCTCTAAGAGACATTTGCCAGATCCACAGAGGCAAATACAGCACTTCCTTGGAAGTGCACTTTATCCCACCAAGGAGCTCTGCATCCTCTCAGTTCCACCATCCCTTACCTCCTGTGGGATTTGGAAATCGCTGATCGCAGCAGCCCTCACAAAGTGGAAGCAGCAGCAATCCAGTTGGAAACGGGGATGTTTGGTAGCATACACACATTTTGCAGGAAAAGACACTATTTTTGTACCCAAGTGTTTGTTTTTCCCTGAAGGACGGAGTTTTAAGGTCAGTTTAGTTCTTTGCTCCAGGTTTGGAGTTCTGGTGCCGTAAATTCGGCTGTTCTGGGAGGATACAAACTCAATAAACAGGAGAACTTGAGGAATGTTCCTCTCCGAGTTACAAAGGAACAGCTTGCTGGTTGGAACAGCCTGCCCCTTCCTCGGCAAGGGAGGCTTTGGATTGCAGGGAAGGGAGGAATAATTCAGGACTAAAGCTGCTAAGCAATGCGTGTGTTTAGATCTGTAAGAGTGCCAGGACATAATTAATGGGTGAGTAAGCCAAAGGGGAAAAAAAGTTGTTTTTTAACTGGATAGAGATGGATGAAGGATAAAAACTAATTTTGGGGGGGAGAGAAATAATTCTGGAAATATTCTGTTCTAAACTGCTGCTGTTGTTAAGGGTGCCTGAGTAGGTTTGTTCCAGCTGCTTGGCAGTTGGAAGGCAAAAATCCAGGTTTGGCATCTTGTGCTGGCCTGGAGGCCTCGTGCTTGTCACGGAGAAGCTCCAGGACTGCAGGTGAGGTGAGGATACCTCCAGGCCAGGCAGGCTGTGGAAGGGTTATTCCCTCTTAATCCCGTGTGTGATGACTTTTCCCACCTGCTGGGGCTGTGGCTGAGGTCAGGGGTTGCTGCTGAGGGAGGTGATCCCATCTCAGGCTGGGCAGATCCTCCTGGAGCCTCACAGCTTCCTCCTGGTAGGCATTTCTGGAGCTGGATCCATGTCTGGCCCCTGAGCAGTGGCAGGAGGTGAAAGGAAAGAAACCAGGGATAACGTGTAGATGGGGAAATGGCTGATGAAGGGTCTGAGCACCTCAGAGCATTTTGGGAAGGCGGCAGTGGTTTGGTGTTCCTGGGATTTCACGGTGGGTCTGGTCTGTAAGCTGCAAATTCAGGAGGAGATTGTGGTTTTTTTTTCAAACCTGTGGAGAGGATCAGGAAGGAAGTTCTTGTCTGTGCTGTGCTTTATCTGCGGGGTGTGTGGATCCTGGTGACTCTGCTGGAGGGCTCAGGTGGGTTTGTCCTCAGCCAGGAGTGGGGCACAGCCACAGCACAGCTAGTGATGCTCCCGGGGGATTTGGGGGATTGGATTGTGCCCAGCTCTGCCGGAGCAGCACCATCTCTGCTCTGTCCTGGTGCCCAGGGTCTCAGAGTTTTTAACTTCCCAACTCCCCGAGCCCAGGCTGGCTCTGGCCGCGGGTGTCCCGAGAGGTGTGAGTGGGACCCTGTGCTACAGTGCTGGGAGGATGAAGAGGTTCCTCAGCTTCCCTCAGGGGTGGCAGATGGAAGTGGCACTCCTGCAGCCTGGCCTGCTGAGGGGAGAGTCATTTAATTAAGCTGTGTCCTGGAGGGCCTCCGGATGAAAGAGGAGACGCTCTGGGAAGTGTGAACTGGGAAGTGTGGAAACTAACTTGGAAGTGCTGATGGTTTTGTGGGAATGGTGGTGGCAGCACACCTGGCTGAAGGATCTCTCAGTGGGGCAGCGATGAGCACTGTCCCTGTGCCATCCCAAGCACTTTCCTCCTGGCCTCTGCTCCTGCTGCTCTCAGAGGTTTCTCATGGACCACGCTGTTTCCTGGAGATTTGCACTCTGGGTTTTGGAGATAAACAGGTTTTCCTGTTCCTCATTCATTTGCTATATAATTAACAAAAAAAAAAAAGGGTGAAAAGGATTATTTGGGGGCACTCAGTTCCGTTCCCCCACACTGCAGGATGATTCCTAGAGAAGTTTTCCTGACAGCAGTTAGTGTGAGAAGTGAGAAGTGGGGTTGCTGGTTATTTTTTCTCCTACCTTTTATTTTTCCTCTTGAGAAAGGAGAAAAAATGTTTCATGCTTCAAAGGGTGAGGCTCAACCCTTGGAGTTTGTCATGTCAGAGCTGTAATGGGAATGTCTGGCATTCCCGTGCCATCCTGCGAGATGGATATCTCCAAAGGTTTGCTGGATGGAGCAGTGCTCTCCCTGCCACTCCTCCCTTCCCGAGGGCTGGCCTGGAGGGGATGCTCCTTTGGCAGTGACCCCTTTGGAGCTCCCTGTGCCCAGAGCTCCACTCGCTGCTGGCCGGAGCCTCCCACTGGAGAACTTGTCCAGCTGGTTTGTTTTTCATCCCAGGGCTATTTTCAGCTGCTCAGCCTAACAAGGTGAAATGGCTGAGATGCTTTTCCGCTCCCTGGGACTCTGCTGGGAGGAGGTATCCTGCTAGCCTGCTATTCCACGGTCCCAGCTCATCCCAGCCAGGATCTGTGTGGTACCTTTGGCTCTTTGCTGGGTTGGCACCGCTCAGGGTTTTGGAGGAACAGTCTGGGCTCTGCACAGGCATCCTGAGCACAGGGGGCCCCAAATCCTGGCATTGTGATGGCCCTGGTGCCCTCCTGAGAGGCTGAGATGGGAACATGGGGAGGATCCAGGATGTAGCCAGGCTCTGTGTGGGAGAAGCAGCGGGAAAGCCAGGGATCTGCACAGCCATGCTCTGCCCACAGGGATGTGGGATGTGCTGCTCTTGGGTCCTGCCAGGAGCATTGGAACTGGGGTGGAGGTTGCCTGAGGTGTGGGAAAGGGGGAACACTTCATCCCACCTCATCCTTATTCCCACTGAAAATGTGTAATTGGTTGACTCATGATTCCTTTGGGGTCAGGAGAAACTCCAGCTGCTGTTCACTCAGGCAGCAGGAATTTTTACACCAAACCCAAGTCTTGCTCTGTGGTTCAAGCCCAGAGAGGACCTGTAAGCCAAGGTGGCTTTTCCAGCATCTGCCAAACACCTGCACTGGGAATGTTGCTTCCAAGTCCTCAGAGCTCCTCATGGCCTCTGGGACATTTAACCTTGTGGTAGGATGTGGAAGCACCAGGCTTCCTGTTCCCAAGAAGTCACCTGGCAGAGCAGGGACTCGAGACTCTCTCAAAGGACAGCGTGGTGGCCCAGCTTGTGGCACCTCCAGCATTCCTGGGTAGGCTGCCCTGGCTTTGGAAGTAAAGTGAGCACCTTGGTGTGTATCCACTCATCCCCTGGGCCAGAGTGCTCCCACACGTCCAGAGACGTCCAGATGGAGCAGCAGCACGTGGTTGGGAATAAACACTTTCCCCAGGCTGAGCTCTGCTCCTTACTCCAGGCTCCCAGTGGGGATGGGGACACGTGGATCTGCCCGGATGTGTCACTGGTGGGATTGGGCACCTCGGACCTGCCGTGTGTATGTGCCAGGGAGGGAAGAGAACAGGAATTCAGTGTTTAATCCTTAATAGCCAAAAGCGGGGATCTGTGGTGCCTCAGCAAATCAACACATCCCAGCCCTGTGTGCTGGCATCCCGAAATCCCTGTGTGCTGTGATCCACAGATCCCAGAGCGTGAGCAGCAGGAAAGGGATTGGGATTTTGCCCTTCTGCCCTGCTCAGGTGAGACCCCACCTGCAGGGCTGCTCCAGCCCTCATTCCACCATCAGAAGAATGTGGAGCTGCCGGAGTGAGGTTGGACTTGATAGTCTTGGAGGGCTTTTCTGATCTAAGTGATTCTGTGGCTGAATTCCTCTGAAATGACGAAATCCTTAAGGAAAGTCACTTGTGCCCACTCATGGCAGACCAGGTTGGTTGCACCTGCACTGCTGAGGTTTCCTGGACATTGCACCAAGACAGAACTGTCCTAAAGAAACAGGGGAATTTGTTTTGGAAAGAAGGAGGCAAAAGGTTTTATTGTGCAGTAGAGTCTTTGTGTAAGCATTGGTAGAAATACACATGAAGACTTTGGTGCATGAGGTGAGAAAGGGCTGGGTTTAGTGGAGAGGATCATGGAATTATTTAGGTTGGAAAAGCCCTTGGAGAGTTCAACTAACCCATGTCACCAAGTGCCACATCCAGGGCTGTTAAATCCCTCCAGGGCTGTGATTCCATCCCTGCCCTGGCAGTCTGTGCCACTTGTAAGTGGTTTGGACGAGAATTTTCAGGGAAGCTGCAGGGAACTTCCCTATTTTGCAGCAGAGGAGGGAGGAAAGCTCATGGCTTTTTTTCCTCCTCATGCTGCTGATGGAAGTTATATTTTCTGCCTGGAGGGTATAGAGTGGTTTTTTTGCTGATTAATGAGGTATTAAAAAAGATCCAGAGGAGTCTGGGCTCGTCTTCCTGAGTCACCTGTGTGTTTGTGTTAGGATTTGGCAGGGAACTTCCCTGGTAGCCAGAGTTATCCCTTCGGTAAACACAGTCCTTGAACGTGGCTGTGGCTGGTGCTGAACGCTGAGTCAGCACAGCCCAGCCCAGCAGAACAGAAATAACCCAGAATTTCACACACTGACAGGATTTTTTCAGCCCAGCGTACGCAAGTACTGCTGCTCGGATGCCGGGGCTGCTGCTCCTCCGATCTTGGAAGAGCTGCAAGGAATTGGCACTGAATAACGAGTTTAAAGAGTCAGATGTGGGTGAATGTCGAGCTCTTGGTAGATGGTTTGGTTTGCTGGTGCCTCCTTGGCTCTGGGAGAGGACAGGGGTTAGGAGGGATTTATGCGTGGCCTAACGATGGCTAAACTTAGTCCTGTGTGTTGTGGTTGTGGGGGGGAATGCTGCAGAGGTGACACTTCTGCTCTTGGGAAAGAAATATCACTGGTACAGCCAGTGGCTGTGTGCTGTGCTGGTACTGGTCAGGACAGTTGATAGGTAGAAACTCAGCTTCCTTTTTTGGGTTTTGGGGATTTTTTTCAGGTCAGCTGATGTAGCTTGAAAATATAAGACTGAAAAAGTAAGATTCATTTTTCCCCACAAATGCATTTTCCCGCCAAGTGAAATTGCTAAAACTCTTGGCAAATAGAGCTTCCAGCCCGGTGAGCTGGGGAGTGGGATTGGTTGGGATGAGTTCTGCTCTGCTCCCACGGGAATAGCAGCTCCAGCCCCGGAGCCCCTTGCCCTGGGCTGATCCCACCTGCAGAGCTGCTCCAGCTTGGGGGTCCCAGCACAAGAAGGACCTGGAGCCACTGGAGAGAGACCAGTGGAGGCCATGGAGCGGCTCCAGGGCTGGAGCCCCTCTGGAGCCAGGCTGGGAGAGCTGGGGGTGCTCACCTGGAGAAGAGAAGGATCCAGGGAGAGCTCAGAGCCCCTGGCAGGGCCTGAGGGGGCTCCAGGAGAGCTGGAGAGGGACTGGGGACAAGGGCTGGAGGGACAGGACACAGGGAATGGCTTCCCAGTGCCAGAGGGCAGGGCTGGATGGGATCTTGGGAAGGAATTGTTCCCTGGGAGGGTGGGGAGGCCCTGGCCCAGGGTGCCCAGAGCAGCTGTGGCTGCCCCTGGATCCCTGGCAGTGCCCAAGGCCAGGTTGGACATTGGGGCTTGGAGCAGCCTGGGACAGTGGAAGGTGTCCCTGCCATGGCAGGGACGGGGACAGGATGGACTTTTGTGTCTCTTTAAAGAAGAGATCAGATGCAGGGTTTTTAAGAATTTAGCTTTTAAGCTTTCCATAACAATAATAACGTTTCTGTTGTCTTTTTTTTTCTTTTTTTTTTTTTTTTTTAATGCCGTAATGAAATATTTTATTTTTAATTTACACACAGAAATCTGCTGTTTTCTCAAGTTTGCTGGTTGATGTCATGCAGAAAGTCTTGGTCCCTCCCACACATATTTGGGAATAAGAATCTTTTTTAGTAAGTCAAGGCCACTTTCTGTGATTTGAAGCACATCTCCGAGGCAGCCTCAGCTCGCTGGAAGCTGTGCTGGTCTGTAATTAACCTCCAGTAAACGAAGTGTTCTGTGCTCCATGGCAGCCACGGACACTTCACGTGATTCCCGGCCTGGTCCCAAACCCTTCCAAGCTGCTGCTTGATCCAGCTTGAGCTTTCTGTTCCATGGTCTGTGTGTTCCACGCTCCGAGTGCTTTGCTGAGGGCCTTGCGAGTTCCAAGACAGCTCCTTGTGAGAGAGCTGTTATTCCAAGGGCGCTGCTCCCATGGAGAATATTCCCAGTGCAGGGTGCCCAGCCCTCGGGGGGGATGCGGAATGTCAGTGAGGAGTGGGATCCTGCTCCCTGAGTCTCCGTGGCACTGAGCCCCCCTCTGAGCACACACAGCTTTTCCATTTGTTATGTTTGTGATCCAAGGCTCTGCCAGGGGTGTGAGGGGAGGGAGAACCTTTGTAATCCCAAACCAGGACTCGAGCCTGGCTGGGAATGGCTCCGTGACCGGTGGCTGCGCAGGGCTCAGCTGTGCACAGAGCTCCCACCTTCTGCCTCTCCTGTGCCTGGAGGATTTGTGGAGTGCTGAGGAATGTGCCGGAGGAATTTCTTTGCTTGCCCTTGGGGTGCTGCTCCAAGCACTGGCTGTGCCATGGACTCGGGCCGGGGCCACTGGCTTCGGGAGCACAGCTCGGGCCCCTCACATTAGGCTCTCCCATTCCCTTCCTGAGTGATTTATCCCTCTCATTGAAACTCCGTGGGGCATTTTCTTACCGAATTGCTGGGTGTGGGAAGGATCTGTTTGTTCAGCTCAAGTGATGACGGGGTCAGACCCAACCCCGCTCCTCTGGCTCCATGCCCAGGGTGCTTTGAATGGCGCGTTCCCTCCTCGGCACTTGGGAATAACGGGAGGACGTGGATCATGGAGTTCTGTGGCGAAGGCAGCAGTGGGGTGGGATCTGGGCGTGCAGTGAGCCGTGGGGCAAGTGAACATAGCACCTGAAACCTCCATCCCACAGCCCTGGGGCCTGAGGGGGCACTTGGGGCAGTGAAGGGTGCGTGTACAGGTACGTGGTACAAGGGACAGAGGGCAGGGATAGATGAGGAATTCTTGGGAAGAAATTCTTCCCTGTGAGGCTGGTGAGACCCTGGCACAGGATGCCCAGAGAAGCTGTGGCTGCCCCATCCCCAGAAGTGTCCCAGGCCAGATGGGACAGGGCTTGGAGCAACCTGGGACAGCAGAAGGTGTCCCTGCCATGGCAGGGGGTGGAATGGGTTGATCTTTAAGGTCCCTTCCAACCCAAACCAGTCTGGAATTCCATGGTTGGGCTGTCACAGTCTGAGTCCCCGTTACTGGGGTTTGGAAAACTGCCCCTTTCCTGCCTTAAGTTCCCTTAAAACCGAGTTGTGTCCATACACGGCTCAGGACAAGAGCACATTCCAAACTCTGCAGTGCCTCTCCAACTGCCTGGGGGAAGCCACAGCTGAATAATGGCTTAGGAATGATGGGGAAAATGTGAGCTGCCGTTGCAGGGGGGGAACCCCAAATCTCACATTTATGAGGATTTTCTGCAGATTCTGCACTCCCATGTTGCTGGGTGACTCTGGGCAGGCTCAGGGAGAGCTGAGCTGGTTTAGCACAGGCAGGGGAGCAGCAGCTGAGGTGGCATTGGAGCTGGGCTCAGGAAAGGTTTGGGGGTTTCCTTCGTTGGGTTTTTTGCTTACACAGCATCACTTTAAAATGCTGAACTGCAACTGGCATTGCATCACTCCAGAGCTCTTCCCTGTGTGCTGAGGATGAGGAGTAGGGTGTCCAAGGAGCTCCCAGCTTGTCTTTTAAAGCCTCTTCGTTACTGCAAATAGCCTGGAGGATTTTGGAAAGTCCGTGTTCAGGGAAGGAGCTGCTGTGGTTTGGGATCACTCTGAAATCCTTGCTGTTCCTAAAGCGTGAGTGGCCATTTATCTGCTGGTCCTCACGGAAGCCAGGGGAAGGCCTGGCCGTGGCACTCAGTGCTCTGGGCTGGGGACAAGGTGGGCATCGGGCACGCCTTGGCCTCCATGGGCTGGGAGGGCTTTTCCAGCCTCGGTGGTTTTATGATTCCCTCCTAGTTTTGGCAGCTCCTTCTCCCACCCACCAGGTTTCATGGCCTAGAGATGACACCTCGTGTGTTGTGTCACCTTCTGCTGCCCCAGCACTGCTGGGACCCCACTGGGAGGAGGAGCCTCAGGGTTCCAGTGCTGCTCTTGGTCTATATCTGTTCTGGAAAGTTCCTCTTTCCCTGATCACCCTCAGAAAACAGCCTCTTCAGGAGAGGTGTTTTTTATGCAAGGGTTGAATCTCCCCACACTCTCTTCCAAAAGGAGCATTTCCATCTTCCAGCGTAGCAAAGCATAAAATTCCCAATTTAATCCTGGTTCCACAGTGACTCATTTAAAGACTTTCTTTTCAAATTGTTTTTTTAGTAACAACCTTTTCAGTGAGGTGGCACCAGCTCAGCTGCAGGCAGGCAGGGCTCGTTCACTGCCAGCATGGTGCTGCTCAGAACAGGGGGGGACGTCTCATTTTCCCATTGGATTCAAGAAGAGCAGCTCTCACTTTGGGGCAGAAGGATTAGAATCTAGGAACACCCGTCTTGTACCAGCACGTTTGGGATCATTGCTGTTTGCCCATCCCATCCACAGATGATTTTTTGTACCTGAGGGAGCAGCTGGAGCTGGGCCAGGGCAGGCTCAGGCTGGAGCTCAGGGAAAGGTTCTTCCCCCAGAGGCTGCTGGGCACTGCCCAGGCTCCCCAGGGAATGGGCACGGCCCCGAGGCTGCCAGAGCTCCAGGAGCGTTTGGACAGCGCTGCCAGGGATGCCCAGGCTGGGATTGTTGGGGGCTCTGGGCAGGGCCAGGGGTGGGGCTGGGTGATCCTGTGGGTCCCTCCATGCTTGGGTATTCTCTCGTTCTCCTGGTCCTGATGTAACCCAAAGTGTTCACGTTTGGTCGGCAAGGAAGAAAAAATATTTAAAAACTGCTGTTAGCCTAATGTGAATGATCTTTGCCTGCCAGTACAGGGATTTCATTTGTGCCACTGGTGCTGCCCCTAAATCAGTCCCTTTGCCCGCTCTGCCACCCCGTGTGCTGCGTGGTGTCCCCTGGCAGGGCCTGGTTATGGGGAAAGGAAGTACCTGGGGCTCGGGGTGATCTTTTATAGTGACACTCAGTGGAAAAAAAGATGTGTGGGGTTTTCTGGGAAAAGTCTTTTTCCTCCCCACGGACAAGTAGGGGCCGGGATTCTCCCTGGGGAGCAATGTGACCGCTCTCCTGCAGCTTGTCCTGCAGACAGATGTCACTTTCTTCCTCGTTTACCTCTAATCCCTTGTCCTGCTGTATCATTTAACTTGTCACATGTGGGATCTCCTGGCATTCCACTGCGCAGGCAGTGCCTGGCACATCCCGGATCTCGTTCTTGTTCCGGGATTCCCGACTGTCGTCGTTTTGTGCCTGGAACCAAAGAGGTCTGCGAGCACCAAGAATAACAAATCTTGGCTTTTCTACAGACGTGTGTTTGTTATTCACAAGCTCCTTCCTCCTCTTTTCCTCCCCCACCTTCTTCCCATGCCGTTGCTGTCTCCTCCACCGTGTGCCGGGATCCACATCTGCCTCGGGTCCTCTTTGCTGCTGTCCTGATCCTCGTGAGAAGGGAATTGTACAGGAGTGGCTTTGCTTGAGTTTGGGGAAGCAGAGGATAACGGGATCACCAGGAAGGCTTTTTATTGCCAAAGAAGTCAAGTGGATGGTTGCAGGCTGTTGTTCAGGTCAGATAATTAAGGTTGGGGTTAGGGTTTTCCTGTGGGATCAGCTGTAGGAATCTGGGCACAGGCAGCACCTCGCCCTGACAGGGCCTTGCCCTCTTGGAGTCCAGTTCTTCAGTGGAAGGGAAAGACTTTGCTGGGAAAGCCACGAGCTGGCTGCAGCAGGGCCACAGCCCACAGCGTCAGTGGTTTGGGAGCAGCTCATTCCTTCTGACCGTAGGAAAGGCAGACTGTGGAGCGTGTGCCACAGCCAAGGCAGAGGCTGTTGTCACCCTGTTTCCTGTGAAAATGGAAATCATCGGTTCTTGGTGAGACACATGAGGGATAAATAAGGCTAAAATTGGGAGAAGCTGTCCTTGTACGGCAGCATGGGAATGGTGCCGCTTCCCTTGGATTAATTATACAGCAGTGTGTCTGGGAAGAGACCAGGGGAGTCCTCGGAGCCTGGGCTGCTGGGGAGGAGGAGGCCAGGCAGTGCAGGAAGAGCCCTTCTGGATGTCCATGTTACTACAGGGACTCTGGACTCCCTCAGCCATCCTGTGAGGCCAGGGAGGTGAGACAGAGCTGGCCTGCGAGCCTGGATTTTGGGTCAGCTCTGAGCTCTCCATCCTGAGCTTCCAGGATGGGATGGGCCTGGAGCTGCTGGAGAGAGTCCAGAGGAGGCCATGGAGCTGCTCCAGGGCTGGAGCCCCTCTGGAGTCAGGCTGGGAGATTTGGGGGTGCCTAGCTGGACAAGGGAAGGCTCCAGGGAGAGCTCAGAGCCCCTGGCAGGGCCTGAAGGGGCTCCAGGAGAGCTGGAGAGGGACTGGGGACAAGGGCTGGAGGGACAGGACCCAGGGAATGGCTTCCCAGTGCCAGAGGGCAGGGCTGGATGGGATCTTGGGAAGGAATTGTTCCCTGGGAGGGTGGGGAGGCCCTGGCCCAGGGTGCCCAGAGCAGCTGTGGCTGCCCCTGGATCCCTGGCAGTGCCCAAGGCCAGGTTGGACACTGGGGCTTGGAGCAGCCTGGGACAGTGGAAGGTGTCCCTGCCATGGCAGGGGTGGGGCTGGATGGGCACTAAGGTCCCTTCCAACATGAGCCTTTCTGCCATTCCATGAGTTATCAATAAATTCTGACAGCAAGAGGGGAATTCTCTCTTGCTCTGTCACCTTGTCAGAGCTACCAAAATTTTTGCTTCTGTATCCCGAGCTCTTCATGCTCCAGGTATTCTTAGCCGTGGGTGTCACGCAGGGCTGGGTGCTGGGAATCCCTGGCTTTGGGCAGGCGGTGCCGCAGTAATGGATCTCCTGGCTCAAGGATGGCAGGATGGAACAGCAAGAACGTTGTGGGTTTTCTTTGATTTCTTCTGAGCTTTCTCTGGCATCTCCCAATTTTTCAGGCAGGGATGACTCACTCATCCATTATGTGGTTTCCTGACTTTTAGCAATTTCTCTTTCACTCAACGATTATGAGTTTGGATCCCGGAGTGAGGCAGCTGGCGCTCGGCGCCGTGGGCTGGGGCTGCCAGGAGCAGTGACTCACGGCTGGGACGGGGGCTCAGAGGGACTTGGATTCCTTCCCACCCCTCACTGGAGTCTTTCAGAATCCATAGAACAGAAGCTGTGGTGCCCCAGCCCTGGAAGTGTCCAAGGCCAGCTTGGGCAGGACTTGGAACAACCTGGGATAGTGGAAGGAGTCTCTGCCCATGGCAGGGGTGGAACTCAATTATCTTTGATGTTCTTCCTAATGCATACTATTTTGGGATTCTGTGAAAATCACTGGAAATCTGGTGTGGGCCATGGGATAATCCTGTCTCTTTGCAGAGCAGGAATGTTGATCCTGGGTCCCTGAGAACAGGAGCAGGTGCCACAGGGTTGTCCAGCCCCACTGATCCCATGGATCGCTCTGGTGCAGAGACCACAGGTCCCCCTGCACAGCTCTGTCTGTTCCCCCTCCTGCTCCCAGCACTGCCGGGGTTCTGCGGGGCCTTCCCAACACATGGAATCACAGAATCCTACTGTGGTTTGGAGGGACCTTAAAGCTCATCCAGTGCCATGGGCAGGGACTCCTTCCGCTGTCCAGGCTGCTCCAGATGCCATCCTTGAACACTTCCTTGGACACTTGCAGGGATGGGGCAGCCACAGCCTCTCTGTGCCAGGGCCTCCCCACCCTCACAGGGAAGAACTTCCCCCAATCTCTCATCTGACTCTTTCCTCTCCTAGGTTAAAAGCATTCCCCCGTGTCCTGTTGCTGTCTGCACATGTACAAAGTCCCTCTCCCATCAGTTTTGGATGGCCGGGGCTGTGGCTACAGTTTTAATGTTTCAATGCTGTTCCAAACAGGGGCAGAAATGTGCAGCAGTCAGATTACTTGGTTTATGGTTATGAAGTAACCCAATCTCCAGTTATTTCAGCTCCTTAGAACTCCGCTACCCACAGGATATTTTGGCTTCTGCTGTTCCTCCAGAGAAGGCCCTGACGTGGTATTTTGCAGCTGCCCGTGGGCAGAGCCGCCGTGCCTGTCAGGGTGGTACCAAAACAACCTCTATTATCTTATTTGTTCAGCCCAGGAGAAATATCCCACAGTCCTTGGGCCTGAGGAAAGCAAACAAAGATCCCTCTGGAAAGAAACGGGTGAATTTGGCATGTTGGGGCTGGAGCACCCAAGCCTGAGTGCCCAGATCTGCTCTGGGGAGGTTTGGGAGCCACAGGGAATCATTCCCAAAAACTGCTGGAGTTGGGGTGCTTGCTCACAGATAGAGTGGATCATGTTGGGACAGCATGGGCAGGAGGACGGGTGGGCACTGCCAGGACAGGCGGATCCAGGGATGGCATGGGGTGGTGCATGTTCTTCCCACTCCAACAGAAAACAGCCTGGGTTTTGGGGATTGTGTCTGGTTTGGGAGCGGGGTGTTGTTTTAAGCGGGTGGAAAGAGCAAAGTACTCGAAGAGAAGTGGGATGACAGTTCTGGTGGAGGGGATTGGGTGGAAGCCAGGGATGGAAGGGCTGTGCTGCTGCTGCAGAGAAGGGGGAGGATGTTTGGAAGCGATGGGCTGACATTAAATCAGTAAATTGGTGCATGGAGAGGATGAAAAAGGCTGATTGCACTCGGTGATGAGAGAATTGATGGTAGTAAATAAATGCTGAGTGTGTGCCAAGGAGAGAAGCCCATTTAGGGAAGGAATTTTGAGGTTTTAATTGAGTGTAAGTTCATGACTGTACAATAACCTCACTTTGCTGCTTAGTTCCTGCCTGTCGCTGTGCTCAGCTGATGGTGGTGCCGGGAGGCTCCGTGGATCACACAGGGCTTCCTCCTGCATCTGTCTGACCCTGTGTGGCTTTGTCATGCTGATCCTGAGACACCAGGGACTTCCAGAACAGAGGAGACAGATTTGGCCCCGGGAAGCGGGTACAGCCTGTTTCCCTTGGCACTGTTATTAAATGGTTTGTGAACATTTGGGGTTGGCCCTTCCAGCACAGACACCTGAGGGCTTTGGTACTTTAGAAGTCTCTCAGAGATGAAACAGTCCAACCTCTGCTTGGATTTACATTTTTTCTAGACTGTTTAATCTGAGTTGGATACAAGGGTTTGGTTTTTGGCATTGTGCAAGGTGCTCCCTTAGAGGAGAAAAGTCTCTTTGAACTCCTGCTGAAACTTCCGTAGTCATTGGGGCTTGGAGCAGCCTGGGACAGTGGAAGGTGTCCCTGCCCATGGCAGGGGTGGCACTGGATGGGCTTTAAGGTCCCTCCCAGCCCAAGCCAATGTGGGATTCGATGAAGTGGAAAACTGGCTGAGTGCAGGGAATTCCTGCTGAAGTGCTTCAGACTCCGCTGTCCATGGGGTGATGGGAGCACAGGAATAATTCCATGTTGAGCAGGTGCTTGAGTGCTCTCCTTTGTCTGCTGTGAGCAACCTCTCTTCAGCAGCCAGGTTCTGCATCCCAAAACTGCTGGGAGAATCACTGTTGGAGTTTCCAGGCTCTAAGGGAGGTGGGAACACAGATGAGGTCCATGTTGGTCATGGAATCATGGGTTGGGTTGTCCAACCGATGTCCAGCCTGGCCTTGGGCACTGCCAGGGATCCAGGGGCAGCCACAGCTGCTCTGGGCACCCTGGGCCAGGGCCTCCCCACCCTCGCAGGGAACAATTCCTTCCCAAGATCCCACCCAGCCCTGTCTGCTGGCTCATTGCTGCCTTTCAGAGCGAGATTTGGCGCCCTGGCTCTGCACCTCCTAGGGAAGGAGTTTGCCAGGAAAAGTAAGTCAAAGGGAATAGAAAAACGGGCATGTGCTAAAATACCAGTTCTGTTTGATAAATCCTTCTTTTTTTTTTTAAAAAAAAAAAAAAGGGGGATTTTAATGTGAATTTCACATGCATTTGTGACCAAGTGTAGCGTGCTAGACCCAGAGTCTGACAGTTCTCTCTGTAGTAAACAATTTCCAGCTGTACAGTGTCAACTCGAAGTATAAAAACACTCTGAGAGCTTTCCTGACAGCGGGAATGGCTGGATACTCTCGTAGCTCCATCAGGCTCTGGGAATTAGAGCTGGAAACCCGGGATTATTACTGTGCCCTTTTAGCCTTGCTCTCTGTGCTGCTGCTCTGCAGCCTTGCAGGATGTCAGGGCTCCCAGGGTTCCCTTTGATATTCCTTACCCCTCCAGAGGGAATGGAAATCTCTGGATATATCCCTCACAGTTTAATGCCTTTGTTAAAATTGCTGAAGTTGTCCTTGGCATTTTTTAGTTGAAACCCGGAGTTCCAGGGGAGGAACCCTGAGCACGGAAGTTCAGCTGAGCCCTTGTTTACACGGGTGAAATATGTAAACAGTTCTTTTTCCCCAAATATAGGCCTTTTTTCCTTGGCTGCCCTCCCGGTGTTTATAAAAGCCAGTTATGTAAATGACAATTGTAATAATTAAGCTGCCGTTTAGTGCTGTCCCCACGGCTGCTGCTGCAGAGCTCGGAGCTGCCGGGCCGAGCGCTGCCATTAGCGAGCTTCGGGCGCTACCAACGATAATGGGACCTCGCAGAAGGAAATCAAGGGAATCTAAACAAACAAGATTCTCGTTAGACAGAATCTCCCACGAGAAAGGAAAGATCTGGGCTGGAATGATGTTACTGGGGAGCTCTGGAGATCATCCTCTCCAGCCCTGCTCAGACAGAGCTGCCCAGAGCTGCTGCTTCTTCAGGGCCATGTCCCATTGAGTTTTGAGTGTCTCCATGGCTGGAGCCTCCACAGCTGCTCTGGACAGCTTGTGCCAGCCAGGACACCATAAGGCACGTCTTTGCCACCTGTTACACCACCACCCCAAACTGCCTTCCATGGTAGATGAAAATGGCTTCAAGTTGCACTTGGGGAGGTTCAGGTTGGATATTGGGGAGAATTCCTTAATGGAAAAGGTTGTCCTGTCCTGGCACAGCTGCCCAGGGCAGTGCTGGAGTCACATCCCTGGATGGATTTCACAACCATGTGGATGTGGCACCTGGGGACATGGGGATGTGGTCAGCGGTGGCCTTGGCAGTGCTGGGGAGCCGTTGGACTCTGTGGTGTCCGAGGGCTTTTCCAGCCTGGATGATTCTGTGAAATTCCAGCTTTACTTTAGCACTTAGGCCTCAGTGTCTGTTGATGATCTGGGTAGTGGCACCTCTGGAGTGGCAGCAGGACCCCTGAGCAGAGGCTGCTCCTTGCAAAGTGTCTTTGGTGATGGGGACAGCGAGCCCCGAGGGCTGGAGGGATGTGGAGCCGGGAGAGGGGTATGGAGCTGGGAGGAGGGATTTGGAGCCAGGAGAGGGATGTGGAGCTGGGAGGAGGGATTTGGAGCCGGGAGAGGGATGTGGAGCTGGGAGGAGGGATTTGGAGCCGGGAGAGGGGTGTGGAGCTGGGAGGAGGGATTTGGAGCCGGGAGAGGGATGTGGAGCTGGGAGGAGGGATTTGGAGCCGGGAGAGGGATGTGGAGCTGGGAGGAGGGATTTGGAGCCGGGAGAGGGATGTGGAGCTGGCCTGTATTGATGTGCCCAGGTTAATGGGCCATCAAGGACACCCCCTGTGAGGCACAAGGGACTCTTTGTTCTGCAGGCTGGGCAGATGCAGCCATGGAGTTGATAGTGGGGAGATAATGAGCAGGCCTGGAGCCACCAAACAGCGGGATGGAGACAAAAGGTTCCCGATGAGTCAGAGAGGTGGGGTGGGAGTGAAGATGATGGTGTTGTTCCTGAGGGCTCCAGGAGTCACAACCCTGATGAGGACCAGGCAGAAAGTGTCTCCTGGGGAAGCTGCTGGAGCAAAAATCAGGGCTGGACGTTCTGGAGAGGGAGATTTACTTAAACAACGACAATCTCACCCTCATTTTGAGGCTTTTGTTTGCTGAAGGCGTGTTGGAATAACCTTGTATCAGTTATTCCAGGCCTGGTTGGACAGGGCTTGGAGCAGCCTGGGACAGTGGAAGGTGTGGATGAGCTTTAAGGCCCCTTCCCACACAAAGGGTGATTTTGTGCTATGATGTTTAGCCTTAATCTTCCATCAGTCTTAGGCAAAGTGGCTGGTCCTGGTCTTTGTTCCCTCATTTGGGTATTCCTGCAGCTGCAGCCCATGGAGATAGCAGGGAGAGGAAGGGAGATAACAGGGAGCAGAATGGCCCATCCTGGCTGCTGAAATTTTGGGACCATTCTGTTATCAGTTCAGGGTATTCTGCTGATTAAATCACTTGTGCCACGTATTCAGGCTCTTTCGGGTCTTGATGAAAGCACCAAATTCCTCTCTGGTTTTGGTTTGATTGCTGTTGATGGTGCAGTTGGTTATCAGCACCTGGCAGCTCTTGAATCCTTTATTTTATTGCTCTTGCTGCTGCTCTCAGTCAATCTTCATTCCTGGCATTTGTACTGGAAATACCCTGGGGTTGTCCTTGGGGTGGCAGGAAATCTGGCAGGAAATCAGGACAGGATTCCCTCAATCCTCCATCCCTTCCAGTCCAGTTCCCTGGATGCTGGGTGAACCACTGGGCAGATGTGGTTCAGGGCTGAGGAGTTCTGTGGTCAGGACTGTGTTAATCTGAATAAACCCACTTGGTTTTACAATAACAGGACCTTCCCTTCCCATAATCCGAACTTTGCTACAGCGTTGCCGTGTTCTTCCCTGTAACAACAAGCAGAGGCTCGGAACAAGATATCCGTGTAATATTTTGGGAGATATCTTTTAGCCTGGCTTCATTTTTCCTCCTGGAGTTGTGTCCAAGGGCAGCATCAACACAGAGACCATCTCGTGTGCCTGCTGGCTGCCTCGGACATAACGGGAGGAGCCAGCACAGAAAGGCCCAGCCCAAGGGAAAAAACACTTGGAGGGTAGGAGAGGAACCCCAGATCTCTCCAAATCAACCTCAGGGCACCCAGTGTTCTTCCGAGGTTCGTGTGATTCTGAGTGTCCCGTGTTGCTGCCAGCATCCTTAGCAGCTGATCAGGAGTGGCCTGGGGGAGAGGAGAGCCCTGGGAAAGGTTCCCAGTTCACTCGCTGCTTTGGTCACCAGTTTGGCTACAGGACTGCCCTGGCCACACGGACAGCCTGAGTTAGCATGGAATGAACTTCCCGAGGTCTGGGGAGCAGCAGGACACCTGCCCTGCCTCTGCAGGAGGCTCCATTATTGTCCAGGTCATCTTGTCAGTGGGAAGCCACTCCCTTGTCCCCAGTCCCTCTCCAGCTCTCCTGGAGCCACTTTGGGCCCTGGAAGGGGCTCTGAGGTCTCTTTTCTCTTCTCCAGCTGAACACCCCCAGCTCTTCCAGCCTGTGCAGCACCTTGCACTTCATGACCTTGGCATGGTCCAGCTCTCGAGCCAGTCCAGGTCCCTCTGGATTCCCGATCCCTAGGTCATGGGTCACCACCCAGCAGTTCCATGGAAGGGCTGGATCAGCCCCGTTTGGTGCTGACATGGACTCAGGCACGCAGCAAAATTTAAAGTGTTAGTCTTGGAAAGTAGAAAACGATGTGAAAAGGAGCCAGAAAAGCCCATTCCATAATCAGGAAGGAGGAAAGCGTTTTTAATTGACGTGTTTTATAAACACACAGCTCTTCCTCCCCAAACGTCCCGGCTGCGCGCGGTGCCAACACCAACAACCTCCGAGGGAGTCGTGGAGCTGGGGATGTGGGCAGGAGCCAGCCCCTGCTGGGAGCGCTGCCCTGGGGTGGGAATGCCGAGGGATTGGTGTGAGAGGAGCAGCCCTGCCCTGCCCTGCTCTGTCCTGTGGTGGCCACCCCGAGCCCACGGTGCCCCACAGCCCTGCAGAGCTCCCGCAGCACTTCCCAAACTCCTTGTGAATGCTGGTGGTGCTTTGTTCCCGCTGCCTGACGTGCTGGTGTTTGCTCCCAGCAGAGTTCTGCCGCATTGACAAGGCCCTGTGCCACGACGAGGACGAGCAGCTCAGCTTCGAGGCCGTGCGCAACATCCACAAACAGATGGACGACGACGCCAATGGCAACGTGGACGTGGAGGAGAGCGACGAGGTCAGTGCTGGGGCTGGGCTGGGCCCCGTGCCCTGTCCAGGCCAGCGCTGGGGGCTGCTCCTCACAGTCAGGCTGCTGTGGCCAGGGCCTGGAATTGGGCTTGGTGCCTCCTCCTCATCACAGAGGAAGCCACATGTCACCTCGAGATGATGCAAACGGTGTCTCTGCTTTGCCATCAGTGCTGGCTGGGGCTTTTCCTTGCTGCTGGGAGTTTGTAGCCACTTTATTGTTGCCCAGAGAAGCTGTGGCTGCCCCTGGATCCCTGGCACTGTCCAAGGGCAGGTTGGACGGGGCTTGGAGCAGCCTGGGACAGTGGAAGGTGTCCCTGCTTATGGCAGAGGCGTGGAATTAAATGAGCTTTAAGGTCCCTCTCAACCCAAACCATTCCATGATTTTATGTTTACTACATTCTTCCAGCACCCAGCTAAAACAGTTCCAGTCCGTGGAACTGTTTCTGTTCTGTTTCTGTGCTCACTGCCGAAAAAGGAGCAGCTTTTTGTTGTGTCAGCCTTGGACATTTTGGCTGATAAAGTATTGAAGAGAAGGGAAGTTGTTGTTCTTTGTTTACACAAACACTGATGGAAATAAGAGTCTCCTGGAAAAGGGAAAGCACTTTGTTTGTAGTGTTGCCTCAGTTGTGGTGGGTGCTCGTTGGAGGTGAGGAATTCTGTCTTCTAGGGAGAACTGGCAGCTAAACAGGAAAAGTCAAAGTGTTGGAAGCTGAAAGGAAGCACGTGGGTGCAGGGATCTGCTGCCACTCACAGGCAGTTCTGCAGTCCCAGGTCACTGAACCCCAGACTGGTTTGAGTTGGAAGGGGCCTTAAAGCCCATCCCATCCCATCCCACCCCTGCCATGGCAGGGACACCTTCCACTGTCCCAGGCTGCTCCAAGCCCCAGTGTCCAACCTGGCCTTGGGCACTGCCAGGGATCCAGGGGCAGCCACAGCTGCTCTGGGCAAATCCTGCCATCACAGTGTCCCTCTGGAGCAGTGACAGTCCCCAGGGACATGGCACAGGCCCCTGATGTCAGGAGCTGCTGGTTTTGGGTGGCTGTTCCTGGCTTTCAGGGCTGTTCCTTCTGCCTAAATCCCACTTGAGAGAGTAATAATAACAAATGAAAAGCTTCCAGTTGCATTTCCTCCATCATGTGAGGTGCTTTCCCTGGAGACAGTTCCCTGCACTGAGTGGCTGGAGCTGCAGCCCAGCCTCTCCCAGGGACTGGGACAGCCTGGGGCAGCCCAGTTCAGCCTGTGTGTGCTGCTCCTTGGCACTAAATTAGGAATAAGCCTCGTGTCTTTGGGGTTGGGCAGAACTGGCAATTTGATGTGTTCCTGGGCAAGTCTTGCCCTCACTCCTTCCAGAGTTGCTGGAAGCTCCTGCTGCAAACGCTGTTGGGAATGTCTGGGCACAGAGACACTGCCAGGGTGGGAGGAATTCTGTGGGTTTTCCTAAAAGGCTCCAGAATTGCTGCCTCGGTGCCATTACAGCCACTCCTCAAACCCCTCTGAGCTGGATCCGAGCAGTGCTGAGCCCTGGCAGGGCTGCTCCTGCTCCCAGCACCTCTCCTCTGCCTTTAGGAGGTCAACGGGGCTGGAAAAGGGTCTGGAGCACCAGGAGAGGCTGAGGGGGCTCAGGCTGGAGCAGAGGAGGCTCAGGGGGAACCTTGTGGCTCTGCACAGCTCCTGACAGGAGGGGGCAGCCGGGGGGGTCGGGCTGTGCTGCCAGGGAACAGGGACAGGAGCAGAGGGAACGGCCTTAATTGAACCTGGGAAAATTCAGGTTGGGTATTAAGAAAATTCCTCCTGGAAAGGGCTGTCCAGCCCGAGTGGGGCAGAGGGGCACAATCCCAATCCCTTTCCCGCTGCTCACACTGGGGAATCAGCCCAGGACACAGGAATTTCAGGTCACAGTGCTCCTGGCCAAGGCCTGTGGAGCTTCTCTCCACCCAATCCCAGTTCCTTCTCCCCAGGGCTGCTCCCAATCCATTCTCCCCCCGCCTGTGTTTGTGCTGGGATTGCCCTGACCCAGAGGCACCTGCACTTGAGTTGTTGCATTTGGAGTTGAACTCAATGATTTTAGAAGTCTTTTCCAGCCTCAGTGATCCATACATGCAGTTGCTGCTTTACCCCTGCCAAACTTTTATTGAAGTTGCATTAAGTTCACCTTTCAATAAGCTCTGGAGCCACTGAATGAGGTATTGCAGGCATTTCCCTCTCGGAGCCTTGTCAAGGTTATCACTGTCCCCCCGTATGGACCCTGCAGTCAGGTTCAGCTCCAGGCTGTGGCGGGACAGCTGCCGCGGGATTATTGGGAAGAATGCAGGAGGCTCAAATTTAAACCTTTTATGGGGCTCACGGAATCCCAGGATGGTTTGGGTTGGAGGGACCTTAAATCTCATGCATTCCCCACCCCCTGCCATGGGCAGAGACACCTTCCACTATCCCGGGTTGCTCCAAGCCGTGTCCAGCCTGGCCTGGAACACTTCCAGGGATGGGCATTTTCCTGGTTTCCTGAAAACTTTGTAGTTTTGTTTATTATTGTGGCCCCTGCTCCTTGGGGGTAAGTTATGGGAAGGTTTTGTTTGGACTGAGAGCCGTGCCTGGGCACAGACACAGGACAATGGTAAATAATGAAATCGTGGGTGGAGTTTTGTCCCACAAGTTAAAGCTGTCCATAAATCATCCTTGCAGTTTTCCTGTTGGGAAGTGAATTTTCAATGAAGTTTCAGATGACATCAGTGGCCCCGATTAAAGTGAAAGAACTGTCCCTCGTGGGGAAATCTTCTAATTAGGGATCTATTCCTGTCTCCGCACTCACTCCAAAGGCAGCTCCGGCTGTTTGGGATGTGGGTTCCTGGTGCCGGCGCTCTCGGATGCTGCCAGCCTGGTTTCCTGAGCAAACAAGGTTTGTGTTGCTGCTCAGTCTTTCCCTGGCTCCTCCCAAGCCCTCATCCCACTGCCTCGGGTCACTGAGTGGGAAGAGGCCTTGGAGACAGAAGTTTTCTGTAGTTTCATTGGAATTGGTAGCTGAGGAAAGCTGTTGGAATTGGGGAGCACAGTGAGCTCCCGGCACGTGGCTGGCTCTGGCCTTGGCTCCGGCACAGCGGGAGCTGGTGCTCGGCAGGGAGCGTGGCACAGATCCAGGGATGTGGGAGGGATGGCAAGGTTTGAAAAATCACTTCAGTAGTTGGAGTTTCTGCAGATAAAAAAACCACAAAACAGAGTTCAAGAGGAGATTGGACAATGATGCCAGGCACGGGGGAGGGTTGCTGGGGCTGTGCAGAGCCAGGACTTGGACTTGATGATCCTTTTGGGTCCCTTCCAACTCTGCAGATTCTGTAAATCTGTGGGAAAAAAGCCTCCAGAAAATCCCATTTCATGGATCCGCTCATTTCTGAGCATGCCTTCAGCCAATAAGTTTGTCCTCAGTCCCTCTCCAGCTCTCCTGGAGCCCCTTCAGGCCCTGCCAGGGGCTCTGAGCTCTCCCTGGATCCTTCTCTTCTCCAGGTGAGCACTCCCAGCTCTCCCAGCCTGGCTCCAGAGCAGAGGGGCTCCAGCCCTGGAGCAGCTCCGTGGCCTCCTCTGGACTCTCTCCAGCAGCTCCATGTCCTGCTGATGTTGGAGGCCCCAGGGCACCAACATCAGCATTCCCAGGCTGAGTCTTCCCACTGCTATCCCAGCTCATCCTGGTGTTTGTAGCAGTGGTTCTGCTCCCGTTGCTTTTGCCTGACTTGTCCGTGGTTTGTCATTCCCTGATCTTGGTGGGGAGACTCGGGGTTGTCTCAGTTTCGGTCTGTCCTTGTGGGTTCCCAGCCTGGCTGGGCTGGGGGTGGTCTTTTGGAGATGGCCCATGTGGGACCTTGGAAATGGTCTGGTCCAACCCCCACCCAGGATTCAGAATTTTGGGTGTCTCCAGGGCTGGGATCCGTGGGATCTTTAACATTTGGAAGTGCTGCTTTTTAGTGCTTTGCAAGTAGGTCCATGAACTTAGGTTCTTGTGCCTGGGATTTGGAACCTCTGGGAGTCTTGGAGCAACCTGGGATAGTGGATTCCAGCCCTGTCCATGGCAAGGGGTGGAACTGGGTGAGCTTTAGGGTCCCTTCCAACACAAAGCAGTCTGGCGTTCCATGCTTCTGTCTTTTCCCCAGGAGGTACTGATGGGAAATGTGCTTCAAGGTCTCTTTGGGCTTTGGTGGGCACAGCCCAGCTCCTCCAGCCCCATCCTGCATCCTCTCCCTGCTCATTTATCGGGACGTCCACCCCAGCCCAGCTCCGTCCCCTCCGCCGAGTCCTTGGGGTTTGTTTTGGCCATCGTGTGCCCAAGGGAAGCTGAGGGATCACTTTTCCTTTCTGTGCTCCCCGAGCTAAATATACAGAGCAGCAGCTGATCCCTGCTGCCGGCGGGAGCTGGAGCGGGGCCGGTGACCTTGGTGACATTGCCGCGTTCCCGCTCGGTCGCGGCGTCACCAGCCGGGGGAACGTCATCGCCTCTCGGCCAGGATTGGCACAGCTGGAGCCCCAGGTCACAGCCCCTGCTGCAACTGCCCTGCTCAAGCCACAAGTTTTCCCCAGTGTTCCTGATTTCCATGTTTTCTGCCAGGCAGGAAGAGCCATGGCAACTTTTGGGCAGCAGAGCGGGCAGGCCCCAGGCTGGAGCTGCCGAGATCTTCGGTGGCCTCGGCAGCACCTGCAGTGGATTTGCAGGGAGCCTGGAATTTAAAGCTGTCCCGGATCTTTTGCATGCCCTGTCTGATGTTAAAACACCAGCTCCAGATCTAGAGATGACTTTTATATGGATATAATCCTATTGTGCATGGGAGAGCCCAGGGATAAAGCTGCCTGCATGGGGATCATGTCCTGGGGGGTGGGGAATGGGGAATTATCCTTTAACTTGGTTCCACTTGTTGGGCTCTGGAATGTGAGTGCTTCTCCTGCTGGTGGATGTCACAGATTGCTTTGGGCTGGGAGGGACCTCAAAGCCCATCCAGCCCCACC
This sequence comes from Dasyornis broadbenti, assembly GCA_013397935.1. NCBI lineage: Eukaryota > Metazoa > Chordata > Aves > Passeriformes > Dasyornithidae > Dasyornis > Dasyornis broadbenti. Next base: position 282,487 of record VZRN01004541.1, on the reverse strand, counting down.
CCTGCCATGGCAGGGACACCTTCCACTGTCCCAGGCTGCTCCAAGCCCCAGTGTCCAACCTGGCCTTGGACACTGCCAGGGATCCAGGGGCGGCCACAGCTGCTCTGGGCACCCACTGAGTTATGATACCTCTATTTGTCTATTTTTCAGTGGAACTGCCTCCCCTCCTGCCTGTGACATTTGTTCCAGCTGGGTTTGAAGGCGCAGGTCAAATCCAGTAATAAATTTTGGATTCTTACTTCATTGACATAAGCTGGTTCCATTGAGCCATTTAGGTGGATTTTTGGTGATGTTATAATTCAAAGAAAAATCTGGAATCCCAAACCCCAAGGTTCTAATTAATTATACATTCTCTGTATTAAAACGAATTTAATGTATTTACTTACTGAGCATTTCCTGTCTGGTCTTCCCAGGAACAGAAATATTCAGGGGTACAGGGAATGCACTTATATCTATATAAAAGATACCTATATCTATATCTATATGTGTGTCTCTTATATATCTAATAGATCCTTTATATTTTTATTTTTATTTTTGTTATTTATTCAGATTTATTAGGACTTTTCCATCAAAATTATTACTATTCATATTTTTTTTTTTTAGTGCTTCTCATCTCCCTGAAAGATGAACCAAAGTCTAATCCTGCTGTTAATTCCTCTCCTAGTTCTTGAGGGAAGACTTGAATTACCATGACCCAGCAGTGAAGCACAGCACCTTCCATGGAGAAGACAAACTCATCAGTGTGGAAGATCTCTGGAAGGCCTGGAAAACATCCGAAGGTAAAAAAAGGGCAAAAATACAAGAAATCTTTTCCCAACAGTGCCAAAGGGTTTGGATTTCAGATGCCCTAAGCAGAGTGTGCAGGATTCAGGAGGAATATGCTGCTTTTCCTGCTTTGTACCAGTCCTTGCACCCTTCCAGCTTCTTTTTTTTGGGGTGGATTTGCAGGATTTCCTCGGGGTTGGTACTTCCAAGCTGTTAATGCTGCACCTGAGCATGGCCACTAAAGTATCAATTATTGTTGTGTTCCTCTGCCCTAGGAGTGTGTGTAAAATAGAGCCAAATGCTGTCCAGCTCCAGGTTCTCCTTCAAACACCAAGTTTCAGATGGAATTTTAGTGGGGCAATAGCATCCTAAATATCCGATAGAACTGCATGGGAGTTTTCCTGCAGGTTGTGTTTTCCTTAGGAGAAACGTTCTGAACCTGAAAAGCTCCTTCACGCAGGGAAAAGACGGGAGAATAAAATCCAGGAAGTGTCACAAGTGCAGTCCATGTAGAAATAACTTCAGGCTGTTCCAAAATGCTCTTATTCATCCCAGCACCCAGGGAGGTGGTGGGAGTTCAGCCTCTGGTGAGAAACTTCCTGAAACTCGGGAATCTTGGAACAGACTTTTAAAGTTGGCAAGTGCTACCCCAGCGCTTTCACACAGAATTTCCACAGAAATTATTAATCCCATTTTTTTCAGTGCTCCTCATCTCTAAAAGAGGAGTTCTATCAATGCCCATTCCTTGAAATACTGGATTTTAGTCTTCTAATCAGTTCATCAGCCACAGAGATTTCAATTTCTCATTTGTGTCCTGTTTGTATTTGTTTTTTCTGTCTTAGCCCTTAAATTACTCGGGGTGGGATGTGTCCTGTGTTTCCAAAGCTGTGTGGATCCAGCTGTAGGGAGTGGGACATTCCCAGGAGGACTGGATGGACACTGAGGTGCAGCACTAGAAGGGTGGATGGAAAACACAGTGGGGCTGTGCATGAGAAGAGAAGGATCCAGGGAGAGCTCAGAGCCCCTGGCAGGGCCTGAAGGGGCTCCAGGAGAGCTGGAGAGGGACTGGGGACAAGGGCTGGAGGGCCAGGACCCAGGGAATGGCTTCCCAGTGCCAGAGGGCAGGACTGGATGGGATCTTGGGAAGGAATTGTTCCCTGGGAGGGAGGGGAGGGACTGGGATGAATTCCCAGAGCAGCTGTGGCTGCCCCTGGATCCCTGGCAGTGTCCAAGGCCAGGTTGGACACTGGGGCTTGGAGCAGCCTGGGACAGTGGAAGGTGTCCCTGCCATGGCAGGGGTGGGGCTGGATGGGCTTTGAGGTCCCTCCCAATCCCGAGCAGTCTGTGATACTCTGTATGATGATTCCAGAGCTGTTTATCCCAGTCCAGTCTCTCCCATGGAGCTGGACAGGGATGTGTTGAAAATTCTTGTCCAAGTCACTTAGGAGTGGCACAGCTGCCCAGGACGGGGATGGAGTCACATCCTGGAGGGATTTCACAGCCCTGTGGATGTGGCACTTGGGAACATGGTCAGTGGTGGCCTTGGCAGTGCTGGGCATGGCTGGACTTGGTGGGCTCAGAGGACTTTTCCAGCCTGAAGGATCCTGCGATTCCATGGCTCTAACGAGTCCCTAACGTGTCCAAGAATGCCTCGTGGATGAAATATTTATCCCATTAGAGGGCTGTTTACAGATGGCTTTGCCTGGAGTGTATTTTCATGTCAGCTGGGAAAGGGTAGAAATCGTTAAGGGATGGAGGAGAACATCCCATGATACTCCCCAGGCCCTTTAATTACGGAGCTGCCTTGGCTCTGCCCCTGCCTTTGGAGCACACGGGAGTTGCCACGTCCCTGACAGAGCTGCCATGGCATAGTGGCTGTCCCAGTGTTGGATTGAGTTCCTGCTCTCATTTTCCCTTTCATCATCCTGTAGATCTGGCCGATAGAATCAGTTATTGGTTTTTAAAGGGTGGTCTGATGTCACGGAATCAGAGAGTTTGGGATGGGAGAGACCTTAAAAATCCCATCCAGTCCCACTCCCTGCCCGGCAGGGAACCTTCCACTGTCCCAGGTTGCTCCAAGCCCCATCCAGCCTGGCCTGGAACACTTCCAGGGACATGTGAAGCCTGATTTTGGAGTTTGAACTTGAAGTAATGAATCTGGAATGAGGCTTGTAGGAAAGGTCTGCGCCTTCCCGTGGAAGTGAAAAGCAGCTGTGAAGGGCACTGACATCCCACAGCGATGGGGTGGCTCTGCTCACTGCATTGGGTTTTGAGCCATTACTTTTCCTTCTTTCCATTGCTGCTGTTCCTGGTCACATGTGGGAAGTAAAATATTATTTCTGCCCCTTAATTATCCAAGAATATAAAGGCTGTGGTGCCCTTACAAGGTGCTGGATCTGACAGATGAAGCCCTGGGTGAGCCTGGCTCTACCGAAGCCTTGGAAGTACCAGATCAGCCCCTCGGGATGAGGATGCAGGGCAGGGTCCTGCTCATCTTGGTGCTTGTGCTGCCAGCTTGGTTCTCAGGCATTTCTTACCTAAAGAAACTCCTCTGGATGTGGGAGTGAGAGAAGCCAGGGACTCCAGAGGAGCCCACGGGGCCTTGTGCCCTGTGACTTGGCACTGGTGCTGCCACCATCCAGGGAATGTGGCTTCTCCCACTCCCTCCATCTTGAACCTCCTGCTTGTTCAGCCACGGGTGTTCCCCGGGGTGTGGGACAGTGACCAGGAGCTGTCAGGAGCTCCCTGCAGCCAGGACAGGTTGGTGGCCTCTCCTGTGTCACCCTGCAGCAGAGTCACCGTGCCAGTGTCCATGGGGATGGCACCTTCCTTGGAGCCTTGCTGTCCTCGCTCAGCGCCGGGCTCTGCCTCTGCTCCCTCAGCTTCAACCCCCTCAGCTTTGTCAGCTCCCTCAGCTCTGTGAACTCCCTCAGCTTCATCGATGCAATTAGCTCTCTGAGCCCCCTCATCTCCACCAGATCTTCAGCTCCCTCATCTATCACAGATCCCTCATCTCTCTCATCTCATTTCTCTCAGCTCGATCTCCCTCAGCTCTGTGAACTTCCTCAGCTTCACCAGCTCTCTGTCTCTCCCAGCTCCCTCAGCTTCATCAGCTCAATCAGCTCTCTGAGCTCCCTCACCTCCCTCATCCGTCAGCTCCCTGTCGGAGGCATTGGATCCCTGGAGCTCGGGAAGATGTTTCTCATACTTGTGGGCCCAGTCAGTGCTGACATTCCAGCAGAGCCGTGTAGCCCTGCCTGTGGCAGCGATGCCGCCCTTGGAGCCAGGGAAAAGGGGCCTTTTCCTCACCCAGCTGCTGCTGAGGGAGCCAGGGATGCAGGGCTGATGGGCACAGACAGGGGTGTCAGGAGGGGGCTGTCACCACTGCATGATTCCCAGTGCAGCGCCAGGGCTGGCTGGAGCTGGAGAGGAGCTGAGCAGGGACACAGGATCAGAAATTAAAGCATAACAAAGCCCCCACTGTCCAATAAAAACACCTGCTGTGTCCCAGGCCAGGTTGGATGGGGCTTGGAGCAGCCTGGGACAGTGGAAGGTGTCCCTGCCCATGGCAGGGGTAGGGCTGGATGGGCTTTAAAGTCCCTCCCAATCCAAACCAGTGTGGGACTCTGGGATTGTCTTCACCTTCACAGCGTTGCTGTACGTACAACACAAAGTGGCAAAGACAGGAGCGTGGTTTCCTAAGGTTCCCTCATGTATGGCTCTGGAGCTGTGTGACAGCTCCAAAAATAATCCACAGATGCCCAGGGGAGGAGGTTAAGGAGCAAAGTTCACCGGGTTCACTTGGGCTGCAGCACCTGCTCCACCTCCGCCCACTAATCCTTTCTCAAGCTGCTTCCAGTAGTCTTCTTCCAGCATTGCTCCATATGTGCTTTCTTAAGTCCAAGCTCAAGGAGAATTCCAGAATCCCAGACTGGTTTGGGATGGAAGGTACCTTAAAGCTCATCCCATTCCACCCCTGCCATGGCAGGGACACCTTCCACTGTCCCAGGCTGCTCCAAGCCCCAGTGTCCAACCTGGCCTTGGACACTGCCAGGTATGGGGAATCCACAGCCTCTCTGCGCAATTAGTGCACAGGTCTGGAGCAGGGCTTGAGGCTTTTGGAGCTGACCTCAGAATTCTGGGACTTTTGGCATGTGATGAGGATGAACATTCCCTGTTGGGGGTTTGGAGGCAGCGGGATCACCTGGCTGATGGAAATCCAAGTGATTGCAGCTGTCACCTGCCAGCGCTGTGGGTGTTGGCCCTGCCAGGATGCCAGGCCCAGGCCCTGCTGGTGCCATGGCAGGAGGTGGAGCCTCCGCTGCTCCTCTATCTGATGGCCTCGTTGCATGTTTTCATGTCAGGAGCTGAGAGCACAGTGTAAAATCATCCCCAGGAAAGGTCTGGTGTCACTGGGAAAGCTCCAGACAGCTCTTCCCACAGCATGTGGGGTCTGTGGAGCAGCAGAATCTCTGGAGTTCTCTGAGTCTGTACAGAATACATGGGCAAAAATGGTCCCACGAGGGAGAGGCTGAGGTCCTGCAGGATTGCCTGGAAAGAGGGGGATAGATGGGAAGGAATTGTTCCCTGGGAGGGTGGGGAGGCCGTGGCCCAGGGTGCCCAGAGCAGCTGTGGCTGCCCCTGGATCCCTGGCAGTGCCCAAGGTCAGGTTGGACACTGGGGCTTGGAGCAGCCTGGGACAGTGGAAGGTGTCCCTGCCATGGCAGGGCTGGGGCTGGGTGGGCTTTCAGGTCCCTCCCAACCCAAACGTGTGACTCGCTGATATTTCATGCTGGTTGCCGTGGCTCAGTACCCACGATGAGCTGTTTGCCTGTTTGTGCTCCCCAGTGTACAACTGGACAGTCGACGAGGTGGTGCAGTGGCTCATTTCCTACGTGGAGCTGCCCCAGTACGAGGAGACCTTCCGGAAACTGCAGCTGAGCGGCCACGCCATGCCCAGGTCGGTGCCATGCCCAGGTCGGTGCCATGCCCAGGTCGGTGCCATGCCCAGGTCGGTGCCATGCCGGGTCAGTGCCATGCTGGGTCAGTGCCCAGTGTCCCTGTGGGATGAGAGGACCAGGGCCTGGCAGGAGCCAGCTCCTCTCATCAGCTGCAGTTCCTTGGCATGGGCAGTGCCCAGTCTGATTCCTATTCTGCTCCAGTTGTGAGTGAAAAGAGGGGAAATTTGGGTTAGATATGGGGAAGGAATTCTTGAGTGTGATGGTGGGGAGGCCCTGGCCCAGAGCAGCTGTGGCTGCCCCTGGATCCCTGGTGGTGCCCAAGGCCAGGCTGGACACTGGGGCTTGGAGCAGCCTGGGACAGTGGAAGGTGTCCCTGCCCAAACCATTCCATGATTCCGTGCAAGAGAAGCACTGGCTGGGAGTCAACCTGAACTTGTAACAGGTTTGAAAAACCTCAGTGCAGCTTTTTGGATATAAAGGTTCCTGTCACTGAAAAAGGGGCTTTTAAAGTGACTGGGAAAGAGGGGTTAACTGGGAATAAAATGAGGATGTTTTTGAGGCAGCACACGGTGTGTCCAGATTTCTTCCAAGGAAGAGCTGTGGTTTATGGTCTGTGACACAGGATGCAAACACAATGGAGATTTGGTTTTAAAATAGTTGTCAATGATTGGTAGGACACCAAAAGATGAGTTTTGATGGGAAATCAGTCCCTTATGCTGTTGGGATTAATGAATTAGGCCTGGCCTTGGTGTTTCCTGCTCTCTCCCAGTCCCAAAAATGCTGCTGCAAAGTGTCCTAGAGACACCGTGGCTCAGAGACAGCAACACTGAGGGAGTTGCCCTGGCAGCAGGGAGCTCCCAGGCCCTGCTCCTGTGTCTCCGTAATTCCCTGTCAGTTCCTGGTGCTGATGGATGTGCCCACAGCCCGTTGTTTCCCCGTTGTGCAGGCTGGCAGTGAACAACGTCACCATGATGGGGACTGTGCTCAAGATGACCGACCGCAGCCACCGGCAGAAGCTGCAGCTCAAGGCCCTGGACACGGTGCTCTTCGGGCCTCCTCTCCGTGAGTACCCAAGTTCCAATTGCTGGGTTGGGAAAGGCCCCCAAGGCCATCAAGTCCTTGGACATGAGGATCTGTGGCTGCTCAGATTGGACACCAGAGCCAGGCCTGGGTGACCCGAACTGCCCAGGGCAGCCTCACCCAGGGGAGTCATCCCAGCACAATTTCCCTGGAGCAAGAACAGGTTATCTGTGGATTTATGGGAGCAGCTCTGTAAGCCTGGAGGCATCCTGGGCTGGCATTCCCAGAGGTGCAGTCCCACCGTCCTGCTGGGATTTCCCATGTGCATGGGGTGAAGCCTTCCTGTCCTTCCTGTGGTGCTGCAGGTGGGGGATGAGGCGCTGGACGGCGGTGGCCCTGCTCCCAGGGAAGCTGCTGCCGTGTCCTGCTGCTCCGTCATGTCCTGGGCTTTCCTGGGGCTCCACCATCCGTGTCCTGGGGCTCTGCTGGTGATCCAGGCTGTGGATTACCCGCCTTTGGAGGAGGGCAGGAGCAGCAGGCTGGATAGGAAGGAATTCAGGATGGCTGATATGAGGAGCTGGGCTCCTTTGATGCTTTATCAGGATCTCAAGCTCTCTGATGCCTATCTCCGTGCTCCAGGTGCTCCCTTTGCATCTGTTCCCTCTGGCTCGTGTCTGCTCCCTGTTGAAGGTGCTTTTGTCTCTCTCCTGCTCTGCCATGGCTTTCTCATGGGCTTTGGGTGCAGAGAAGTAGAATCCCCCCTTTCCTGCTGCCCGTGCTGGGGGATCAGCACAGGAATGTTGGCATCACAGTGCTCGTGGCTGGGNAGCTGTGGCTGCCCCTGGATCCCTGGCAGTGCCCAAGGTCAGGTTGGACACTGGGGCTTGGAGCAGCCTGGGACAGTGGAAGGTGTCCCTGCCATGGCAGGGCTGGGGCTGGGTGGGCTTTCAGGTCCCTCCCAACCCAAACGTGTGACTCGCTGATATTTCATGCTGGTTGCCGTGGCTCAGTACCCACGATGAGCTGTTTGCCTGTTTGTGCTCCCCAGTGTACAACTGGACAGTCGACGAGGTGGTGCAGTGGCTCATTTCCTACGTGGAGCTGCCCCAGTACGAGGAGACCTTCCGGAAACTGCAGCTGAGCGGCCACGCCATGCCCAGGTCGGTGCCATGCCCAGGTCGGTGCCATGCCCAGGTCGGTGCCATGCCCAGGTCGGTGCCATGCCGGGTCAGTGCCATGCTGGGTCAGTGCCCAGTGTCCCTGTGGGATGAGAGGACCAGGGCCTGGCAGGAGCCAGCTCCTCTCATCAGCTGCAGTTCCTTGGCATGGGCAGTGCCCAGTCTGATTCCTATTCTGCTCCAGTTGTGAGTGAAAAGAGGGGAAATTTGGGTTAGATATGGGGAAGGAATTCTTGAGTGTGATGGTGGGGAGGCCCTGGCCCAGAGCAGCTGTGGCTGCCCCTGGATCCCTGGTGGTGCCCAAGGCCAGGCTGGACACTGGGGCTTGGAGCAGCCTGGGACAGTGGAAGGTGTCCCTGCCCAAACCATTCCATGATTCCGTGCAAGAGAAGCACTGGCTGGGAGTCAACCTGAACTTGTAACAGGTTTGAAAAACCTCAGTGCAGCTTTTTGGATATAAAGGTTCCTGTCACTGAAAAAGGGGCTTTTAAAGTGACTGGGAAAGAGGGGTTAACTGGGAATAAAATGAGGATGTTTTTGAGGCAGCACACGGTGTGTCCAGATTTCTTCCAAGGAAGAGCTGTGGTTTATGGTCTGTGACACAGGATGCAAACACAATGGAGATTTGGTTTTAAAATAGTTGTCAATGATTGGTAGGACACCAAAAGATGAGTTTTGATGGGAAATCAGTCCCTTATGCTGTTGGGATTAATGAATTAGGCCTGGCCTTGGTGTTTCCTGCTCTCTCCCAGTCCCAAAAATGCTGCTGCAAAGTGTCCTAGAGACACCGTGGCTCAGAGACAGCAACACTGAGGGAGTTGCCCTGGCAGCAGGGAGCTCCCAGGCCCTGCTCCTGTGTCTCCGTAATTCCCTGTCAGTTCCTGGTGCTGATGGATGTGCCCACAGCCCGTTGTTTCCCCGTTGTGCAGGCTGGCAGTGAACAACGTCACCATGATGGGGACTGTGCTCAAGATGACCGACCGCAGCCACCGGCAGAAGCTGCAGCTCAAGGCCCTGGACACGGTGCTCTTCGGGCCTCCTCTCCGTGAGTACCCAAGTTCCAATTGCTGGGTTGGGAAAGGCCCCCAAGGCCATCAAGTCCTTGGACATGAGGATCTGTGGCTGCTCAGATTGGACACCAGAGCCAGGCCTGGGTGACCCGAACTGCCCAGGGCAGCCTCACCCAGGGGAGTCATCCCAGCACAATTTCCCTGGAGCAAGAACAGGTTATCTGTGGATTTATGGGAGCAGCTCTGTAAGCCTGGAGGCATCCTGGGCTGGCATTCCCAGAGGTGCAGTCCCACCGTCCTGCTGGGATTTCCCATGTGCATGGGGTGAAGCCTTCCTGTCCTTCCTGTGGTGCTGCAGGTGGGGGATGAGGCGCTGGACGGCGGTGGCCCTGCTCCCAGGGAAGCTGCTGCCGTGTCCTGCTGCTCCGTCATGTCCTGGGCTTTCCTGGGGCTCCACCATCCGTGTCCTGGGGCTCTGCTGGTGATCCAGGCTGTGGATTACCCGCCTTTGGAGGAGGGCAGGAGCAGCAGGCTGGATAGGAAGGAATTCAGGATGGCTGATATGAGGAGCTGGGCTCCTTTGATGCTTTATCAGGATCTCAAGCTCTCTGATGCCTATCTCCGTGCTCCAGGTGCTCCCTTTGCATCTGTTCCCTCTGGCTCGTGTCTGCTCCCTGTTGAAGGTGCTTTTGTCTCTCTCCTGCTCTGCCATGGCTTTCTCATGGGCTTTGGGTGCAGAGAAGTTCGAATCCCCCCTTTCCTGCTGCCCGTGCTGGGGGATCAGCACAGGAATGTTGGCATCACAGTGCTCGTGGCTGGGGCCTCTCCCACACCAGCACCCCCAAGTCCTTCTCCCCAAGGCTGCTCTCCAGCCGTTCCCCACCCAATCCTGGGAAAACTGCGTGTGCACTGTGAACCACTGTGTGAGGCTTGGCAGAGCCATAGGAAGGGAATCACAAACCTGGATTGTACAATCAGCCTTTTTTGCTCACAGTTATTGAAAATCCTCTTTTTGTGCAGGCATGGTTCGGTTTTTATTTATTGCCCATGTTCAGAGTGAAGTGTTTTGGTGTGTTGGTGGCCTGGCCAGGGCTGCTGGAGCCGTCCTGGGTGAGCTTCTCCAACAGCAGCTCCAGCCCAGCAACTCCTGTGCTGGGGGCGGAATTTTTCCGGAGTTTTTTCTTGGGTGCTGTGTAAATGGCAGTGAATGGCTTGTACTGGCTTGAGATTAATGGCTGTTGCCCACGTTGGAGCTGTTCTGTCCTGCCCTGCGGCTCCCTTGGCTCGGCAATCTGACCCTGCCTGGGTCACGGAGATCAAAGTGTGCAGGGAACCGTCCCGGTCGGGCCGTTCCGCGTCGCAGGGGCTGCGTACACACGGCTGAGCTCCGTGCCTGGAAGTGTTTCAGCCAGGCTGGATGGGGCTGTCAGCAGCCTGGGACACCCCTGCCCGCAGCAGGGGTGGAATGGGATGAGCTTTAAAGTCCCTCCCGACCCAAACCCTTCCATGATTCTGTGGCTCTGTACACAGCAGATAATGTGAGCAGAGGAAATATACTTTTAAATCTGCAGCTGGAGGAGAGATTTATCCCTTTTCAGAAGGTAAAATTTGCTGGGTTTTGGTCACCTGAATGGCTTTGTCTCCAGTCACGGCGAGAGGTGGCTTATCTAAACCAATTCCTTCAGGAATGGATTGCAAAACACCTTTCAGGAGCCACCAGCAATTGGCAGCTTCGGGAAGTACTCGGTGACCTTTTAAGCTGCAGAAACTGCTTTGACACCATGGCGATGTGGTGGTTTCAAAGGTGTTCCTGCTCCAGCTCCTTTCCCGTGGTCAGGGCAAGGTGGCTCTGGGGGATAAAGTGGGCTCTGGAGGAGAGGCAGCGGAGCTGCTGGCAGGGGAATGTGTGCACAGGTGCAATTTCAAGGGTTTGTCTCCTCTCCTGGAGTTCTGATCACCACAGGTACAAAAGCGTGGAATAAAAGCAGCGTGGGTTGGAGCCCCAGGGCTCCTGCAGGCTCCTCAATGCACAGACACCTCGCTGTCCGTGGGGATCACAGCGGGCGGACATGGTGCCGTTCCTGCTGCTGGGTGAAGCTTTGCCCATCCCAGGGCTCCAGGCTTGGATGTCTGGCTCGTGGCAGAGGTTTCAGCCGGTTTCCATGGCCAGTTTCCATGTGGATCTGCAGGCTCCTGCCATCCCACCGGGTCTGGCTCCCACTGCCAGACTCCAGCCCTGCCGTTTCCTGTGCCAAACAGGTCTGACCACTTCAGCTCTGTAATTAATCCAAGTGCAAGGGAGCGTGGTACAATTATAATCAAAGCAAGATGAAGAGATTCCTTCTTCTGTGTCTGTCCCTTTGGGGTCCTGTTCCTGTGGTTCAGGAATTTATCTGGCACAAAAAAGCACAACTTCAGGCAAAACATGGAATCCCAGACTGGTTTGGGTTGGAGGGACCCTAAAGCCCATCCATTCCCACCCCTGCCATGGCAGGGACACCTTCCACTGTCCCAGGCTGCTCCAAGCCCCAGGGTCCAACCTGGCCTTGGACACTGCCAGGGATCCAGGGGCAGCCACAGCTGCTCTGGGAATTCCATCCCAGTCCCTCCCCACCCTCGCAGGGAACAATTCCTTCCCAAGATCCCATCCAGCCCTGCCCTCTGGCACTGGGAAGCCATTCCCTGTGTCCTGTCCCTGCAGCCCTTGTCCCCAGTCCCTCTCCAGCTCTCCTGGAGCCCCTTCAGGCCCTGCCAGGGGCTCTGAGCTCTCCCTGGATCCTTCTCTTCTCCAGGTGAGCACCCCCAGCTCTCCCAGCCTGGCTCCAGAGGGGCTCCAGCCCTGGAGCAGCTCCGTGGGCTCCTCCGGACTCTCTCCAGGAGCTCCACATCCTCCTGATGTTGGATCCAGGGCTGGAGGCTCTGTAGGTGCAGATTTGCTGCTTTTGAATTTGGAATAGAACTTTCTGTAATTTCAGCTCAGTCCCTGCTGCTCCGCTTGCCCTGAGCCAGAGGCCGATGGCACCGCGGCCGTTCCACAGCGGAGCCTCAGATTGTTCCTGTCCTGTTGATGGTGATTTAAATCCCGCTGGATTTCTCCCAGGCCTGCAGCAGGGCCAGCACAGCCTGTTCTGCTCCCGTGTGGCCTCAGCTGTTCCCTGCACCCAACAAACCTGGGCACACGTTACACCTGCAAAGGCTGCAGGAAGAGCAGTGTTCACCACGGAACACTGACTGCTCTGCCTTTTTTCTTCCTTTTTGGTTTCGGAAAGGACGGAGAACAGGCACAGCTTTACCACAGACTATGGCTGTTCCTCTTGACTGCAGGACTTGATGTCCTGTCAGGTTTGTGGCTCTGCCTTGGCTTTGTGTTTAAAAGAGGGTTAAATGACTGAGCAGAGAGTGAAGGTTTGGAGCTGCAGGAGTGTTATTTTGGATTAGATACCAGGAAAAAGCTTTTACAGTGAGAGTGGGAAAACAGAGATGTTCCCAGGGCTTGAGCCCCTCTGCTCTGGAGTACCAGGAAACAGGGAATGGCTTTCCATGGCAGAGGGCAGGGCTGGATAGGATGTTGGGAAGGAATTGTTCCCTGGGAGGGTGGGCAGGCCCTGGCCCAGGGTGCCCAGAGCAGCTGTGGCTGCCCCTGGATCCCTGGCAGTGCCCAAGGCCAGGTTGGATACTGGGGCTTGGAGCAGCCTGGGACAGTGGAAGGTGTCCCTGCCATGGCAAGGGTGGCACTGGATGGGCTTTACCTCAAACCATCCTGGGATTCCATGATTCTGCATTTACATCCAAGCTGAGTTTTCCTTAGAATTTCCTTATCCGCTTGTTTTTGGCATGCGCTACTGAAGAGGAAGGATTTGTCCAAGTGCTGTTGTGCTGGAGCTGAGCGTGGCTGGCACCAGGAGCAGGAGAAGGGATCAGGGTGGGGTGGGGCTGGCAGGGATTGCTCCGAGCAGCTCCTGGACGTGCCTGAGCTCCGGGCTGCGGGCAGGGAACGGCCCCAGCGGGGGAAGCTGGGCAGGAGAACAAAGCTGTGGTGGCTGTGGGGGCTGTGGGAGGGTGGAACACAAAGCACCTGAACACGTCAGCCCTGCTGTTCTGCAAAGGAGAACTGCAAGCATTCAGGAACCTGCAGCCACTTGCCAGGATCTGCTCCCTCGGAAGAGGATGTTGTGATAATCCATCCGGGAGGGGAAGCGCGGCCAGCGCTCACCTTGTTTAATTTTTAGTGTTGAATTTACACTGGATGTTTTCAGGGAGTGATGGATCACACGTGGTGGGGGAGATGGTGCTTGGGTGTCTCCTGGGTGTTTGGGGACGGGTCCTGTCCCTCTCCCTCCGCAGGGAAAGCCCCTCCCGTGTGGGCAGGGGAGCAGCGTCACTGTCCCCCGGTGTCCATCTGGTGCGGGGCTGCTCAGCAGCCCTGGAGCTGGGTCATTCCACGCTGTGCTCTGCCTTTCCAGTTCAGCTTTCCACCTGCCAGCTCCCCTCCTCCCGTGTCCCCCCAGCTCTGCCCGTGCAACAGACGTGTTTAGCTGTGACCAGAGAACCACTCAGCTTGGGAGGGACCTTAAAGTCCTTCTGATCCACCCCTGCCATGGCAGGGACACCTTCCGCTGTCCCAGGCTGCTCCAAGCCCCCGTGTCCAAACTTCCCGGGATCCAGGGGCAGCCACAGCTCCTCTGGGCAAATGTGCCAGGGCCTCCCCACCCTCAGGACAGATATTTCTTCCCTGTGTCTGGGCTGAATCTCCCCTCGTTTGGTTCCAAACCAGCAGATACTGAATGTTGAGTCCCAGCTCACTGGGCTGAGCTGCTCTTTCATTGGTGGCTTTCCCAGCACACTCTGGGGTGAGGATTTGAGAAACAGTCACAGTAAATAAATTCTGCTTGACTCATCTTTCTGGGCTTTGTTTAGCACTCGAGCCCCCACTTAATTGCTTTCATCCTCTCATATGCATCAACACCTTTTTTTGAATTAACTGTTGAAAAAGGGAGTTTCCACGTTGAATTGTGATTCTGATGGAAATTTTGGCAACTTGACAGTTGGACACTTGAGCTGCCCCAGCTCTGTGATCCCAGAAGTGTTTTTTCAAGTAATGATTTTGTTCTTAGTTACCTGTGCTGCCGTGTGAGATCACAGCCATCCTGGAGAGCTTCCTGTGTGGAGTCTCTCCTGTACCACTTATTGCCAAGCAAACTGGAACTGGAAGATTTGGAATTCCATCTTTTTGTTTAGTCTCCAAATTGAATAAACGTTGTCAGGCTTCTGGGTTTCCCTTTAAATGTCAACGTATTTCAAGTTTTCCCTTGGTGAATCCTGTGCCACAATTCCTTGTAAACCTGCCCTGTGTTCTCCTGTCCCACCCTGGTGCAGGCAAAGCATTTCAGAGTTAATGACTGAATCCTTTGAATCCAGCAGAGTGTCTGCTCTCTTGCAGTGACTCGTCACAACCACCTCAAGGACTTCATGCTGGTGGTGTCCATCGTCATCGGCGTGGGTGGCTGCTGGTTCGCCTACATCCAGAACCGCTACTCCAAGGAGCACATGAAGAAGATGATGAAGGACCTGGAGGGTCTCCACAGGGCAGAGCAGTCTCTCCATGACCTTCAGGAACGGTAGGTTTCCATTGCCCACCCAGCTGGAGCGCTCAGTTCTTCCTGCAGGGTCCTTATTCCTTTAGATTTCAGGAAATTCTTTTTTTTAGCTGTTGTGGTACCGCACACAAGAGGCAGCCCCTTCCTGAGTGACCTGGCAAAGCTGCCAGCAGCCTCTGGAGCTCGGATGGGGCCTGGCTCCTGCAGGGATTCATGGGCAGGCGGTGTGTGAAGATCTGTGTGTGCTCACAGGGAGTGCTTTGGGTTCAAAAGGACCTTAAAGCTCATCTCGTCCCTGCTCCTGCCACGCAATGCAGCTCCCGTGGGATTTGTCATCCAAGGTTGTTTCACCTTGGCTTTTGATGGGGAAAAAGCGTGTTGGAACAGTGGGAGCTATCGGGGGATTTACACAGCCCCTCTTGAATTCTTGGAGTTGTGTGGGGAAGCAGTACCTGAATCGAGGAGTGTTGCTTAGAAAATAAAGGAAAATACATCGTTTTGAAGTATTAAATAGAAATATCTGGGCTTTCAGCATGTGGAGCAAATCATGCAGCCTCGGGAATGGGACCTCTGCTCCCAGGAATTACTGCAGTGGTTCCAGGAAAGCTGCTGATGGGACAACGTACTCCAAGAGACCCTCGAGACACAGGGGTCTTCTAGGAGAGGGAAGAGCCTTCAGCCCTGGTGATGACAAAGTCTTGGGGTGTTCTGGCAATGGGATATTTTATGGGTAGTTTTAGCAAATAGCAGAGCAGGATCGTGTGGGGCTGGAATGGTTTTCTGTGAGGTTTCAGTGGAGTTTGGGAGGATAAACCTTAACTAGGCTGCCCTGTGAGCTGATGGCTTCATTCCCAGTGGCTTCTCTGAACATGGAGTTCGATCCCAGGTGCTCATCCTGGCCAATCACAGGGTCCAAGGAGTGCCCTGTGCAAGCACCAGGATCCTGGCGATGTCAGGCTGCCCTGCAGAGGCAGCCAGGCGTTGGGAATCTGTGTGATGTACCCCAGGTCTGCAGCCCCATTTCTCACCTGCGTGCTCATCACAGCCTGCAGGGATTCATCCTGCCCGTGGTGTTGCTGGAAAGGCTCGTGTTCCCGCTGTGAGATGGGAGCAGTCCTGAGGGAACTCCCTGCCGATGGAGCCACACTGGGCACGTTCGCCTGGCACAAAGTCCATCCCCTCTGCCGCCTCCAATCCACAGCTGGTTCCACACAGCCTCATGGAGTTTTATGTTACAGCTTGGAAATACTCCCAAAGAAAGTTTGATTTATTTGGTCTGCATCTGGAAGTTGACAGGAATCCCTTCTCCACATCCATCCCCTGGAGCGGCAGTGGCCGGGGCAGGAGGGTTCGGCTGGGTGTCACCTCCGAGCTCCAAGGGCCAGCAGTGTGCCTGTGGGGAGTGACCTTGGGCCCTGCTGCCAAGGGCAGAGCCACGTAAACAAGTGGATGTTCCTGGGAAGTTCAACTAATGCCCTAAAGCCCCTCAGGAAGAAACACAAAACCACTTGTACTTGGTGCAGCTCAAGCCTTAAGCCGGAGCAGCTCGGGAGCGCTCGTCCTCAGCAGAGGGGGCACCGAGCAGGAGCTCAAGGACTGGGAGGTGAATTGGAGACCTTGGGAGGCCTCTTGGGGGGAAATGCTCCTCCACTCTTTCACCCTTGCCCAGCAGGGTTCAGCTGTGCTCCTCAGCCACTGTAGGAACAGCAAAAACTCCAGACAGCCCAGTGCTCATGGACTTGTGGGGAAGTTGTGCTGAAGTTCTGCTCACAGACTTCTTCTCCAGAGCTTGAAGGACCCTCCTGTGCTGGCTGGGTGAAGCTCAGTGCTGTCCTGACCTCTGGAAGGCACAGGATGCCTCTCCAATGCCACTGCTGCTGGAATTTGCTGAGCAGCTCAGACACACTCCTGAGGAGTTGAATTCTAGGGAATATTCATACAAAACCCTGGGTTTTATTCATCTTCCAAGCACCTTTGAGAACATCCTTCAGCAGTGACACTTTGCAGTCCATTAAGTGACTCATCGAGATCATTAAGTCTTGGCACATCCCACTGATGCCTGGAGGTGTGGGAAGGCCTGGACTGGAGATGTATGGATTGCATGGAAGAGCTGATTGTATGGAAGCTCCTGGACTGGGAGCCCCCAGGGTGCCCAGAGCAGCTGTGGCTGCCCCTGGATCCCTGGCAGTGCCCAAGGCCAGGTTGGACACTGGGGCTTGGAGCAGCCTGGGACAGTGGGAGGTGTCCCTGCCATGGCAGGGGTTGGTCTCACTCGCTGGTTCCTAGTGCTGGGGGTGGTCTCCTAGCCCTGGAAGAGTCGGGGGCTCAGGCATTGCCCCGACCCAGGTGCAGCACCTGGCCCCTGGCCCTGTGGAGCTGTGTGAGGTCCTCATGGGGCCACTTCTCCAGCTTGCCCAGGTGTCTGTGGATGGCCCTGTCCTTCTGTGGTGCCCCTGCCCCGCTCAGCTCAAAACGACCATAATCACCCCACAACCGTGTCCCCGCGTTCCACATCCATCCCAGGCAGGCAGTGGGCATGTCCTGAGTGTCACTCGTGTGAGTGGGCATTGAGTGTGGGGCATGACAGGACCTCGAGGCTTTCCCAGGGTGTGTGGGGTGTCCTGGCGACTGCAGGGCTGTCCCAGCCTGTGCAGGGCTTGTCTCAGCTGATGTCGGACACGTGTTCCCACTTCTCCTGCAGCAGCTCTTTGTTAATGTCCTCTTCACCTTGGCACAGCTCTGTGTCTCTGTTGAATTCCCTTTGGGAATGCTCTTGGCCACTGTTGTCTTGCCCTTGGGACAGCTCCAGGTGGATGAAGTCTCCCCTTGGGACAGGAGACCCTTGGATACTCTCTGAGAGTCGCTGGCCCAGCTGATGCCCTGCCAGCCTCACAGGCCTTGCTGGGAGCCTCAGTGCAGGTCAGCTCCTCATGCGAGATCCCACTGGCCTGTAGAGATCCAGGGTTTCATTGTTGCTACCATTCCCTAGTTGTTGCCATGTATTCCTACTCGTTTAATTCTGTCTTGAGGGAAAATAAGAATGTCCAGGCAAAATTAAGACAGGTCTGAATTTGCAGGATTTACAGGGGGAGCATGGAGCCATCCTGGCTGGGTGGTCCAACATGCTCTGACAGATGTTCTCATCCTTTGTTTTATCAAAGCCTTCACTTCAGTGAAAACACCAAAAATTCAGCTTAATTTGAGGCTCATTAGAGGATATCCGGATGCACTTTGGAAAATGAAGAAAATGCATCCTGAGTATTTGAGAAATAAATAAAGCTGAGACTGAGCAGTTAACAATTGCCTTTTTTCCAGCCTTGATGAACTTTCTCTCTGACATCTACATGGACAAACACGAGCAGGGCTGGGCTCTGTCCAGGTGTCCGGAGAGCCTGACCCAGCACTGGCTCTGGCTCTCTGTGTGTTCCAGGCTGCAGAAGGCGCAGGAGGAGCATCGCTCCGTGGAGGTGGAGAAGGTACACCTGGAGAAGAAGCTGCAGGATGAGATCAGCATTGCCAAGCAGGAGGCACACAGGCTGCGGGAGCTCCGCGAGGGCACCGAGAACGAGCTCAGCCGGCAGAAATATGCGGAGCAGGAGCTGGAGCAGGTGAGGGCCCACCTGGGTGGGGGCACTTCCACAGAGACATGGCAGTGAGGGCAGGGCTGCTTCATCCCTCTGGGAAATCATGGAAACACAGAATGTCTGTGTTGGGAGGGACCACAGTGCCACCCCTGCCATGGCAGGGACACCTTCCACTGTCCCAGGCTGCTCCAAGCCCCAGTGTCCAACCTGGCCTTGGACACTGCCAGGGATCCAGCGGCAGCTACAGCTTCTCTGCTCTCCCCTGAGCACAGGGGCACAATCCCAGTCCCTTTCCTGTTGCCCATGCTGGGGGATCAGCCCAGGACTGGGGATTCTGGGTCCCAGTGCTTGTGGCCAGGGCCTGTGCAGCTTCTCCCCTCCAATGCCCAGGTCCTTCTCCCCAGGGCTGCTCCCAATCCATTCTCCCCCGCCTGTGTTTGTGCTGGGATTGCCCCAACCCAGGTGCAGGACCTTGCCCTTGGCCCTGCTGCACTCCATGAGGTTGGCACAGTCCCACCTGTCCAGCCTGTCCGGGTCCCTCTGGATGCCCCATCCCTTCCCTCCAGTGAGTGGCCACACCACCCAGCTCCGTGTCATCGGCAAGCGTGTGGGGCTGCCCTGGATCCTGGTGTCTGTGTCACCAACCAAGGCATTCCCAGCTCCAGTCCCGATCCTGGCTCCCAAGGGAGGCCACTCCTCACTGCTCCCCACCACCCCTGAACCCAGTGAGGTTCTGATGCTGCTGCTCCTCATCCTTTGTTTTCCCACTCCGCATTGTGGAGGAAACGCCCCAGGGCTCTTTTCCATGGTCCCCATGACACATCCCAGCCGCTGTCGCAGTGCTGGACAGGGCAGGTGCTGGCACCACGTGCCATCCATGCTAGCAGGAGCAGAGGGCTTGGACTTGCCCTGGAGCTGCCCCTTCTGGGATTGCTGACTCCCTCTCCAAGCCTTTGTCCTTCTTTGTTTGTATCCATGGTTTTACGCGAGATTGAGTTCGGTTGTGCTTTCTGTGTTTTCTTGTGGATCAGATGGATGCATAAAGGTTGGGTTGGGAAAGCCCTCTGTGACCATCAAGTCCAGCCAGTCCCCAGCACTGCCAGGGCCACCACTGACCATGTCCCCAGTTGCCACATCCTGTTAAATCCCTCCACAGATGTGACTTCTGTGCCAGGGCTGGACAACCCTTTCCATAAGGAAATTTTCCCAGTATCCAACGTGAACCTCCCCAAACCTGCAGGGAAAGTCCAAATCCACAATTTTGGTAGCTGCTTCCTATCTCACCTGAGGGACAATTCTCACCTGGTTCTAAATTACAGATCAGTTTAAAGTGAAACTGCGTGAGCCAGGCAAATTCCTTGGCTATTCCAAGGCCGTGGATGTATCCTCCCAGCTGTGTCCAGTCCTTCTTGCCACCATGGAGGACAGGGAAGAAAACAAGGCAGGAATCCAAGGTTTCCCCTGGCAAGGCAGGACCAAGTGTCCTGGGAGCCATGGAGCAGTGCAGGGGTGCAAACAGCAAATTCCCTTCCTGCCTGGAACAGCAGCAGCCCCGAGACCCTCAGTGCCTGTTTCCAGGTGTGCTCTTATCCAGCCTCCTCCCTCCCTCCCAAGTGGCCGTCCAGCCTCTCCACGAGGTCACTGAGCTTCCCTTCAGGACGTGCCCTGGGATGTCCATCCTGACACAAACAGACATTGGGGCACTGTGCTTTGGGCCACCGAACAGGGCTGAGTGGCCTCAGGTGCCCCCAGCCCTCGCACCCAGCCAGCTCCCAGCTCTGGAGAAGCCCAGCTCTCATCCCTTCCATTCCCCCTGCATTCCCGTTGTAAGGAGCCCGGGAAGCCGGAGCTGCCGTGACCTCAGTGTTCCTCAGTGCGTCGGGAGGTGAGTACTGGAGTGTCCCACGTGAGCACTGTGTGCCTGTAACCCCAGCACTGTCCCAGCAGCTCGAGGACACATCGGACATTAACCAGTCACCCCCTCTGACCCCACAACTCCTCCCAGTTCCACATATTCCCTGGGAGCAGGGAATATTCACCATGACCTCCTTCTGCACCAGTTGATTCTTATCCCTAAGCCACACCAGAGGGTTTGGAAGCTCCTGCTGGAGATGGGTGTATGGGATGGAGAAGTGTCCTGTTTCCAGAATGTTCATCCATCCCTCTCTTCTCTCTGGGTGACCTTCCCCAGACCGTGACCCCAGTGGACCCAGAGAACACAGAAGGAATTGTGAAATAAAATCCGACTGGTTTGGGCTGGAAGGGACCTCAAAGCCCATCCAGCCCCACCCCTGCCATGGCAGGGACACCTTCCACTGTCCCAGGCTGCTCCAAGCCCCAGTGTCCAACCTGGCCTTGGACACTGCCAGGGATCCAGGGGCAGCCACAGCTTCTCTGGGAATTCCATCCCAGGGCCTCCCCACCCTCCCAGGGAACAATTCCTTCCCAAGATCCCATCCAGCCCTGCCCTCTGGCACTGGGAAGCCATTCCCTGTGTCCTGTCCCTCCAGCCCTTGTCCCCAGTCCCTCTCCAGCTCTCCTGGAGCCCCTTCAGGCCCTGGCAGGGGCTCTGAGCTCTCCCCTGGATCCTTTTCTTCTCCAGGTGAGCACCCCCAGCTCTCCCAGCCTGGCTCCAGAGGGGCTCCAGCCCTGGAGCAGCTCCGTGGGCTCCTCCGGACTCTCTCCAGTAGCTCCAGGTCCTGCTGCTGTTGGTGTCCCAGGGCTGGACCCAGCTCTCTGGGTGGTCTCACCAGGGCAAAGTATAACTTTTGTATAAATTTCCTTATAAATTGTTGCTCTTAGTGATCCACGTGGGATCCTAGGAATCTTCCCAGGAGAATGGAGACACAGAATAACTCCTGTTTGCATGGATTCCATGCAGAACCAGGAGGGTTTGGGTTGTGGAGATTCATTTTAGCCACTGGTCCCTGCCTGTTCCACACCACTTCCCTTTCCCACCATTCCCTAAAAACTTTGTTCCTGTAAGTGTTATGAGCACTCCTCTACCCCACACTCCCAGGGACAGATTTCCTACCTGCTTTTTCTCTGTATTCCTGGATCCCAGGTGCTTGTGGGTGGTGGTCAGAGTTCTGCTGAGGTGGGAGCAGCACCCGATGCCACTGATGTCCTGAGGGAATAGCCTGGAAAAACCTGGGCTCTGTGACTCTGAGTTTGGCACTCAGGGACTGATTTAGGCAATTTTATACTGAACAGCCGTAAATCACTCACAAGTGGTAGAAGTGTTTGACTTCTTGTGTGTGGTGCCTCAGGGCTGCTTCTCAATGGACAGTCCTTCCGGATAAAATACGAGTTTCAGAGTGTTTGCCTGTACCCCAGGGCTAAACCATGGGCTGACTGAGTTAAAGAACACATCAAGGGAAGAGCTCCAAGTCTGAGCAATCCTTGACAGAAACGCTTCTCTTCATCCGCCCACTGCTGTGAGGGAAAGGGCTGCACCCGTGGGCAGGGATGTGCAGGAGCAGGGAAAGCTCTGCGAGGTGCTTTGGGTGGGAGGCAAAGCTGTTGTGCAGTGCGAAACCACCCCACGCCCCGAGCCTCAGGGTGCTGTGGGGGCACAGTATCCCCATCCCTGGACTGTGCTGTCCCGGGATTGCACGTCCCATCCTTCTGCTGCTCCGCCGTGGGACGCGTTCCCTGCCTGCAGGGCTTGTGTGAGGCTCCAGGGCTGTTGGAGCCTCTCCACGTGGGGGGCACTGGATGGAAGGAGTTCATTGTTGATGGTCTCCACCACTAAAGGCTTCTCTGTGAGGCCGCAGTGTCCTCAAGTGGCTTCTCACCCACCCCCTTCTAATCCTGTATCTCTGTGGGATGTCGGGGTGTGGAGGAGCCTGGGATGGCAGGGTGGACAGAGAGACCCCAGGAATGGCTGACCCAGCCAGGCTGCTTCTTTTCCTGACCAGCAGCACCTGTTTTGTGTCTAAATGTTTTTCTCCCTTGCTCCGTTGTGGAAGCCGTCTCCTGACGAGCTCGCTGGGCTTGGCTCGGAGCTGTGGTGAGACAGGGATCGCCTGCACAGTCCTGTCAGGGATTCTGCCTCCGCAGGAGGATCCCTGGGATTTACACACAGGCAGAGAGCTCTGCAGAGGTTTCTAGAGGCTGCAGTAAACCCCCTGAGCATCCTCACCAGGAGCCTGATTCCCTCTCAACAACCTCGTGCGTCACACCATCAGCTCCAGAGGGTGTTCCTGCGGCTCGTGGCAGAGGAGCTGCCATGGAGGGGTCGAGAGGGAGCACAGCACGGTGCTGGCTGGGAATTCTTGAGGAAGGAGCTCCATGGTGGGATGGCAGGAATCGTCCGTGGGCAGTTCTGGTGCTTGGAGCAGCAGCCTGGTGTGTGGGTGGCTCCTCTCTTGCAGTCCCCAGGATGCCACCACTCCTCCAGAGGACTTTTCCTGCTGCCATGACTAAGATGAAGCTGCCTGGAGACTTTTTCCCTCTTTCCTGGCGCCTGGGAAGCGGGGTTGGCAGCAGAGGTGGGGATGAGGGCCGTGTCCCCGCGGCTGCTCCATGGTGTCCCGGCGCTTCTCCCCAGGTGCGGATGGCGCTGAAGAACGCGGAGAAGGAGCTGGAGTCGCACTGCAGCTGGGCCGCCCCTGAGGCCCTGCAGAAGTGGCTGCAGCTGACCCACGAGGTGGAGGTTCAGTACTACAACATCAAGAAGCAGAACGCCGAGAAGCAGCTGCTGGTGGCCAAGGAAGGGGTGAGAGTTTGAGCATCCTCGGGTCCGTGGGGAACCTCCTTGATGTCCTCAGGGAAGGTCTGGGGAGTGAAGCCTCAGGAGTTGGTTTCTCTGCATCTTCTTTGTTTCATGGAATCCAAGACTTGGTTGGGTTGGGAGGGACCTTAAAGCTCATCCTATTCCATGGCAGGGACACCTTCCACTGTCCCAGGCTGCTCCAACCTGGCCTTGGACACTGCCAGGGATCCAGGGGCAGCCACAGCTGCTCTGGGCACCCTGGGCCAGGGCCTCCCCACCCTCGCAGGGAACAATTCCTTCCCAAGATCCCATCCAGCCCTGCCCTCCCTCAGCTCAAGGACAGTTTCTCTTTTCATGCCTTAAACGTGCATCTTGCAGAAGCTCGGCACAAGCGAGGTGGGAGCAGGGGTTGAGGATGAGGATGATGCTCCTTGGCTGTGGGCTCTCAGGGCAGGCAGGTCCTGACCTGGTTGTTGTCTGAGCCTGGAGCCCTGAGAAGCTGTGGCACAGGGATTGCTGCCCTGGGTACTCACGGGAGGCTTTGCACCTCTCCAGCACAATCCCTGTTCCAGGGACGAACATGCACAGGCAGTGAAATCCCAGGATCTGTGCGATGAATCACTGCTGCATTCCCAATCTGGGATTCTGTGTGCCAGCCCCGAGGGATGAGCTCAGGGAGCTGTTGAGACACATCCTTGTCTCCGTGGCCATACGTAGCCAGCAGGGCTGGCACAAAGGAAAACTCTGTCTGCCCTAATCTGCTTTCATTGGGAACGTTTTAACATTCCAGTGGTTTTCCTTTGGCTGTGTCAGTTCTCACATCCACATCCTCGGCTTCCCTAAGTGCCAGGTTCATGCCACTGGAGCTGGGAACCAAAGAGCAATGGGCAGAGACTTAAATTTTTGATACAGTGACACAAACCCAACCTCAAACCAAAAATCTTCCCCAACCCAGCAGCCCCTGGGCACTCCCGGGGTGTGTTTGGTGGTTACTCATGGGAGAGACGAGCCAGGGCTTTAGGAGAGCCCTTCACTGTGGGAGGTACCTGGTTCATGGAATCGTGGAATGGTTTGGGTTGGAGAAGCCTTTGGAAACTTCCAAGGCCACCACTGACCTGTGTCCCCAGGTGCCACATCCACAGGGCTGTGAAATCCCTCCAGGGATGTGACTCCACCACTGCCCTGCAAGTTCCCTCTTTGCAGTTCAGTCCCCTCTGATTTTTGGGAAATTTGGAGGAGGGAGCATGAAATGCCCAACCTGCTGCTTGCTGCTGGTGAATTCCTCACCGCCATGTCAGGGAGAACGACATTCCTCAGTAACAACACCATTCCCACTATTCCCACGTGTGCAGGCAGCTCCAGGGACTATTCCTGTCTCAGCCCACCCAGGATGTTCATGTCCTGGAGGAAACATCAGGTTCTCTTCTTCCTGTGACCTTTTTCTGCTGATATTCCAGGCTGAAAAGATCAAAAAGAAGCGAAACACCCTTTTTGGGACATTCCACGTGGCTCACAGCTCCTCTCTGGACGACGTCGATCATAAAATCTTAACTGCAAAGTGAGTGTTTGCTCAACCTCCCTTATCCCTGCCTCCCTGTTCGTCCCCTCCTGTCCCAAGCAGGAGTGTCCTCACCTCTACAGGGGCTCTGAGGCTCGTTTTGCTGAACTTCTGTTGTCCTTAATGACCTGGGGTTGCACTTGCTCCTCTTCATCAGTAACCTGTTAATTTTACCTGTGAGAAGCAAGGGATCGCAGTTATGTGGAGCAATTAAAAGTCCTGTCAAAATGAGGTTTCAGGGGGCTGCAGAATGCTTGAGGGATTGCCATGGAATCATGGAATGGTTTGGGTTGGGAGGGATTTTAAGGATCATCCAGTGCCACCCCCTGCCTTCCACTGTCCCAGGCTGCTCCAAGCCCCAGTGTCCAACCTGGCCTTGGACACTGCCAGGGATCCAGGGGCAGCCACAGCTTCTCTGGGAATTCCATCCCAGGGCCTCCCCACCCTCACAGGGAACAATTCCTTCTCGATATCCCATCTAACTCTGCCCTCTGGCACTGGGAGGCCATTCCCCCTCGTTATTTTTCCTGGATACTTCAGCTGTCGCTGTGTTTTTTAATTCCTGTATTCCTGGAATTGGACTGAAGAGCGTCTCAAATTTCAGGATGCAAAGCTGACCCCATGGGCTCTAATTCAGGTGATTTAGGGGGTGTTTTCCCTTCGTTGGCTCCATTGTCCCTGTGTGTCCCTGTCCCCAGGCAAGCTCTGAGCGAGGTGACGGCGGCGCTGCGGGAGCGGCTGCACCGCTGGCAGCAGATCGAGCTCCTGTGTGGCTTCCAGATCGTCAACAACCCCGGGATCCACTCCCTGGCCTCGGCCCTCAACATCGACCCCGGCTGGATGGGCACGCCCCGGCCCAACCCCTCCCACTTCATCATGACCGATGACGTGGATGACCTGGACGAGGAGCTGGTGTCACCCATGTCCATCCAATGTACGTGAGCCCTGGCAATGGGGGCTCTGGGGGCTCCCTGGGAGCTGGGGCTGTGCCTGCTGGGCTTGGGGCTGTGACACTGAGCACACCTGGGTTTGTAATTCACCTGTGTCAGGAGGGATGAATTGATCCAGGTTGGGTTTTCCATGCCCAGAGAACATAGTTGGTCTGTCAGGGTCAGGAACATCCATACGGGCCAGGTCCCACTGCTGGGGCTGCTTGGAGCCTGTTAATCCCAGCAGAACTGGTAATTTAGAAATTATTAATCATCATTTCATTGTGTCTGTGCTGTTCTGGTCTACTCACTGATTTAAGCATTTACCAAAAAATCCCAACCAAAGGCATGGGCAGATGTGGCAGTGAGACAGGAAGAGGGATTATCCCGATGTCCCCTTGGCCTGAGCACTTGTTTTGGGATTTAAGGGACTCAAAGCTGCCCCCTCCTCAGGCACAGCTGGACCTGCATCCTGCACCATTCCAGGTGGGAGCAGCAGTCTGCCAGCCTCAGGGAGCTGTTAAACATTCCCTGGAGCAGAGGCTGAACCCCCAGTTGCCCAGATCTGTGCAGGGCTTGGGGTCACCCAGGGGGACCTCCCGTCCCTCCTTGGTGGTGACAAAGAGCATCAGCTCCGGGGATGGCTGGCCCTGCTCCGCTGAGCCCAGATCCTGTGGAGGGAGGGCTGAGCATGGATCACCCTGTGCCTGTGGCCCCCGCGGCTGCTGAGCTCCTGGGCTCAGTGACACTGTCACCTTCTGTGCAGCAGCTGGGAGTCACCCTTGGCTGTGCTCCTGCCTTCAACTGGCCCAGATCCTGCCTTGCTTCTCTCCAAAGAGCATGTTCCAAACACTTTCCCATCTCCAACTGCTGCACAAGAGCCTGGGAGAGCTGCAGAGCAGTGACAGGGATCTGGGGCAGCAGGAGCAGCACCTGGCCAGGACACAGACCCTGCTCCGGGCACTTTCATGGAATAATGGAATCACAGAATGGTTTGGGCTGGGAGGGACCTCAAAGCCCATCCAGCCCCACCCCTGCCATGGCAGGGACACCTTCCACTGTCCCAGGCTGCTCCAAGCCCCAGGGTCCAACCTGGCCTTGGACACTGCCAGGGATCCAGGGGCAGCCACAGCTGCTCTGGGCAACTCTGGAGGATTCAGTCCAAGCCAGGGCTGTTGGGAGGAGCAGAAGAGTCTCAGGGTTGGCACCGTGTGCTGCAGGAGGTGCCCTGTGTGCCGTGGCCATGTCCGGTCAGACCTGGGGCTCAGCTTTGGTGCTGGTAAGGTCTGGAGAGCAGGGACCAGGGGGAGGCAGAGCTTGGACAGTTTGGGTGAGGGCAGGAGGAGCGGGGGTACCTGTGTGTTCCTGGGGCTCAGCGGGTGTGGGGGCTGGAGCTGGTGATTTGTGGGATTTTGGGGACATCAAAGCCTCAGGGAATGGTCACCTCCTGCTCTTTCCCATTCCCAGTCACCATCAGAATCGAGCTGGGCAGCTCTGATGAAGCCATGGCACAGCCCCAGCTGGGCACTGGTGGCCTGGATGTGTGGGACAGTCCCAGGTGGCACCTGAGGATCTGAGCTGGGCCAGGCGTGAGCCTTCAGCCCCGATTTCAGTTCCTTCACACTCGAGATGCCTCAAATGAGACATTTCCAGGGAGCACTTCCAGTTCCATCACCCCCGAGCTGGGCAGAGCCTGCCCACCTGTCTGCTTACCTGTCTGCCACGGTCCTGCCCAGCCACCTCCCTGCAGGTGACACACCCTGCGCTGGGCACTCAGATTCTCAAAGTAAGGGTGCCCTCCCCTGTAGGACCTTTTTCCTTCATGTACAAACCCTGCCTCAGGAGAGCAGTGCTGAGTTTCTCCTGCCCAGACATTTGCTGAGGACCCGTGGTGCTTCTCCCAGTAAATCCCATCTCTCTCTCTCCTGTTCCCACCTGGCTGCCCCCCCCAGATGCAGCCTGGCTTTTCGGGCGCAGGTTCAGCGACCGCTCCTCGCTGTCCTCGGAGGATCAGTCCCTCTGGAAATACCCTGGTTTGGTTCTCTTCAATTATATTTTCATTTTTCTATTCTGCCTTCTGGCTCTTTTCTGGACTAAAATACATCCACCAATTTTCCATCTTTCTGACACGGGAACTAATGAATGTATTACCCCTCACTGAGCTATCGCCACCTGTACTAACCCCGGGAAGAGTCTGGTGGGATGATGAAGAATCTCAGCTGCAGCTCCCACGCACTCCTGGGTGCAGTTAGGGAACCTGGAGGGTTGGACTCCTTCCATTTTACCCCTGAGGTGGAGGTTGAGGACCCGGTGAGGCCAGGAGGAGGTGACAACATTCCCCGTCCCATCCCACCTCCTTCCCCGCTGCCCCGTCCCTCCTCGCAGGTGCCGTGTTCCCTCAGTCCTTCAAGAAACGGAGCAGTGCCACTTCTTGGGGAAACCTGTCCCCTGGGGATGGCACGCAGCCTGCCGGCCTTGGCTTCCCTTGGAAGCCATTCCTTTGGGAGCAGTGGCTGTCGTGGGATGGAGGAGGGAGGAGGAGGGTGTGCCAGCCTCAGGCAGGGCATGCAGGGAGGGCTTCTCCTTGGGATGCTGGGCAGGCGGTTTGGGGAATGTTGGTGAAACGTGTGTCTGCAGGGAAGTGGTGGCTTTGGGAAGCCAGGCCCCAGCCTGTGCTCCAGAGCTCATCGCAGGGAGATTCTTGGAGAGTGCCAAGGTGGGAAGTACTGAGTTGGTAAATGAGGGGTGAAACACCAGGAAAAGAGACAGGGAATCCTTAGGGACAAAAGCGTGGCCCAAGGGAAAGAGAAACCTGTAGCAGAAACTCATCCCCCCAGGGAGTTACTCTGCAGTCAGATCCCTGTGAGCCCTCCACAGGGAGATTCCCAAACTGGAATTGCAGCTCTGGACCTGAAAAAAAAAATCTTGCAATAGAAGGTGGATGGTGTGAAATTCCAGGTTCGTGGATGGGCAACGTAGGAAACAAGGAGCAGCAAACCTGAATGGTGGGAAAGACTGGGATTCACCTTGGGGATGTGGAAACAGCCAAGTTGGCAGAATTATTCCTTCTTATTCCTTCTTCCACTGGAAATATGTCCCTGTGGATCCTTCAGTCCCGAGTCATTCTGCCAGGGGAGCCCTGTGTGTCCAGCTGGGAGTTTGCAGAGCAGGGATTGCTGGTTCTTCCATTCCCAAAGGAGCTCTCCTCCTCCTCCATTTCTGAGCTTTCCTGTCTCTGCATCTTTTTAACGCATTTCTACATTAATTTCTTCTGCACATAAGAAATCCTGAACAATCCTGAACACCTTATCTCCTGCCAGAGGAGGAATATCTTGTATGGAATGGCAGCAAGGGAATGAAATACAACCAGCCCACTTGGTTTGGGATGGGGATGCAGCCCCGGGATCCCCAGTTTTCCGTGATGCAGGGGAGCCATTCCCAAGGCTCCGGCAGGTGAAGGGGCCTCCCCTGGCTCTGGGGTGACCCTGGGGGCAGGTGTGGGGCACAAGCAGGTGCTCAGGGATTGCTGAGCTCCAGTTCCAGCCAGGTGTGGCCACAGCTGGAGCTGGGCTGGAGCTTTGAAGGCAGCTCATGAGCTGGTGCCAGGGTTCCGAAGGACATTCCCATGGGAATTAGAAACCAGAGGGGGATATTTTTCAGGTTGAGTGTCTCTCTGATCAGTCTCAGTGGTCAGGGAACAGGCTCGGAGGTGAGGCCACTCTGGGACCAGAGTCACCAGTTCAGACATGGAGGAATCAGGCAGGAATCCCAGAAAGTTTGGGTTGGAAGGGACCTTAAAGCTCATCCCATGGCAGGGACACCTCCCACTGTCCCAGGCTGCTCCAAGCCCCAGTGCCCAACCTGGCCTTGGGCACTGCCAGGGATCCAGGGGCAGCCACAGCTGCTCTGGGCACCCTGGGCCAGGGCCTCCCCACCCTCCCAGGGAAGAGTTTCTTCCCCGTATCCAGTATTTTCAACCAACCAGGGAACTGCCCATCCCTGGAAGTGTCCAAGGTTGTACAGGGCTTGGAGCAGCCTGGGACAGTGGCAGGTGTCCCTGCCCATGGCAGGGGTGGAACAGGATGAGCTTTAGGTCCCTCCCAGCCCAGTCTCCTGAACGATTCTGTGCTGCCAGCACTTTGCTCCTGGTGCTGCCCCGGCAGGACAGTGATGGGAACGGAGCAGAGCTGAGCTCTGGAGTGGAGCTTTAGGTGCCAACATGGACCTGCTGCCCTGGGGCTCCTGCTTTGGGCTGTGGAGGTCCCAGCCAGGCAGCAGCACTGGAACCATGAGGTGTCTGCGAGGCTGGAATGGCCCATGCCCTGCAAGTGCCCAGCTCTTGGCTCTGCAGGAGCCGGCTGGCAGCTCTGGGTGCGATGAATCACGCAGCCACTCTCTGCGTCAGGCAAGATGCTCAGATAAGGTGTTCAGAGGCACCTGCATCAGGAATGCTGGAGTTTTCCATGGGCTGGGCATTAATCCAGCATGTTCAGCACCAGCTTAAAGCTGCTTCTGCATTAAACGGCCTTTAACTGCTGGCACGAGGTGGGACAGTGCTGGTGGCACAGGGACAGCGGGATGGTGCTGGTGGGACGGGGCTGGTGTCGGTGGGATGGTGCTGGCAGGACAGGAATGCTGGAATGGTGCTGGCAGGGTGGTGCCAGTGGGATGGTGCTGGCGGGATGGTGCTGGTGCCGGGCTGTGCCCTCAGTGCTCTCCTGTGTCGTTGCAGCTCCGGCCTTGCCCAGCACAGTCCGGCAGCGCCTGGTGGAGCCGCAGCACGGCCACGGATCGCAGAGGTTGGTAGAGAGTCACGTGCCGGGGCAGCCCGAGCCGGGCCCCGTGGCCCCGTTCCGGGCGGGCCGAGTGTCCCTGCGCCGAATGCACAGCCTCACCTCCGGACAGTCCTTCAGCTCCGACCTGCCCGGCTCCAGCCCATCGCCTGCCTCCACCTCCTCCACCTCCTGCTCCTCATCCACCACCACTGCACCTGCTCCTGCTTGCCATGTCCACCCTATCTATTACCATCACACCACCTCTTATTTCCTCCAGATGGATTCCATCCCCGACCTGCCCCCTCCTGATGTCACCTCTGGAGTTCGCTGTCGCACTGGGAGCTTTGGGTATATTGCTGTTTCTTTTCTAGCTGCCTCCTGCCTGCCGTGCCTCAGAGCTGGCGCTTGCCCGGGTGCTCTTTCTCCCACATTCCTCCTGCCCTTTTCTTTCGGGCCTCTATTCCATGATTTATCCACATTTGTTCCTTCCACTGCTCCCCCGTGCCGCTGGAGCCTCTAAGGAGGGTTCCATGGGCCATCCCCACGCCCATGAGCTCACTGGGGTCGTTCCCAAGGTGCTGTGCTGTTGTTTCACTGTAGCTGAGCAAATGAGAATTCCTGGGTGCTTGGTATTCCCTGAACAAGGGGATGTGAGGAAGTAACACAACCGATCACCAAACCTGACCTGATTTGAAGCCTGGGCTTCCTTGTGGTCCTCACAAGCGAATTGCAAAGGGAACACGATGGGTGGGGACCACGAGGTAGCAGTTGGAGAAATCTGGGATAGTTTCCAGAGGTGCTGAAGCAGCAGTTCAGGAATGTGTTTCGGAGTGACTGCCTCTGGTCTGGTAGGGATGAGGAATGTTTTTGGTAAGGAATGTCTGAGGAGGGAGTTGGAGCTTCTGTAGCTGCCTTAGCTTGGTCGCTTTCAGTCCCTTTGGAGGCCTGATGGATCCCAGGGACTCGTATCCTCCATCCCGAAATCCCAGAGCTGTCCGCATTCACTGCGCTGGCAGTAGGGAGGAGCAGGAATCCTGCCTGGATGCTCCAAGGGGGCCAAGACAGTTCAGGAATGTTCTGTGTCCCAAGCAGAGGATCAGGTTCCTCGAGTGGCTTTCATCCAAGCGAGATCCCGGATGTCCTCATCCCATGGGGTCATGGATGCAGCCAGTCCCAAGGTGTGGGATCCCCCTGGGATGGGGCAGTGGGATGTGTGCTCATGGCCTCCAGTGTCCCAGGCAGTGGGAAGGCTGGGATAGACCAGGGAATCCTGTCCCTGCCAGGTGCTGCCTGTGGCCCTGGACAGGTCATTCTGTCCCTGTTCCATGCTTTCTCCTTGGCAAAATTAAAAATAGTCTCCTCATCCTCTGAGCTGAGGGGCAGACTGCTGGGAGGAGGCTGGAAGTGTCTGGGTGAGGCAGAGGATAGGGGAAATGTCCTTCCACCATTTTTCATCCAGGCAGGACAACATTCCCAGTCACCACATCTTCACCCATCCCAGCACACTGTCCCATTATCCCTTTACCTGGGGGTCCCTCTGCCCTCAGGTGCTGGGATCTCTCCTGGCCTTGTGCACGCAGTCTCTGGTTTGGATGTTCCACCCCCTGCCTGCCCCACGTGTCTCAAAGCTGAGCAGCCCCAGGCACATCCTGGAGTCTGGAATATCGAGGGGGAGATTCCTGCACCTGCTCCATGATGGAGAATTAAAGAGCAGCATCTTTGTTAATTCAGGAATGGTTGTTTGGGGATGATGAGGAGCAGCGTAATTAATTATCTGCTACCACTGGGAGCTCAACTGCAGCTGTCCCAGTTTGACTGGTAAAAGCTGGGAATGCTGCTGCTCCCTGCTCGCATTGGCCTCCCTGACTCTGCAGGAGGAAGGGGTCGTCCTGGCAGCCCGGGGCTCAGGTCCTGTGTCTAAAATAGCTGCCTAAATGTGATTTATTTCCACCTGATGCCCATGACACATGGAATTCCTGCCCAGGACAAAGCCTGAGTCCTGCAGACCCTCTGAGAGTGGCAGAGGGAAATGAGATGTGGCGTGGGGACCCCAGGGAGGGAAGGGGACAGTGCCAGAGGTCGTTAGGAGGAAAAAATGGGGGCCTCCCCTCGGTCAGAGCCCAGCTGGTCACCAGTGGGTGACAGCAGGACTGTCCCATCCCTGCTCCTGTGGCAGAGCCCGGCCGGTGCTGCAGGGGAAGTGACGGAGTCAGAGCCTCCCACCCGGGATTTGCTCCAGCTACACCAGAGCAGGCAGCTCCCCCCAGCTCATCCATCCCTGCTCATCCCAGGCAGCGCAGATGAAGAGCTGGGTGCCCAGAGATGTGGTTTTGGCACTGTTAATTGTTTTATCCAACTGCATCATTAGCAGAGCCTGCTTTGATGCATCCCTAAAAGCGCCGCTGCTGGGCCGATGGATTGCTGCTCCTCCTTGATATTCCCAGTCCTGGAGGCCTTTCCATACATCCCTCGAGCTCCACAGCCTCCCAGGGAGGCAGGCAGGACAGCTGGGGAGCCTCAGAAAGGCCTTCCAGGGAGTCACTCCAAGGACCAGAGCAGAACCCCAAAGATTCCTGGCTCCCTTGGTAGAAGGAATGTGCCACCCTGATGGTGGGGGCTGCTGGAGCTCTTTAGCCTCTCCCACATCCAGCAGATGCCAGAGCTGGGGAGAGCTCACAGGAGAAACCATCTCCAAGGAGCTGCCCCCCTGAGAAAGGCTGGGGATCGCTGTCTCCGGAATCCTGCTGGGGTTATCCTGGCAGGGAGCTGCTTCCCTCAACTCCTCACTCTTTGCTTCTCTTTTGCAATTGGCTTCAGAGGATCCAGCGCCAATAAGGTCAGAGCGGTTCCGGGCCGGAGGCGGCTGCGGGATCGGGGGGAGAGGGGCTGGAGGGGGCTGTGTGTGCACAGAGGTTTCTGCTGCCGGTGCCTGCCTCAGGTGGATAAAAGTGATGGAGATGGGAGTGTAGGACCAAATCCCATGGCCAAGCCCTTCTCCAGCCAGGAAGGGAGGTGGCAGCCAAAGCACAGGGAAGGGAGAGAGTCAGGAATCCAGGGCAATGAGTAATTCACAGCTCCTGCAGGGTGGAAGGGAGGAAGCTGCTGCTGGGTTTGCATTGAGGCTGCACCGAGCTCAGCCCCACAGCAAATTTGGGAATTTGCCTTAGGAAAAGCCTTGGAGCTCTGGTGCCACATGCCCAGGGGTGGAGCCTGGCAGCCGAGGGTGCTCGGAGCGCCGGGCAGGGAGGGATGAGGCAGCGAGGGCTCTGGGGGCTGGGGGAGCACACCCAGGGCAGCTCCTGGGCTGTGCCGGGATGGACCCGAGCGGGAACACCCGGAGAAATCCCTCATGGGCTACAGGGCCAGGGAAAGACAGGTGTTTGTTCTCCATCTTTCTCCTGCTCCTCCTCCATTCCCAGGCTTCCTGTACTCCAGGCTTTCCTTACTCCATGCTTTGCTCTCCGCTTCTTTTGTTTGCCATCCCCATCTCCTCACCCTTCCTCCCTCCCTCCCTCCCGGCTCGGGTGGATCCTGCTGGGGCGGGAGGAAGCGCAGGTGGAAGCGGATCCATCGTGCCTTAGGCAGGTGACGGGGCCTGTGTGTGTCGGTGGTGGGTGTGTCTGGATCCATGGAAAACAGCAGTGAGCACTGCTGGGATGGAGGAAGGCTCAGGCTCCCAGGTGTTTCCCTGTCCAGTTGCTGCTCCCTGGTTTCCAGGAGGGATGAGCTGTCAGGGGCTCCTGCTGTTCCACAGAAACACTTCCTCTGAAGGTCCCTTCCCGGGATCCCATTGAGGCCAGCTGTGTCCTGGGATAGCTTTTCCTCTTGAAAATGTACCGTAAGAGTTCGGGAGCATAATCCTCATGGAAATCAGTGGGATACTGGCCACGCCTTGCCTGAGCCTCATCCAGGATGACAGCAGTACCCTAGGAATGCTTTTTCCTCTTGTCCCAGCATGGACTCAGGAGCATCTGCTCCTCTTGCTGTCTCTGACCCAGCCAGTGTGATCCCAGGAATCCTGTCCCCCCATGTCCTGCAATTCCTTGTGGAAACCGCCAGGAAAAGGCTCATCTGGGGCTGAAGAAAATCCCAGCAGGAGTTCCCAGCCATTGGTGTTGTGCTCCCAAAATCAGCCCGTGGGTGCCACAGTGGGAATGCAGGAGGTGCCTGTGTCTGTGCCGGGTGTCCTGGTCTGTCAGGTGTCCCTTGGATTGTCCCTGGCGTGGTGGGCATGTCCTGCGTGCCTGGCACGGCAGGCTGGGCACTGCTGCTGCTCTGCTGGCTGCTGGTGGCACCTGATCTTCCCTGTATCCTTCAGGAATATATTCCTGAGTTACAGCTGGAGAGACTGGTGATGAGGAGGGTTAGCTTAGACCACTGGAATGTTTGGGAGTTGTGTGCTCATGGGCATCAGCTCCCCATGATGAGCCCAGAGGGATAAACTGGGGCTCCAGCAAGGTGGGACCCACGTGGTGCTGGCGTCTGCTCCAGGGCAGAGGATCCCAGGGAACAGCCACACCAGGAATAGGGACATGAGCCCCCAAATCCCCCCGGCTGCCCCCGCACCCTGTGCTGTGGGAAGAGCAGTCCCAGGAGGTGACACAGTGGCCGTGCTGTCACCGAGGGCCTGCTGGAGCCGCTGCTGTCCCACCTCCCATGGCATGGGAGCAGCTGTGCTGGGATCAGGTTTCCAGCGTCTGCTCTCCAGGAAGAAAATCCTCCCGGAGCAGAGGATGGCTCTCCATCTGCTGGCGTCATTTTCTCCGCACACTGCCAGTGCCGCAGGATTGCTTTGGTCACTTCTGGATTGAAAACTCTGCAGGATTTATGGGAGAGGGAATGGCTCTCCAGAGCTCAGCAGGGAAGCCTCGCCCTCTTCACACATCCTGGAAGTCTCCTCAGTTAAAAAAAAATCCCTTTTTTGCTGTATTTGCCGCTTTCTTGCTGTTTTAAAGGATTTATTTCACCAACCCACACCTGGATCCCTGTGGGATTGTGGCAGCCAGAAGGGTTGGATTGGTTTTCATGAGAAAGAAGATTCTTTGGTGGAGTTAGGACATGGAATGTGAGGGGAGCAGGTGTTGCTGTACCTGCATCCCCAGCCAGGACACGCTGGGTCCCTTGGGGCTCTCCCACCTCCTCCATGACCTGAGTCCAGAGTCAGCACTCCGTTCCTGCCAGGATACGATCCAGCCTGTCCCTGATCTGGCTCCAACCAGCACCATTCCTGTGCCAAGGTTCTGCCCCACAGCCTCGCTCCTCCCGACTCTGCTGGAACCCAGAGCCGGCCACTCCTGGCATGGGGCTGGTGCCGCCCCCTGGGGCCAAAGTCTGCTTTGTTCTCCTGGAAAGGGAGCACTTTCCAGGGATTTGTGCAGGAAATAAACCACTGGAGGTGGATGTTCAACCCTTGGCAGCTTCTCAACAATGGCTCAGCACGTGCAGGCAGTGGCTTCTGCCACCTTTCCTGGGAGAGGAGTGTCCAGGCAGGAATTCCCAGCAGAAATTCCCCCTTTGCAGGTATGGTAAGCCACAAGCCAGAAACATTTGGGAAGAGCAGGAGGCTCCTGAATTCCTTAAAAGAAAGGAGCTGGAGGTTGTGATGGCAGTGACATTCCATCAGCAGGCAGTGGCAGCACCCTGAGCTCTCCCAGCCCAGGTGTGTGGGTGTGTCTGTGTTTTGGGAGTCCACGTTCTGTGGTTGCTGCTGTTCCCAAGGCCCAGTTATCCCAGTTTTCCCGGTGACAGCCGTGGGCCACCAGCCACAACAGTGACCTTCTGCAGTATCTGCTGGTGGCCTCGGGAGTTCAGTGGCCCCACACATGTGATCCATGGCAGTTGTCTCCCTTGGAGGGGCTCCAGCTGCTCACTCAGAATAGCTGGGGATTTCACAGCATCCGGATTGTTCCATTCTCCCGGCTGCTCTCCTGGGATGTGGCTCCAGCCCTCGGACGTTGGCCTGGTTCAGCTCCATGTACGAGGACAAGGACAATGGCAGCAGTGCCCAAGGCTCCAGGGAAAAGAAGAGCTGAGGTGCTCTCCACAGCTGGGCTCCCACTGCGGATCCGTGGCTGTATCCCAGCCATCCATGGGGTCTCATGGTACCGTTTTCCTCCCTGTATTCCTGTGGAGCTGCTAAACAAGGCCCTGACTTTATTCCATGAGGTTTTTTTAAAAATACACTTGCTCCAGTACAAGGAGAATCTTCCGTGCCTGTACAACCTCCCCGTGCTGGGACAGCTGGGACTCCAGCGCTGTGTGTGCCATCACTTTTTGTGCAGAGCAGTGAGGAGTGGCTGCCTCAGGGTCGAGACTGGGACCAGCGCTGGAAACGTCTTCATCAGCAACAGACACCAGGATCCAGGAAGCCCTGGCACATTGCCGATGACACGGAGCTGGGTGGTGTGGCCACTCACTGGAGGGAAGGGATGGGGCATCCAGAGGGACCCGGACAGGCTGGACAGGTGGGACTGTGCCAACCTCATGGAGTGCAGCAGGGCCAAGGGCAAGGTCCTGCACCTGGGTTGGGGCAATCCCAGCACAAACACAGGCGGGGGAGAATGGATTGGGAGCAGCCCTGGGGAGAAGGACCTGGGGATTGGAGGGGAGAAGCTCCACAGGCCCTGGCCACGAGCACTGGGACCCAGAATCCCCAGTCCTGGGCTGATCCCCCAGCATGGGCAACAGGAAAGGGATTGGGATTGTGCCCCTGTGCCCAGGGGAGAGCCCACCTGCAGAGCTGCTCCAGCCCTGGGGCCCAGCACAGGAAGGAGCTGGAGCTGCTGGAGAGAGTCCATGGAGGCAGCAGGGTGAGCAGAGGGATGGAGCAGCTCTGCTGGGAGGAAAGGCTGGCAGAGCTGGGATTGTTCAGCCTGGAGAGGAGAAGCTTTGGGCTGAGCTCAGTGTGGCCTTGCAGGGCCTGAAGGAGCCCCAGGAAACATGGAGAGAGACAATTTGCAAGGAATGGAGGGCCAGGACCCAGGGAATGGCTTCCCAGTGCCAGAGGGCAGGGCTGGATGGGATCTTGGGAAGGAATTGTTCCCTGGGAGGGTGGGAAGGCCCTGTCCCAGGGTGCCCAGAGCAGCTGTGGCTGCCCCTGGATCCCTGGCAGTGTCCAAGGCCAGGCTGGACACTGGGGCTTGGAGCAGCCTGGGACAGTGGAAGGTGTCCCTGCCATGGCAGGGGTGGAACGGGGATGGTCTTCAAGGGCCCTTCCCACCCAAACCAGTCCAGGATTCCTGAGCATCTCCCCAGCTCTGCCTGGACATCTCGACAGGTGCCAGCTCTGTTGGGGAAGTTTTGCCGGTCTCTTTGGCTGCCTCCAGGCTGATGCTGATCATGGTGGTACCGTAGGAGATGTCCTGGGGCTCCTCGTGCAGTGCCAGGCAGGTTTGGTGACCCATGTCCAGGGCTCCGTGCCGGGGGCAAGGATCGGGGAGCTCCCGGGCGAGGGACAGGTCAGCCCCTCCCATCCCTTCTCACCCCGCTTTGCTTCTGCTCCCCCTCGCTCTGTGCCTCTCCATTCGCCTCCCATTCCGCAGCCCCTCCTGTGTGTGGGGCAGGGCCGGGGCCCCTCACCCCGTCCCAGTGTCCGGGCAGGGTCCGGCGTTGCCGTGGGATCAGTGGGAAGCACTGGATCTCCTGGCCCGGCTGCCCGGGCACGCTGGCACCTGCGCAGGGGCCGTGGGGCCGTGGGGCCAGCGCCCATCCAGGCGGGAGGAGCGAGCTGTGATTTGTCATTTCCCGCTGCCTCCCACTCTCCAGAGGGCTCCGGGAGCCCCTCTCGCCCCTTTGGCCGACACCGGTAGGCACAGGCTGGGCACAAACCACGTGCAGCGGCGGGGCTGGGCATGGCTTCGTGTGGGAATGCCCAACCTCTAATTCCTCCCGCCGGGATTAGAGGTTGGCACCGGCTGAGCCGGGCAAGGGGAAGGGCCGGGCGGGCTCTGTGTGCACGGGGGGCGCGGCGGGCGCACACACGGATGTGGCGAGGGCTGAGGGACCCTCCGGGGAATGTGGGGAGACACCGGGGCTGGGGCGAGCTGGGAGTGCTCCCAGCTCCCACTGGGATCCAGGGGGAAGGAATGAGCCTCCATCCTGCCTCCTACTCGGGGGTGCTGGTGGTGAGCCCCGCTGGGGCTCAGGGTTGCACTGGGGAGCACCGGGCAGGGCGGTGCCTGTCGCTGGGGGCACACAGAGAGGGGCAGAGCCGGCGGGCAGGGCGGCAGGAGCGGGTGGGCAGGGGCTCTCTGCCACCCCCTCCGGGGATCACCGCAGCCCGGGGGTCACCCCGCACCCCCCGCCCCCTCAGCCGCTGCCGCCAGCCGCGTGTGCGGGGCCGGGCCGGGCCGGCACTGACGCCCCTCTCTCTCCGCCCTCTCCACCGCAGAGATTTAACTCGCTGCGACTCCGACTCCTCCATCCCGCACCTGAGCGACCACCAGCGTATCCCCAGCTCGGCGCCCAAGCTGCTGGCTGCCCGGCCCACGCTGCTGACCAGGTCCATGGAGGAGGCTGCCCCCGGGCCCCCGGGCCCCGGCGCGCCCACCCCCAACGGCGGCAGCCGGCACGGGGAGCCCTCCGCCCTGGCGGCTTTGCAGGAGCGGCTGCCCGAGAGCCCCATGGTGATGAAGAAGATGATGATGGTGAACCACGGCATGGAGAAGTCCTCCAGCCTGGGGGAGATCAGCCACCCGACGGCCGGCAAGCCCAGCCATTCGGATTCGTCCCGGTCGCACAGCCCCAGCTCCACCGACCCCGACACCCCCTCCCCCATCTCTGACTGCCGGCCCAGCGGCGCCAGGAACACCCGCATCCCGCAGCTGGCCGCCAAGAAGAGCCCGGGGGACGAGGACAGCAGCCTGACGGGCGACGAGGTTGACCTCGGCCAGAGCAAGAAAAAGTTCCCCCTAAAGATCTTCAAGAAGCCCAAGAAGTAGTGGGGGGACACCCCCGGACGCATCCCGCCGGGCCCGGGGCCGGCCGTGCACCGGGAACGCAGCGCGGCCCCGGCACCCTCCGCATCCCGAGTCACCCCCAGCGCCGGCACGGCAGGAGCTATTTAAACTTATTTATTTCCTGATCTCCGAGACGAAAAAACGCGACGCTGCCGGCTCCCCGGGAGAAGAGCCGCCCCTGCCCTCCCCTCCGACTGCTGCGGTCCCGGCTTTGCTGTGCATGGCTTCCAGTTACTCCTGCTCTGCTCAGCCACGCGGCCTTTGGGTTTGGTTTCAATGTGGTTTTATTTTTTTATTTTATTTTTTATTGTTGTTGTTATTAATTTGTTTTTCTGCCTCCTCCAACTTTTGCACAGGCTGATGGAGGGTCGGGGCGGCGCCGGCTGCTCCGCGCTCCCCACCCGGGGTGACTCAGGTCGCAGCGGTTCTCCCTCATTTCTCCGAGTCACTTTTCCACCCCGGCCCCCACGGCTACGCCCCTGGGAGGGGGATCCCCTCCTGAGCAGCTGTCGCTACGCAGGAGCAGGGGAGGACTCTGTCCTTGCCGGTACTTGTGTGCTCCCGGGCCCCGTGTCCCGCCTGGGGGGCTCAGGGGGACGGGGCTGTCCCCGCACTGCTCTGCCCCATGGCTGGGGAAGGTTGGGATGCCGGGGGGGAGCAGCTCACGCCTGTCCCCAGCTTTACTTCCCCGGGCACCCTCCCCAGTCCCCTGGACTCCTCCGAACCCACCGTGCCCCGAAGACCTGGCTGAGGAGCCTGGTGACGAGGGACAGTGAGGGAAGGGCCATGCCGAGGGGTGTTGGTGCAGAGCCAGGTCCAGCTGCCACAGCCACACCAAGAGGAGGGGACTCTCGGGAGCAGGGCCCATCCCCTGTACCCACGTCCGCTGTCCCAGCTGGGCAGGGCTGGAGAGAGGGACCAGGACACAGCAGGGCTCTCCAGGCCAGGGGACAGGCTGTGCCTGGGTGGCAGGACCCCAACAGTGTCCTGCTGCTGTCCTGGCTCCATGCCCTGGAGCAGGCCGGGGCTCTGTGCCCTCCCAAGGGACGCAGGAGGCCTCACGAGCGGTGTCCCTGTTCCCTGAGGCCACACGCCGGGGTGTCCCTGGCTGTGCCAGCCTGTGCCCAGAGCCAGCACAGCCTGACCTGGGTCTCAGTCTGTCCTGAGCCACTCCCAGGGGCTCTCCTGTCCTCCCTCAGCACATTGTGGGGCACATTCTGCTGCTCACAGCCCTCGGCTCAGCATGGCCCCTATCACAGCCCCAGCCACCGAGGCTGTCCCCACTCAGGGCAGCAACTGTGGCTGAGTCCCGCTCCCTCCAAGGGCTGAGCGTGTCCCTAGGGATGAGCCCTGCTCCATCCCTGGGGCTGAGCCCCATTCCATCCCAAGGGATGAGCCCTGCTCCATCCCTAGGGCTGAGCACCATTCCGTCCCGAGGAATGAGTCCTGCTCCATCCCTGGGCCCTGCTCTATCCCCAGGGCTGAGCTTCTTTCCATTCCCTTGCTCCCCTCTCCCAGCTCTCTCCAGGAACATCCCCCAGCACTGGGGCTGCCAGGGGACTCCCCAAAACTCCTGCCCCACTCGAGGCAGCTCCCTGGCACCGCATGACCCCCAAGCCCAGGGTCCCTGTCCCCACCACCCACTCTGTCCCCAGCCCCGAAACCACTGTCCCACACATCCCTGGCAGTGGGAAGGGGGCTGCTCCTGCCAAGGTGGAGGAGGATGCACGATGGGGGAAGAAGAGGAGGCTGGGCTGGATGCAGAGAGCCCCCAGGGCCTTGCTTTATGCCAGAGTAATATATTTGTGTCTTGACAATTCAGGAAGGGCTACAAAGGTGTTTTTTGTTCTGTAGGTGGGAGTTAAACAATTTCACTGTTGCTTTGGGATAAGTGAAAAATTCCTCTCAATGACTTAAGTGCCTGCGTTTCCCTGGGGACGGGGGGACGCTCTCGGCCCCGCGGCCAGGGCTGCTGCCTGGGCACCCCCATTCCCTGGGCACACCGATTTCCATGGGCACCCCGGTTCCATGGGCATCCCGCTGTCACGGGCAGGGCTCCCCGGGAGCGGGGCCGGTGGGGTCGGGGCTGGAGCTGCTTGTGGTGGTGGAGACCTGTGGATGCTTCTGGAGAAGGGGTTGGGGATCCACCAAACGACAACTGTTGATGCATCTGCCAACTCTTGATTTAAGGTTTTTTTTTTTTTTTTTTTCGGTCATTTCATAAAACTTTTCAATCCAATAAAGCATGTAGTCTATTTTACGAGCCACCGGCTGCTGCTCTCTTCTTCAGCCCTTCCCAGGTTCCCAGCACGGTGGGATCGGGGCAGTGGGTGCCTGCTGGGGGCGAGGGGTTCCCTGGGGATGTGCCCTTGGCCAGGTCAGGGGGGGCAGAGGGACACCTCGGCTGCCCCTTGCACCAGGACCCTGCAATCCCTGAGCCGTCAGCAGAGTCCTCTCCCATGGGAATTGGATCACAGCTCCACAGGCACAGTGGGCACATCCCCAGCCCATGGCCATGGGAAATGGAGCTTCCTTGGCAGCAGCTGGAACTGGCCCCAAGCTGACCTGGGAGGCACCGGTGGGGCTGGATCCACCCCGGGGTCATCCTGTCATTGCCACTGCCATGGGGACACTGCTGGCAGCCTGGGACAAGGACATGCAGCCACCCCCAAACCGCTCTGAGAGATGTGACAACTCCATGGGCAGTGGGTCCTGCTCAGAGAGTCCCCCAGGAAACACCTTTGAGGTGCAGCACATTTCCAGGAAAAGGAATTAAATGCACACTGGGATTGGTGGTTGGTATCTGGCAGCATGTGGGATGGTGATGGCACGAGGGGAGCCAGCAGCCATCCCATGGGGCATGGCCCTGGCAGATCCCGCTGTTTCCAGTGCACAGACCTCTCCATCTTCACACACCTTGTCTCACCAACAGCCTTCTCTGAGGAGATCCTGCTCCCTGCAGCCTCAGCCTGGCTAAATTCGTACTGGAAAAGCACATTTTCCATGGGAGAAGTCAGCGTTTCCCGGCATTCCCAAAGCCGAGCTCTCCGGGTGGCAAAGATCCGGCACAGCCTTCGCGGCTCATTCAAACCCCAGAGACCCTGGGCCTGGCTCCTCGTTAGCCTGGCGCTCATTAGCGCTCATTAACACCCGTTAGGGCCGGCTGCCTCCACGTGCGCATCCTGGCAATCTCCAGCCGGCTCTGGCAGCGCTCAGGGCAGCTGCTCGGGCGGTGGCACCAGCGTGTCCCTGCTCTGCCCGCGGTGCTGGGAATCGCTCTGTCCCCAGCCGTCATTGTCACCATTGTCCCTTCTCTGGAAACACCATGGAGCCAGGTAGGAGCAGGAAGAGTGGTGTGGGTTTTCTGGGAGCCAGACTGTCACTGCCTCGCCCCAGCTCAGCCTCGGCAGCAGAAGCAGCTGCTGGAAGAGCTCAAAGCTGGGATTTCTCCCTGAAAAAGCCAGGATTTCTCCCACAGTTCCCCCATTCAGGCACTGAGTCATTTTCTGCTCCTCCTCCGTTCATCAGCATCTTCTAAAGGAGGCTGAGGCACACTCCTGATCCTCCTCTGTTTCTTTTTAGGGGGAATTTCTCCATGGAAAGGGTGGCCAGGCCTTGGCAGGGGCTGCCCAGGGACCTTTGGAGTCCCCATCCCTGCAGGTGTCCAAGGAAGGCCTGGCCATGGCACTCAGTGCTCTGGGCTGGGGACGAGGTGGAGGCTGGAAAAGCCCTCGCAGCCCATGGAGGCCAAGCCGTGCCCGATGCCCACCTTGTCCCCAGCCCAGAGCACTGAGTGCCACGGCCAGGCCTTCCTTGGACACCTGCAGGGATGGGGACTCCAAAGCTCCCTGGGCAGCCCCTGCCAAGGCCTGGCCACCCTTTCCATGGAGAAATTCCTGCTGCTGTCCAAGCTCAGCCTCCCCTGGCCCA
The DNA here is from genome assembly GCA_013397935.1 of Dasyornis broadbenti. NCBI lineage: Eukaryota > Metazoa > Chordata > Aves > Passeriformes > Dasyornithidae > Dasyornis > Dasyornis broadbenti. The sequence continues at coordinate 239,506 of VZRN01004541.1, read as the reverse complement.
GCCTGAGGCCGTTCCCTCTCCTCCTGTCCCTGTTCCCTGGCAGCACAGCCCGACCCCCCTGGCTGCCCCCTCCTGTCAGGAGATGTGGGCAGGGATAATGTCCCCATTTTCCTGTGGGAACAGGAGCCCAGAGGCTCCTCTCCAGCACAGCTGGGTGAAGGAGAGGCTGTGCAGGGCCTCAGGAAGTTGATGAAATGGCTCCATTTCCTCCCCAGGTGCCCTCTCCGCAGCGCTGGTCCCGTGGTTGGGCCAGATCCCACAGAAGCTGTGCCGAGGCAGCACCGTGGGTTTCCTCTGCATCCTCAGCCTCACAAGTGAAACAATTGCTCCACCTACTCCTGGTTTCAGAAGAGTGAGTAAAACTCAGAGGAGAATTCAAGGGCAAAGATCTGTGAGCACTGATCGGGCTCCAACAAGACCAAAATGCCATTTGGGATTATTTTCCTTTTGTAAGCCCTTTCTCAATAAAACAGAGACACCACCCCAAATTTATTCCCATTTCCTGATCAGTCCCAAACATGCCCTGTGCTCTGTCTTTGAGGGGAGGGCTCTCTGGGCTCTCTCTGAGCAGGACCAGGCTTAACTGGTGCACTGGGCACCTTCCCAACCAACCTGGGAGCCGAGGAACCCACAATGGCATTTTGGCTCAGAATCCAAATGGAACCGAAACCCTCACCTGGGAAGGGATAGTGGACCATCCACAAGCAATAAAAAACTGAATTTCCAGCCCCTTTGAGCTCTGGGATCTCTCTCTGAGCCCCTCAGGATCAGCCTCAGCCCAAGGGTAACTTGCATGTTGATGGTTAATTGTTCTCTCGTGGTGCAAACCCCAAAATTTCTGGTGTGGTGCCGCATTTGGCTCCACTGCCCGTTGCCCCCAAAGTGGGAGTGGCTCAGCCCAACCCTGCGGGCAGGTGGGGTCTGGGGGAAGAGGTACCTCACAGACTGCAAACCCCAAACACAAGATGTTCTCCTGCCAGTTTTGGCTCCCACGTGCCACGGCTGCTGGTTCCTGAGACGTTCAGAGTGGTATCAGGGAGGAACTGATGGTGTTTGGGGTTGGATTCTGCACAGGAACCTTAGCAGTGCTTTGGTGCTGCTGCCCCTAAGCCCTCATGGGACATGAAGAACCATGGAATGGTTTGGGTTGGAGGGACCTCAAAGCCCATCCAGCCCCACCAGCTGCCTTCCACTATCCCAGGCTGCTCCAAGCCCCAATGTCCAACCTGGCCGTGGACACTGCCAGGGATCCAGGGGCAGCCACAGCTGCTCTGGGCACCCTGGGCCAGGGCCTCCCCACCCTCCCAGGGAACAATTCCTTCCCAAGATCCCATCCAGCCCTGCCCTCTGGCACTGGGAAGCCATTCCCTGGGTCCTGTCCCTCCATGCCTTGTCCCCAGTCCCTCTCCAGCTCTCCTGGAGCCCCTTCAGGCCCTGCCAGGGGCTCTGAGGTCTCCCTGGATCCTTTTCTTCTCCAGGTGAGCCCCCCCAGCTCTCCCAGCCTGGCTCCAGAGGGGCTCCAGCCCTGGAGCAGCTCCGTGGCCTCCTCTGGATTTTCTCCAGTAGCTCCAGGTCCTGCTGCTGTAGGTGTCCCAGGGCTGGAGGTTCTGTGGGTGCAGATTTGCTGCTTTTGAATTTGGGACAGAACTTTATGTAATTTCAGCTCTTTCCCTGCTGCTCCGCTTGCCCTGGGCCAGAGACCCACAGCACCCGCGGCCGTTCCCCAGCAGAGCCTCAGATTGTCCAGTTTTTGCTTGGACAGCTCCAGGGACGGGGACTCTACCCCCTGCCTGGGCAGTGAGATCCAAAGTTTCTTCACACATTTCACGCCTCGGCCTTGATTTAGGGTAATTAAGGTAGTTATTGTTTTGGCGTTTTAGGACGAGCTTGTTTTGTCCCTTCGCCGGCTCCGTCCTTGGCGCCCTCGGCCCCGTCCTGCTCCCCCTCATCCCCTCCCCGGTGTGGGGGGAGCGCTGGCGCTGCCATCTTTGAAGCGGGCGGGCTTCACGGGGTTCCTCGGCGGGGCGGCGATTCCCGGGAAGAAAGCGGGAATAATATCGGGATGAGGGACGGGATTAGTGTCCGCCAGGGACAACAGCCAGCACCGGGCGTCTGGCGGTTGGGGAAGGGAGCGAAGGATGGGGCCGTGCCCGGAGGCAAGATGGCGGTAGCGGCCTCAGCGGGGCGGGGCGCGCGCGGCAGGCGCGGGAAGCGGCGGGCGCGGAGCAGCCGGGAGAGAGCGAGAGGGATCGAGCGGGAGCCGCCGCCGCCATGCACGTCGTGAAGCGGGGTGAGCGCTCCCCCCGCCCCGGGGGCGCCGGCGGGACGGGGAGGGGCTCTCCCCTGCTCTGAGGGGGTCCCCCCGCTCCTCGAGGGGTCCCTCATGCTACCGAGTGCCGGGGAGGGGGGCATTGTCCTACCCAGGGCACCCGGTGTGAGGGCATGGGACTCCTCGGCTTTCTGGTGGTGCCTGAAGGGGAATTCCCCCC
>VZRN01004541.1:197271-236998 GCA_013397935.1 Dasyornis broadbenti | reverse complement strand
CCCCCCCCCCATTCTGGGGTTTCCTTGTGGCCCATGGAAGGATGGGATTCTCTCTGCTTTGGGGGTCCCTTGCATGGCTCCCAAAGTAAGCAGATGGGAATCACCCCATTTTGGAAGGCTCCCTCATGGCACGTGGAGGGATGGGACGCCCTCAGTTTTGGGGATCCCTCATGGCACATGGTGTGAGGGGATGAGACACCCTTTCGCCTTGGGGGTCCCCCTCATGGCACCCCTAAAGAACAGATGGGGTGACCCCCTCTCTTTTAGGAGAATCCTACATGGAAGGATAGGATCCCCTCAGCTCTGAAGGTCCCTCATGGCACCTGGTTTAAGGAGGTCCCCTCAGGTTTGGGGGGAGCCCAGAGTGAGAGAGCTCCCCCTGGGCCACAAGAGTGAGCGATGAGACCTCTCAGCTTTGTTTGGGTCCCATGGCAGGAACTTTGGACTCTGTCCCCACCCCTTTGGTCCCAGGGGTGCTGGGCTAGGGGAGGGGTCCCCGACCTGAGGTGGGGGGTCAGCCTCAGCTGGGTTCCCACCCCTGGGAATTGGGTTTGTGCAGTTTCAGGTTGGAATTCTTGGTGTGGAGGGGGAGCCTCCCTTCTCCTTGTACCCTACCCTGTCCCTGGTGATTCCCACGCCAAATTCCCCTGCAGTAGGGTCTGGGAGGGGGCATTCTGTGCTGAACTGGTCCTTACTGGTCCTTACTGGAGTGATGTGGCCTCTGTCCCCAGATGGGCGCCAGGAGCGGGTCATGTTTGACAAGATCACGTCGCGCATCCAGAAGCTCTGCTATGGCCTCAATGCTGACTTCGTGGATCCTGTGAGTTCCACTCTTCCCTCTTCCTGCCCTGACCCTGATTTCTCTTGGGCAAAAGCCAAGTTGAAACCTAGGCAGGAATTCCCGGGGTGTCCTATGTTGTAGTTGAAGGCTCCTGTGCGTCCCTTTCTGCTCGGGATGTTCTCTGATTCTGTGAACTCTTGGCAAATGCATCCAGAATGTGTTTGGTCCAATTGTTTGTGTTCTGAGGGGTTTTGCTTCCCAGGTGCAGAGACTATGGAGGGAAGAATCCCCTTTCTGTGGGGTAGATCCCTTTCCCCTCAAACCTTGGTGAAGCCATTGAGCCTCTGGTACTTAAAAAAAAAAAAGATTTTTGTTGCTCCAATTCCCATATTTTGGATTTGGCCGGCTGCTCCCGGTGTCAGCCTGCAAAACTGGAGCAATGCCATATGGAAGTAGCTCTGGATCCCCTCCTGGTCAAACACCAGGACAGAATTCCCTGCCATTGCAACATCCCTGCTTGGTTTCCTGAGCTGTGCAAGATTTGCGGTGGGCATTGATCCCACTCATGGAAGCTTCTTCTTCCAAAGCCTGTGTCCAGGATGACTCCTCCTTGGATCCACTGATGTGTCTGAGATTTTTGTGCAGGTCTCACACCCATTCTGGCCATTTGGAGTGACCAACTGAGGCTCTTCCCATCTCCCAAGTTCTCATGATCCACTCTCCTGTCTGAAATTCCACCTGTCCAACAGTTGGCATTGGTCCTGTACCCAAAAGCCTTTGGGATGGAGAGCAGGAGGAGGACACTGATGACTTGGTGACCAGAGCACAAAATTTCCTGACTTGCTCTCAGTGACTGGGAGCTGATGCTGAGGACAGGAGTGAAATTCCAAGTCCTCCTGCCTCCTTGTGCCCCTGAATTCTTATTTATTCTGCAGTTGTGTGTGACCTCTTTTCCTGGAGCTCCGTTTCTCCTTTGGGACTTGGATGGGCTTGTGCTAGAAGCTTCCAAGACCAACAGTAACCCTCCCAAACCCTGTGCTAACGTTCCCAGTGAGGTTGTAAAACTCACAAGTTGTGCAAAAGTAACAACAGGTCACAAAAGTTCTGGTGTGGCCAGAAAAATTCTGGCCTGGTCGATCCTATTGCCTGGAAACCATCCTTACACAGAATCCTAGAAGGATTTGGGTTGGAAGGAGCTTTCAAGCCCATTTTGTTCCACCCCCTGCCATGGCAGGGACACCTTCCACTGCCCCAGGCTGCTCCAAGCCCCAGTGCCCAACCTGGCCTTGGACACTGCCAGGGATCCAGGGGCAGCCACAGCTGCTCTGGGCACCCTGGGCCAGGGCCTCCCCACCCTCCCAGGGAACAATTCCTTCCCAAGATCCCATCCAGCCCTGCCCTCTGGCACTGGGAAGCCATTCCCCTTTGTGCAAAGTCCTTCTCCAGGTGAACATTCCCAGCTCTCCCAGTCTGGTGTTTCAATTTGGTTTCTTCTTCATGCACAGCGAGCGGTGCTGCTGGGAGTGAGGCCCCTCTTCCCCGGCTGAAACAGAGCTGGGGGTCCCTGACCTCGGGCATTTCTCTCTCACAGGCACAGATCACCATGAAGGTGATCCAGGGGCTGTACAGCGGGGTCACCACGGTGGAGCTGGACACTCTGGCCGCAGAGACTGCGGCCACTCTGACCACCAAGCACCCCGACTACGCCATCCTGGCCGCCCGCATTGCCGTGTCCAACCTGCACAAGGAGACCAAGAAGGTCTTCAGTGGTGGGTGAACATCCCCAGCTGCTGGGGGGAGAGACAGAGTGGGAGGCTTGGAGCACAGAAATGTGGAAATCTCTCAGGTGGGAGTTCCTGAGGACCCAGGCTGGCTGAAAATGCCATGGAGATGAAACCCATGAGTTTCCCAAGGCGAATGGAATTGCCTGATTTATGAAGAGCAAGCTGGAGAAATGGAATGGTGGAAAATGTGATGCATTGAGATCGGGTTGTACCCACTTCCCTCCCCATTTGTTATTTGTTACAATGAGGTTTTAACAGAATTTGTAAGAATTTTAACAGAATTTGTAACAAGTGCATTGCTGAGGTTCACAGTGCTGAGCAGTAGAAGAGCAGTTGTGTGTTTGAGGGGCTGGAGGGGGTTATTTCTGAGGATGGGCATCCCTGCCTCTTCCATCCCTGAATCCCAGGGCCAGGTGCTGCAGGGACAGGCCTGCACATGTCCTGCTCACCTCTCTTTCCACTGCAGATGTGATGGAGGATCTCTACAACTACATCAACCCTCACAATGGGAAGCACTCCCCAATGATCTCCAAAGAAACTCTAGACATAGTTTTGGCCAACAAAGATGTAAGTAGTGGGGTTTTTTTCCACTTCTGAACTATTGCGCTCGAGTTTGAAAACTTAATTTGTTTTTCTTTTTTTTTTAAGCAAGCCATATTTATTTTAGGGTAAAAAGCCAACATAGAAACCAGTGGAGGGCTTGAGCAGAGACTTTAAGAGAGGATGTAGGAGTTTCCTTCCTGTAAGGATGTGTTTGTAGTAGAATTTGTTTTCTTGGATGTTCCCATTGCCGCGATCAGCACAAGTAATAAATCTGAGCAAAAGTACCTTGTGCTGGAGCAAAGTGAGGTAGCACAGGAGGGAGAGACGAGATCTGGGTTCAGATTCTGAGACATTCCACGTCTGTCTTCCTACTGGGAAGTTCTGTTTGTCATTTTGTTCTGTGTTCTGTTTCTTGGTGTCCAATTAGATTTCAGTAAATTCAGCCAGAAACTGAGTGAAAAAAGGTTGTTGAAGCTGTGCTTTTGTTATTTTGAGGCAAGTGCTGTTCCAGCTTCATTGCTGTGCTCTGGTGCTGCTTTCGGCAGAGCTTTGGGGCCAGGAATGCCCAACAGGGATAGGGATTCCATTGTTACACCCTGTAAAGGTCAATCTTGTTATTTCCTGCCAGCGCCTGAACTCTGCCATCATCTACGACAGAGACTTCTCCTACAACTACTTTGGCTTTAAGGTAAGGAGCTCCTGGCTCTGCTGGGAAGGATGGGAATGCTTGTGGAATCGTCTGGATTGGGGCAAAGGCGGGCACAGGCGGAGGTGGGACATCTCTGGGGCTGTGAAGATGAAGGTACCTGCACAAAGCAGCTGCCCAGTGGGATCACTCATGGAGTTTGTCTTGCTGCTGGAATGTTTTAACTGTTGGGCTCTGTTTCACTGAATGTTGTTGGATGCCATTCCTAAAGGAAATAATCTGATCTTTACTAAACCAAAAAAGGGATTTTTGCTTTTCCCATTGTTTAGTGGAGCAGTTGCTCGCTAACACGTTCAATATCTCCCATGCTGCTGGAACATCTCCCCACAGCACCCCAGGGGCTGCTCTGCTGCCCTCACACCCAGCTCAGCTGTGCTACTCTCTTTTAGGGCTTAGGGCTCTCCGGAGGGTTCCACTGTTCCATAGCTCTGGGGACTCCAGGCAGCTGTCGTGGGTTCAGGTGCAGTGTGGAATGTCCTGCCACGCTCCACGCTCCACAATCCAAAGCAGTGTTGGAATCTTCCAGTGGACTTGTGTATTTTCAGCCATTAATCACCTAGGTCAGCTAACAAAGAGGGGAGCAGCAGAGTGCAGGGGTGGTGAAGCCTGGGATAAGGGGTGTGGAGATGATTGAGTTTGGAGTTAACAGGGTTTTTAAAAAAATTCAAATCTGCCTGTTTGTTAAAATCCATCTTTTCTCTTAAAGACTCTGGAACGCTCCTACTTGCTGAAAATCAACTCCAAAGGTAAGAGCTGTTCCAAGTGCTGAGCACTTCTTAAGAAATTTGAGTTAATTTAAATTAAATTAAAGCTAAGTTTAGGTACTGTGCTGTCAGTGATGCAGACCCTTGGTTGGGAAGTCCTGGGGCACCAGAAGGTTAATGATAATATCATGAAGCTGAAACATGGTTGGATTCTGGACTGAATATTTGATTGGATTTTAACTGTTAATACAGGTGGGGATTTTTCCTTTCTCCATGAGAGCAGTTGAGCATTGGAGCAGGTTGTTCCTTGAGTTTTTCAAAGCCTGAAGGGATAAAGTCCTGAATAAACAGGCCTGGTGCTCTTAGAGCAGGAGTTGAGCTTGGAGAGCTCCTCAAGTTCCTTCCAATCCAAATCACTCTGTGATTCCATGAAAGCTCTGGCTCTCAAGTGTGCCATTGCACATTGTTTGGAGCTTGTTGCTGTGACCTCTGTGTCTGTCTGTGACTGTCATATGGAGTCTTCTTTCTCCCTGGCTTTCTGGGTTTAGTATGAGGGTGAGAGGCTGGACATGCGCTGGCCACGTGTCCTGGCTTCCCAAAATCCCTGTGCTCTGGGCTGATCTCCAGAGTGAGCAGCAGGAAAAGGGGGCTTCTGTCCCTGTGCCCCTGATGCTCAGGGGAGAGCCCACCTGCAGAGCTGCTCCAGCCCTGGGGCCCAGCACAGGGAGGAGCTGGAGCTGCTGGAGAGAGTCCATGGAGGCAGCAGGGTGAGCAGAGGGATGGAGCAGCTCTGCTGGGAGGAAAGGCTGGCAGAGCTGGGATTGTTCAGCCTGGAGAGGAGAAGCTTTGGGCTGAGCTCAGTGTGGCCTTGCAGGGCCTGAAGGAGCCCCAGGAAACATGGAGAGAGACAATTTGCAAGGAATGGAGGGCCAGGACCCAGGGAATGGCTTCCCAGTGCCAGAGGGCAGGGCTGGATGGGATCTTGGGAAGGAATTGTTCCCTGGGAGGGTGGGGAGGCCCTGGCCCAGGGTGCCCAGGGCAGCTGTGGCTGCCCCTGGATCCCTGGCAGTGCCCAAGGCCAGGTTGGACACTGGGGCTTGGAGCAGCCTGGGACAGTGGAAGGTGTCCCTGCAGGGGACAGCACTGGATGGCAGGGGTAGCACTGGGTGGGCTTTAGGGTCCCTCCAACCCAGCCAGTGTGGGATTCCATGGCTCTGTTCCGTTGCAGTTGCTGAGCGTCCCCAGCACATGCTGATGAGGGTGTCTGTGGGCATCCACAAGGCCGACATCGACGCTGCCATCGAGACCTACAACCTCCTCTCGGAGCGCTGGTTCACGCACGCCTCGCCCACGCTCTTCAACGCGGGCACCAACCGCCCCCAGCTCTCCAGGTGCTTCCCATCTCCTTCATGCATTCCTGGGCAAAGGGAAAGGCTTAGGGATCACATCTGCTCAACTGAGATGCTTGCACAGCCTCTGAAATGAGCAGCTGGGTTTCTCGGTGTGTTTGATGAAGTTTTGAGCAGCTGCAGTCAAGGTTTAGCTGTCTTTGGGGAAGAATACCCAGGTTTCTGTGTACTGCATGGCTGTATTATATTGGAAAGTTGCTGACGTGCATGGTCTGCTGCAGGTTAACAAAGGAATCCTGGCAGCTGTTTTCTAAAAGCAGCAAGCGTAACTGACAGGTTTTTGATATCGTATACATCAGAAAAGGGTTTAAGTTTTATAAAGGTTTGTATCAATGTATTGGGAAAAGGTTCTTCCCCCAGAGGCTGCTGGGTGCTGTCCAGGCTCCCCAGGGAGTGGTCTCGGCCCCCAGGCTTCCAGAGCATTTGGACAACACTGCCAGGGATGCACAGGGTGGGATTGTGCAGGGCCAGGAACTGGACCCTGATCCTTGTGGGTCCCTTCTAACTCGGGGTATTCCACAGTTCTGTGATTGCAAGTGTTTGGTAACAAAGGCATCAGCAGTACAGGTATTGCTCGTGATGCTTTCTGGAGCTGTCCTTTATTCCACACCGCTGGGTTTGCTTTGTGGAGCACATTAAAGGATCCATGCTTGCCCTGGGTTTTTGCAGCCTGGTGAAACACTTGTGGCTTTTCCTTCCCACCTCTGTCCGCTGAAGCCGTTTGTTTCCTTCAGCTGCTTCCTGCTGTGCATGAAGGACGACAGCATCGAGGGCATCTACGACACGCTGAAGCAGTGTGCCCTCATCTCCAAGTCTGCTGGGGGCATCGGCCTTGCCGTCAGCTGCATCCGGGCCACGGGCAGCTACATTGCTGGGGTGAGTGTCCAGCACAGGGAGCCGCTGCTGCTCCCAGGAGATGCCTTCCCCTTGGCTGCCAAACTAGTGCTGCTTCTCACTCGGTTCACACAGCAGTGAGCCTCCCTCAGCAGTCCCTTGGCCTAAGGCAGGAGGGTTGGTTTTCCTTGGTGTTTTGGCTTCCTAATAGAAATCCTTCCAAAAAGAGGATCTTATTCCACTGTTTGGTCAGACAATTCCAGTATTTATGTCAGAGCAGCCTAGGAATACGCCCAGAGACTCGTGCACTAGCCCTTTGCCTTTGTGTGTCTCTAAGTGCCCCAGACCATCTGTGGGTGTGTGTTTGGGGTTTCTTGTCACAGTGTGTGTAACCCCTGCAAGCCTTTAGGTGACGTAATGTAGGGGTAGAAGTAGGAGGGACATTGTTTTAACTCTGGGGCACGTAGCTGATACATATGTTTTTGTCAAAAAATGTGTGGGGAAAGGACTAGAAATAATTGGTGGTGATCAGTGTAAGAGCTCTGCAGACCTAGGAAAGACCCACAGGAAGTGCAGGCCAGCCCCTGCAGGGAGCTGCCTTTCAGCACTGATGGTTTTCCTGTGCCTCTGCAGACAAACGGGAATTCCAACGGGCTTGTTCCTATGCTGAGGGTCTACAACAACACCGCCCGTTACGTGGATCAAGGTGGAAACAAGGTACCTCTCATGAGGGTCCAGAAGGGAACCTCAGGTCATGGGAGAGTTCCATGGGAACTGGGAAGGGTTGTCCCATGGAGATCAAGGAGCTGATGGAGTGGTTGTGGGTGACAGATAATCAAAAAAGGGCACTTTCTCTCTTGCGTTGATATCTGGTGTTCCCTCCCCGTTCCCAGTTGGTTTGGGGTGTTGTGTGCACTCAGGAGCAGGGCTGGAGGTTTCTTTCCAAGGACAGTTTGTGCTGATCCAGATTGTGTTCCATGTCCCAGAGACCTGGGGCTTTTGCCATCTACCTGGAGCCGTGGCACCTGGACATCTTTGAGTTCCTGGACTTGAAGAAGAACACTGGGAAAGAAGAGCAGCGAGCTAGGGACCTGTTCTTTGCCCTCTGGATCCCTGATCTCTTCATGAAACGGGTGGAAACCAACCAGGTGAGAAGTTTGGCTGGCACAGAGCAGGTCTGGTAGTGGAGGAGCCTGTGAGCAGCCCTGCAAGGAGCTCAGGAAGGGCTGCAGAGCTGCTTTGCTCCTTGTTCCTTCCAGGACCCCCCTGGAAGAGCTGCTGCGCTCTTTGAGAACTTGGCTGTGCAGGCAGAGAATGGAGCTGAACAACTCCAGTGGGATGCTTTGCTTCAGGGCTTAATCTTACAGCCATGATGTGTTCTTGGACTGTTGGCCTAAATTTTTACTGTGGACTTTCCTTAAAGCATCAACACTTTCTCATTAAGTTATTTTTCCTGTGCCTGCTTGTATTTCACAGAATCCCAGACTGGTTTGGGCTGGGAGGGACCTCAAAGCCCATCCAGCACCACCCCTGCCATGGCAGGGACACCTTCCACTGTCCCAGGCTGCTCCAAGCCCCAGTGTCCAACCTGGCCTTGGGCACTGCCAGGGATCCAGGGGCAGCCCCAGCTTTAATTAACAGAGTGCCTAAAGATTTCCTCAGAATATTTTTCCTCCTTACAGGACTGGTCCTTAATGTGCCCAAATGAGTGTCCTGGCCTGGATGATGTCTGGGGAGAGGAATTTGAGAAGCTCTATGAGAGGTAAAAGAGTGAGCAGACCTGTAAGTGGTGCCTTCCTCTCGCAGAGCTGTCTGTGTCCCGTGGGATCTGGGGCCACGGCAGAGGTTTGTGGGGGGCACTCAGGAGTGGCCGCTGGGCTCGTGGTGAGATTGATAAAAATGTGAGGCTGGGGATGTGTCCTTCACAGTCTGACCTGTCAAGGTGGAGCTGTGTGTGAATGATCACTTTAGCCTGTTGGAGGGACACGCAGGGGTGATCCCTGCTCCAAGCGCTCCAGGGCTGTGTGTGGAATTGCTGTGTGGCTGCTGTAGCCAAAGATTTGTTTCCCTCACACAAGGGCTGTGCTGCTGCCCTGCTGTGAGGGCTCCCCATGCTCGTTCAGAGCTCAGCAGTGAGGAGGGTCCTGGCTGCCCCAGACCCTGAGGAGTTCAAAGAACTCTATCCCTGCTGTTTGGGGGCTCTGGAGCTGACAGGGCTCTGTGTGTGTCGCAGTTACGAGCGGCAGGGCCGCGTGCGCAGGGTGGTGAAGGCCCAGCAGCTCTGGTACGCCATCATCGAGTCCCAGACCGAGACTGGCACCCCCTACATGCTCTACAAGGACTCCTGCAACAGGAAGAGCAACCAGCAGAACCTGGGCACCATCAAGTGCAGCAACCTGTGCACCGAGATCGTGGAGTACACCAGCAAGGAGGAGGTGGGTGCCAGCGGGAGCTCGGAGCGTTGAGGGAAGCTGGGAATGCTCCCGTGGCAGCTCTGGGATGTGTCTGACTCCTGCTTGGGGAAGGGAGCAGGCAGCAGAGAAACTCCTGACCTGAGTACTCACAGCTCTTCCACTGACTCTGTGGGTTCCCTTCCTGCTCCCACAGAGAATTCGGGATGACACAAGACACCCATCCAAGGGAAGGTGACAAGGCACAAGATGGGCTTGAAAGTTCCTTCCAACCCAGGCCCTTCTGGGATTCTGTGTGAGGATGGTTTCCAGTCAGTAGGACTGACCAGGGCAGGATTTTTCTGGTCATACCAAATTCTGCTGAACTTTCCTAAGCTGTCTTTACCTCTTGCACAACTCCTGAGGTACCCCAGGATCAAGGGTGCACTTTTCCGGTGTGGCAGGTTCCCTGGTGGGTTGTTTCTGTGCAGTTTGGACAGGGAGCTGCTCTGGAGCTGAGCTGTGTGCTCTTGTTCCGGGATGTTGCTCCATTCCCGATGATTCCGTCTCTGCCCGCAGGTGGCCGTGTGTAACCTGGCCTCCATCGCCCTGAACATGTACGTGACCCCCGAGCACACCTACGACTTCAAGAAGCTGGCAGAGGTCACCAAGGTCATCGTCCGAAATCTCAACAAAATCATTGATATCAACTACTACCCCGTGCCAGAGGTGGGTGCTGGGCTGGGGCAGGGCTGAACCCTGCCTGGAGCAATCCCAGAGCAGGCTGGGACACAAGGAATCGCAGGGGAGCTCCACAGACCTGTTGGGAGCTCCATGAACCACCTGTTCCCAGGTGGGACTTGTCGGTGCCTGCCTGAGCTTCACCCCACAGTGGTTCTGTAGTGAAGCAGGAAAAGCCTCCCACTGAGATGGTTCTGCCATTGGAATTTTGTCATGTGAGGATTTCTATAAAGCACAGACCAGCACTAGGAACGGAGTGGGAAGTGGAACAGAGAGAGGGATCCTGGAAAGATCCCGAGAAGGTGTAACTCACTTTGATTTTACTGACAGGAGTCAGGCTGCTCCCAGGGAACAAGGGGCAAGACAAAAAGAAATGGCCTTGACCTGTGCCAGGGGAGGTTTAAGTTGAGCATTAGCAAAATTTTCTTAATGGAAAGGACTGTCCAGCCCTGGCACAGACTGCCCAGGGCAATGGTGAATCTTCATCCCTGGGGGCGGGATTTAACATCCATGTGGATGTGGCACTTGGGAATATGAATCAGTGGTGGCCTTGGCAGTGCTGGGGAACAGTTGGACTTGATGGGCTCAGAGGGATTTTCCAACCTCAGTGATTCTGTGATTCTGCTCTATGAAATGTCTTCATTTATCAGAATGTGTTGAATGTTCACTTCCAAATCCTGGCTCCCTTTGCCAGGTTAAACAATCACAATCTGTGTTAGGTTCTAATAAAATCAGTCTGAGCCCCAGCAAACAACAAACAGTGAGGGCCTGGGCAGGATGGAAGGTGTGTTGGTACAGATCCGAGGCACATTGCAGCAGGAGGTTTTGCTCCCAGAGGCCCTTCCCAGCCAGGTTTCCCCTGCAGCTGTGCTGGAGGTAACTCCTGTCCATGCTGCCCTTGCAGGCCGAGCGCTCCAACCACCGGCACCGCCCCATCGGCATCGGCGTGCAGGGCCTGGCCGACGCCTTCATCCTCATGAGGTTCCCCTTCGAGAGCGCCGAGGCCCAGAGCCTCAACCAGCACATCTTTGAGACCATTTACTACGGGGCCCTGGAGGCCAGCTGTGAGCTGGCCAGGGAGCAGGGCCCCTACGACACCTACGAGGGCTCTCCAGTCAGCAAGGGGGTGAGTGCCAGGGACTGCCTGGGAAAAGCTCTGGAAAGCTGATCCTGTGCCTGGGATGGTGCACAGACCCACAAGGACCTGGGTGATGGCAAGTGGGATCTGAGTCAGCAGTGCCCTGGATCCAGGAGGGACATCCCTGTCCTGGGGGGCACCAGACCCAGCATCACTGGCCAGGGTGGGAGGGATTGTCCCACTCTGCTCTGGGCTGGGGCAGCCTCACCTCCAGTCCTGGGGCAGTTCTGGGTGTCTCAATACAGGAAAGAGCCACCAGAGTGTCCAAAGGAGGGACACAGGGTTGGGGAAGGGCCTGGAGGGGCCACTCGAGGTCACTTGGTCAGTTCAGCCTGGAGGAGCCTGAGGGCAGAGCTCCCCGGGGGCTGCAGCTCCTCCCGAGGGGCAGCGCAGGGACAGCTCCGAGCTCTGCTCCCTGCGACAGGGACAGAGGCAGGGAGCGGCTGGAGCTGGGCCAGGGCAGGCTCAGGCTGGAGCTCAGGGAAAGGTTCTTCCCCCAGAGGCCGCTGGGCACTGCCCAGGCTCCCCAGGGAATGGGCACGGCCCCGAGGCTGCCAGAGCTCCAGGAGCGTTTGGACAGCGCTGCCAGGGATGCCCAGGCTGGGATTGTTGGGGGCTCTGGGCAGGGCCAGGGCTGGCACTGGATGATCCTGTGGATCCGTTCCAGCTCAGGATATTCCATGATTCTGTGATTTGAAAAGAAAAGCAAGACTCAGCCTGGGCTGGCTGTGCCCTGGAGCAGTCACAAGTTGCAGTGTTTGTCAGGTCATACAGGAGCTTCACTGAGATCTAATTGGAGAGAAGAGTTAATAGGAATAACAGGTCCATTTCCAATAGAAGTTATAAAACATGGAGAAAAGAGTGCCCCCTCTAATCTGGACTAATCTGTTCCTCAGATCCTTCAGTATGACATGTGGAATGTCACCCCCTCCGACCTTTGGGACTGGAAGGCTTTGAAGGAGAAGATTGCCAAGTGAGTAACCCTGCATGGTTTATAGTAGATGTGAAATACATTCATCAAATCCCAGACTGGCTTGGGTGGGAAGGACCTCAAAGCACATCCAGTGCCACCCCCTGCCATGGGTAAGGAACCTTCCACTATCCCAGGGTGCCCCAAGCCCTTTCCAGCCTGGCCTTGGACATGAATTTGGTAGGTTCTGTCTACTGAGAACTAAAGGCAGGGTCCAGGTGTAAAACCAGCACCATGTGTTCACCCCATCCCAGCAGATCTTTCTTCAGAGTGGTTTTTGGGTGGCTTTCTTTAATTTTTGTCCTTCCAAGGCAGAGGAGCCCACCCTCACTGCTCTGGTCTATCTGAGCTTTAATTCCATCTTGATGTATCAGCAGAAGGATTCATGTTCTCATTAAACAAACAGTGAGGAGTGAGCCATCACCTGGGCTTGGGGACTCTTCCCTGCCACCAGGGAAAAGCTGAGCCTTGAGCATCCTGAAGACAGGAATCACTGAAGTGTGAAGTGCCTGTCATGAACTAATTCCATCTGTTTGGCCCTAATTTTTAAATGTGGTAAATCTGTTCCCTGCCTTGTGTGTGGAGAGGTTTCAGCCTCTTCATGGGCTGCTGGTTCAGCTCTGCCTCAGGGCCGTGGATTGTGCAGTGCCTGGCAGATTGCCTTCCCTGCACCCCATCCCATGACTGAGTCACTTGGAAAAGCCTCTGATGAAAGATGAAAATAGCAAAGCCTTTAATTCTGCTTCCACTTGACCCACAGTGCCAGTTCCGTGGTGCTTCCCTTTTCCCTGTGGGTGATGTGAGGCTTTGCAGGTTGCCCCAGATTTCGCCTGTGCTCTGTTCTGTCCTTGGCTGCAGCTGCCCAACTCTGCCTGTTGTCCCCAGGTACGGTGTCAGGAACAGCCTCCTCATTTCCCCCATGCCAACGGCTTCCACTGCCCAGATCCTGGGCAACAACGAGTCCATCGAGCCCTACACCAGCAACATCTACACACGCAGGGTGCTCTCGGGGGAGTTCCAGGTGAGCTCTGGGGAAGAGCTTTGATGTTTCCTTATCTTTTATGACTGAGGAAGACAAGGGGAGGCCTCACACCTGGGGGCTCAGTTCAGCTGGATGTTTGTGCCCAAGCACCAACGGCACCTGGAGCACTGGGTGCTGCAGGAGTCCAGCTTTGTGAGTTCCACAGTCACCATGGAACAGGTGGAATTACAAACACGTGCTGCTTTAGTCTGGGAAAAACCTTTATGGGGCCTCAGGATGGGCTGCAGGAGTAACTGCCGAGGGGGGATTGGTGATGTGATGGAAGGGATGTGGGAAGAGTAGCTGAGGCCATGGTCCTGAGAATGAGCTGTGGAGAACTCCGAGGTCTGAAGGGGCTGTGGAAGAGCTCCACAGGCTCAGAGGGCTCTGTCAGTTAGGAAAGGGCTTGAAATAAGTTGACTTCTGGAGGCTGGAGTTGGCAAAGACCCGTCTGGAGATGAGGGGAGTCTGTCCCTGTTTAGGAGGTGTGTCCATCCCCTCTGAGGTGTCTCAGTGCTCTCCATTCCTCCTGGCTGCAGGATCACTCCAGACAGGAGTGGGGAGGCTGGAACAGCAGGATCATTGCCCTGCCCCTGTGTAGGGCAGGGGAGGGCTGTGGGACAGGGACCCCAGTCCCAGCAGGAAAAGGTGGCTGTGTTTTCTTCCCAAATACTCAGCCTGCACCTCTTCCATTATTTCTACTCCTGACCCCAGTCTTGATTGTTTACACTCTTCTTTAGGAACTCAAGTCGTGGCCAGTGGCCCTGGGACACCAAGATGTCTCCTTTTCCCATCTTTTGGAGTTCCTCATGCAGGGCAGTTCCATACACCCCCCTTTCTAATTTGCATGAATCCCAGATGCCACAGAACCCCAGAATGGTTTGGAGCAACCTTTAAAGACCATGTAATACCAACCCCTGCCATGGCAGGGACACCTTCCACTGTCCCAGGCTGCTCCAAGCCCCATCCAACCTGGCCTGGAACACTTCCAGGGGTGAGAGTCTGTCAGGAATATGCAAGATTCTGTTGAACCATTTAAAAACCATTGGTTTCTGCCTCTCCCAGGTTGTGAATCCACACTTGCTGAAGGATCTCACGGAGAGAGGCCTGTGGAATGAGGAGATGAAGAACCAGATCATCGCCCACAATGGCTCCATCCAGGTACAGGGGCAGCAGGGCAGGGATTCCTGCCAGGCAGGTCCTACTGCTTCTGGATTCCCACTTATCAGAAGGATTATAAAGGGGTGATTCTGCAGCAGGGAGTATCATGGAACATGGTGAGCTGGAAGGGACCCACAGGATCATCCAGTGCCAGCCCTGGCCCTGCCCAGAGCCCCCAACAATCCCAGCCTGGGCATCCCTGGCAGCGCTGTCCAAACGCTCCTGGAGCTCTGGCAGCCTCGGGGCCGTGCCCATTCCCTGGGGAGCCTGGGCAGTGCCCAGCAGCCTCTGGGGGAAGAACCTTTCCCTGAGCTCCAGCCTGTCCACATGGAACTGCTGAGGGAGAGCTGAGTGTGTTTGCATGTGTGCTTGGTGCTTGCAGACACAGGATGTCTGGAGAAGGCCACCAAGTTATCAGAGATGGAGCACCTCTCCTACAAGGAAAGGCTGAGAGAATTGGGATTGTTCAGCCTGGAGAAGACTCCAGGGTGACCTAATTGTGGCCTTCCAGGACCTAAAGGAGCCAACAGGAAACATGGAAAGAGACTGTTTACAAGGGCCTGGAGGGACAGGACACAGGGAATGGCTTCCCAGTGCCAGAGGGCAGGGCTGGTTGGGATCTTGGGAAGGAATTGTTCCCTGCGAGGGTGGGGAGGCCCTGGCCCAGGGTGCCCAGAGCAGCTGTGGCTGCCCCTGGATCCCTGGCAGTGCCCAAGGCCGGGTTGGACACTGGGGCTTGGAGCAGCCTGGGACAGTGGAAGGTGTCCCTGCCATGGCAGGGGTGGCACTGGATGATTTTTAAGGTCCCCCCCAACCCAAACCATTCTGGGATTCTGTGCTTGGATTCAGGGATAGAGCTCAGCTCTACAGGCCTCAGTTCCAGTCAGGATTGCTGGAGTCCTGCCAGTCAGTGAAGAATTCCACATCATAAATAGGGATGTTTGGGCAATCAGTGCTTTCCACACTGGAAAACTCTTGTTCCTTCCAGAACATCCCTGAGATTCCTGATGACCTGAAGCAGCTCTACAAGACCGTGTGGGAAATTTCCCAAAAAACCATCCTGAAGATGGCTGCAGACCGAGGGGCCTTCATTGACCAGAGCCAGTCCCTGAACATCCACATCGCCGAGCCCAACTACGGGAAGCTCACCAGCATGCACTTCTATGGCTGGAAGCAGGTACTGGGATTGGGGGCTTGTTCCCAAAAAATAGGGGCATTACCTGGGACTGGGGGCTTGTTCCCGACAAATGGGGGCAGTACCTGAGATTGGGGGAGCTTGTCCCAATAAACAAGGGCTGTACCTGGGACTGGGTGCTGGGGCTTGTTCCCAACAAATGGGGCCGGATGAGTTTGGCACACAGGGACTGATAAGGTCTGGCACAGTCAGTTGTTCTCACTGCTTCCGGGAAGGGCTGACAGCTATTCCCTTTCCAGAATCCGGTTTTTCCCCTGGAGTATCTCCAGAGAGCAGAGCTGGGGTGCCTGCAGTGCTGCTCCTGTTAACCCTGAGGCTCCCTTGTGTGCGCAGGGCCTGAAGACTGGCATGTACTATCTGCGGACAAAGCCAGCTGCCAACCCCATCCAGTTCACCCTCAACAAGGAGAAGCTGCGGGAGCGCGAGAAGGCCTCCAGGGAGGAGGAGGAGAAGGAGAGGAACAAAGCAGCCATGGTGTGCTCCCTGGAGAACAGGGAGGAGTGCCTGATGTGTGGCTCCTAAGGGATTGCCCATGGCTCCAGCAGAGCCATTCCACCCGGCTGGAGCTGCTGGGATAGGAGCACATGGAATAACGTGAGGATGCAGAGGGCTGGGGCTGGGAGGGGGTAGTGTAGCTTCCCCATCCACAGGGATGGGGCATATGGGTAGGGTGTGCATTGCTTTAGTAGCTGGGCTTCCCAGGAATTTCAGTGCTCTGGCATGACCTGCCATGGAGCCCTGCAGGCAGGATTGAGGACAGGGAGGTGCTGGTGCCAGGTCTGGCCTGGGTGCTCCAGACTGTGCCTTCCAGTCACCAAAGACTGTTCCTCGTGTCCCAGAGGAAGCAGCACACCTGGCCGATCCCTGTTCCTTGGCTGGGAACCCCCCGGTGTAGATGTGTTCAGTGTCTGCCAGGGCACAGGAGCAGCTGTGTCCAGCTGACACACCTGGAGTGTCCCCACCTGCCAGAGCCTCCTCCTACTGCTGCTCCCTCTCCTGTCCGCTCCTCTGGCCTTTCCAGAAAGCCTTTGGAAGGAGCAGATGGGTGGAAGGGGTGTTGCTTCTTGGCCAGTTGCTCTTCTCCCTCAGCTGCCAGGGCAGAGCATGGCACTGGCTCTTCTCCAGTGGGGCCAGGAAGGGCAGAGCTGCTGCCCTGCATTTCATTCGGCATTCAATTCACTCATCTATTCTAATTTCTCAGGCAGTTTCCTGGCAGGGGGGCCAGTGCTGTCCTTGGCCACAGGTCAGGTGCCATCTTGTGAGAGGGCCACGTGCCACTGCTGAAGGTCACTTGCCATCTCTTTTCCAGGGAGCTCTGTTTCCCCACCCCAAGTAGTTCTGAGATCTTTTAAACCTCTTATCACTTTACTGCTCCTGCACCCACTCCCTGCTCGAACTCAATGGGCCTTCAGGCAGTTCTGCGGTATTTATTAACTCACGAACATAACCAACCCCAAATCCAGCCAAACTCAATAAAACATGCAATGTCGAAGGAATGAGTGGTGCTAGCTGGGGAACACTTTTTTTTGAAGAAAAATGAGCATTGTGGAAACAGGTTTGTGTTGTTGCTCCTGTAGCCCTTTCCACAGGGAAAGGGGGGAATTATCCCTCTCCATGGCTCCCTGACAGGAGGTGGCAGCCGAGGGGGTTCCCAGGAAAACAGGGACTGATGAGAGAGAACGGCCTCAAGCCACAGCAGCCCCGGTCCCGTTGTGAGCGCACCAGCCTCGATCCCTGTCCCTGTCCTGAGCTCATAATCCCAGTCCCTGTCCCGAACACACGATCCCTGTCCCTGTTCCAAATTCACGATCCCGGTGCCGGCGCGGGTGCTGCAGCTCCGCTCGGGGCCGCCGGGGGGCGCTGGTGGCGCGGCCGCAGCGCAGCGGGAGCGGGGCCCCCGTGTGTCCCCGGGGCTCCGGTCCCAAACCTTCTCAGACCTCCCCGAGCCTTCCCAAACCTCCCGGCCCCGGAGCAGGGCTCGCTGTGGGTCAGTCCCAGGCTTCCTCTCGACGGCTCTGGAATTCGGGTCCCACCTGTCCCGAGCCACTGCCCCAAAGCTCCCGCTGCTTCCCAGGGGAAGCTCTGGCAGCGCTGCCGTTCCCCAGCACAGGCGGGGACACAGTCAGGGAACACAAAGATGGCTCCAGTTTCCCTCGTGCTTGGGGTTCCTCTTCAGTCCCCGCTGCCGTTCCCAGGCAGCTCCAGTTGCCACTGGGGCACGGCTCCATCACCGCAAACTGGGAGGCACTGGAGGGGACAGAGCCGGGGCAGCTCCTGGGCAACCACGGCAGATCCTCATCGGAGCTGCCTGGCATGGAGGGAGCAGGATGTGGGAATGGGAGAATGGGACAGGGAGAACGGGACAGGGCACTGGGAAAACGGGAGATGGGTACTGAGGGCAGGAGGAATGGGACGGGGCACTGGGAGGACAGGACAGGGCACTGGGCTCCCTGCTGGTGCATTCCTGGGAGCTTTGTTCCTGGGCTATGGAGTCCCTGGGGCTGTCCCGGCTCTGGCAGAGGTTCCTGGCCTGGGATTCGCTGTGCCTGTCTTGGGCTAAATGCTGAGGAGTTCCTGAGCCAGGAGCTTCTCTCAGGTTCCCCCCAGGACCTCCTCCAGGTTTCCAGCAGCCATTCCCACAGCGGAGTGACTCCAGGTCTCCAGCTTCCCAGGATGTGCATCATGGTGGCCATTAGGCTGCGCTGCCGCTCACGAATCTGCTCCTTCCCTCCACTTTGATCTTTTTCCCCCAGGTAACAAGGTTTGGGAAGCTGGGAAGAGCTCACATACAGGGCAAGGGGAATTTGTAGTGGGGAGGCATGAAAGGACAGAATCCTGTTACCTGCCTCCCTGGCTGAGCCTTTGGAATTACTGGCTTAGGGAAGATGCTGGCTTGGGTTTGTGTGCTTGGGAGTTACAGGGAATGAAAATAAAAGTAGGTTTTAATGAAGACATTTCTTCAATGTCTTCAAGAGAGCCCTGGAGGGGCTGGAGTGTGTCCAGGGGAGGGAACGGAGCTGGGAAGGGGCTGGAGCCCCAGGAGCGGCTGAGGGAGCTGGGAAAGGGCTGAGGCTGGAGCAGAGGAGGCTCAGGGGGAACCTTGTGGCTCTGCACAGCTCCTGACAGGAGGGGGCAGCCGGGGGGGTCGGGCTGTGCTGCCAGGGAACTGGAGTGCTGGGACAAGGGGAATGGGCTCACACTGAAAGGGGGAAACTCAGGTTGGATCTTGGGAAGGAATTGTTCCCTGGGAGGATGAGGAGGCCCTGGCCCAGGGTGCCCAGAGAAGCTGTGGCTGCCCCTGGATCCCTGGCAGTGTCCAAGGCCGGGTTGGACACTGGGACTTGGAGCAGCCTGGGACAGTGGGAGGTGTCCCTGCCATGGCAGGGGTGGGGCTGGATGGGCTTTTAGAAATTGCTGCAACTCCTGCAGGGGTCTGCCCACACTCACATGGATCCTGCTGCTGTTGCCGCTGCAGTGCCTTATCAACTCCTTGGACCCCATCCAGCCTTCATCAGCTCAGCTGCTCATGTGGACACAACTTCTCCATTTCATTCCATCAGATTCATATGATGTTTTTTTGAAGACTTTTCATTTCTAAGATGAAATCTAATCTATTCCCTATTTATGTGACAGGGATAGATTCCCAATCCAGTAGTAGAGATTGTCTCCAGACCAGTGAATTGTGAGGATTTGGGAAGAAATGTGTGAGATTTGAGTCAGGATGGTTTTCACATTTGTTATTCTTTCAAATTATTATCTGGGAATTATACCCAGACCTGTGTTGTTTGGTCTAATCTATCCCTGCCCTCTGGCAGTGGGAAGCCATTCCTATATCCTGACATTCCAGGCCCTTGTCCAAAATCCCTCTCCAGATCTCTTGATGGCCCTTCAGGTGCTGAAGTTGCTGGATGGCACAGCCCTGAAGGATCTGGCCTCTGGCACATGGATGGGTGATGCCTGTGCTGGGAATTGTGACTGGGAGACTTCTGTGATCCCGAGAGCCAGGATCTGCATCTGGACACACACAGCCAGACCTGCTTCATGACATCTGCATGGATACAGGGCAAGGTCTCTTGGTGATCACAGAATCCCAGGATCCCTGAGGCTGGAAAAGCCCTCGCAGCCCATGGAGGCCAAGCCGTGCCCGATGCCCACCTTGTCCCCAGCCCAGAGCACTGAGTGCCACGGCCAGGCCTTCCTTGGACACCTGCAGGGATGGGGACTCCAAAGCTCCCTGGGCAGCCCCTGCCAAGGCCTGGCCACCCTTTCCATGGAGAAATTCCTGCTGCTGTCCAAGCTGAGCCTCCCCTGGCCCAGCCTGAGGCCGTTCCCTCTCCTCCTGTCCCTGTTCCCTGGCAGCACAGCCCGACCCCCCCGGCTGCCCCCTCCTGTCAGGAGCTGTGCAGAGCCACAAGGTTCCCCCTGAGCCTCCTCTGCTCCAGCCTCAGCCCTTTCCCAGCTCCCTCAGCCGCTCCTGGGGCTCCAGCCCCTTCCCAGCTCCGTTCCCTTCCCTGGACACTCTCAGTACACAAGAACTGTCCTGGTGCTTCCAGCCGCTCCCAGAACTGATAGCTACCAGGAAGCCCCAGAATTATCCCAAATGCTGCCCTGAAAAATGAACATTTGGAGATGTGCCAGGCTCTGAACTCCCATGTTTATGATCACACGATGCAGGCGATGCTTCCTTTCACCCAGCGGGGACAATGAGGAGCAAATGACAAAAGCATTTGATTTTATGTGTGTGGTCTTCATCAAATTAGCAAAAAGAAAATGCTGGGCGGGCAGGGAGGAGTTTGCAGGAGCATTAAAGAAATGGATTTTAAAGGACCTTGAAAGAGGCTCCGTGAATGGGAGGGAGCTGCCTGACCGGGGTTTGCAGACAAACCAGCGCAGTGTGGACCACGTTTTGTTTTCAGCTGTGGTAACCAGCCCTAAACCGCCGGGAGTCCCTGGAAAGGCTCCTTACTGTGCAAACAGGATCTGTTTGAGCCTCCCGAAAGGGGAAGTGTCCCCACACGCTGCTGTTTGCACATGGAAATCTGGGACAGCACCAGGCCAGTGCCCTCAGAGTGGTTTTGGGTTTGTTTTTTCTTTTACATGAAAAGCAGCTGGGGTTGGCACATGCAATAATTCAAACCTCTCCTCTTCCCCAAGGTGGGAGTGATCTGGCACTGAGGCTGTTCAGTGCTGGTTTTCATGGTACTCTTTAAAGTTTTTTGCACAAGTGAAGAAGGTAAATACTGATGGATAATTTTAAAAAAAAGATGCTACAGGTGCTCTCTGTACAAGGTCCTGCACAGCATTTTACCCTTAACCGACTCCACTCATGCTAAGGCTTCTCTCTGTCAAAATTAAACCCAATTAGTTCCCTTATTCCACATGCAGAAAGTGTCTAATGAACGAGGGATTGGCTCAGGTACTGTAAACAGAAACGGAAGGTCAGGGTAGAGCAGCTTCTGGTTGTGAAATCCTCATTTAAAAGGAGTGATGTTCCCACTGATCTTTTTCTTGTCCTCCAGGAGGGCAAATTCCCAAACCAGCAGCAGCCACTAAGACCTCCCAATGGTGCAGGTGAAGTGTCAACCCCACCACTCACTAAATAAAAATGAAATTAAACCAAATTATTTCTTCCAGGGGCTCCAGCCAAAAGCTCTTGAGCAGCTCTCCAGAAAAAAGATGGCAGAGGAGAGGAGGATTTTTCCAGTTTCAAAGTACATGGAATGTTTCACTGTTATCCCCTTTTGTCATCTCATTAGGAGAACCAAAGGCTTCCCCCTTTTCCACTCTTCCATTTGCATTTATAATAACACGTTGCCATGGCAAAATCTGATAATCCTGGACTTCTTGGGTGGAATCACATCCTTACAGGAATACAAGGAGGGGGAAAAAAGACCAACCAAACTCGACGGCATCCGGATTTTCCAACGGGATGGCCCAGGTCCCTCCTGGGGCTCCAGGGCCAGTCTATGACATGCCAGGAGCGTATCCTGTGCGGAGCTGGGACTCCTCCTGGCGGGACAAAGGCAGGCTGGATGTGTCACACGGAATCAAGGCACAAAAAGCTGGAGGAGCTGCCTTTTGTCCCCAGCTCGTGCTATCAAATGTGGGATTAAGGAGGGAACAGTCCCCCGGCTCATTGGGCCCATTCAAGAGGAGATTGTTCCCAAGTTTTGTGACAAGGGAGGGCCCCACTGACACCACCAGCCACACAAAGGGCTCCAGGGGTTCATTAAAACCAGGTAATGGAAAGAATCCAGCAGTGACACTTCCCAAAGGCCACCGTGGCAGGAAGAGCAGTGTCCCCACTGTCACCAGCTCCCTCAGCCCGTGGGTGGCTCTGGGGTATTTTTCAGGAGGAACTGAACATCAGCAGTTGGTTCCCTTCCGTCTGCTGTGAAAGGTGAGTGGGGTCATTTCCCCGCCAGCCTGGCAAGGATCAGCTCCCCCCAAATCCCTCTGTTCCTCCTCCTCACTCATCCCTCACTCATCCCCAGGCTGTCAAATCCAGCACTCAGGGATTGTCCCCTCCTCACTCCAGGACAGGGGGGAAGATTGCTCCATCCCTGGCAGTGTCCAAGACCAGGCTGGACAGGGTTTGGAGCAGCCTGGGACAGTGGGAGGTGTCTCTGCCATGGCAGGGGTGGGAATGGAACAATCTTTAAGGTCCCTTCCAACCCAAACCAGTCCCTGTTTCTGTGATTTCACTGAAAATAACAAACCATCCCCAAACGGTGGTGCTAGTATTTATTTGAAACCCCCTCTGGCCCCATAGGCTGCTGATAAAGCTGGGTAGGAGCCCCATCTCAGGTGTTTCCCATTCCCCCTTGGCTGTACTGGGCGTTAAGGGCCTGGTCCGGCACCTGGAGAAAACAGCTGGGATCTCCCCTCTGAACTGAGCTGGCTGTGAGAGGTGGCCCCAAATTACAAACATTCATTTGGACCTGCAGGGGGAAGCTCTGGGCTCTCCTGGGCCAGTCCAGTTCTCTCTCTTGACATTCTGGTTGGACAGCAGCAGGAATTTCTCCATGGAAAGGGTGGCCAGGCCTTGGCAGGGGCTGCCCAGGGAGCTTTGGAGTCCCCATCCCTGCAGGTGTCCAAGGAAGGCCTGGCCGTGGCACTCAGTGCTCTGGGCTGGGGACAAGGTGGGCATCGGGCACGGCTTGGCCTCCATGGGCTGCGAGGGCTTTTCCAGCCTCAGGGATCCTGGGATTCTCTGAGAGCTGCAGGACACTGAATGTCCCACCCCAGCAATCCCACCCACTCCTCCAGGAGGCTTTTCCATTCAGTCTCCTGTCGCAGCCGCGAGGCCATTGCAGGTGGCCACCCCCCACATCCCATCCTGCCACCCCTCCCGTCTCCAAAATCCCCCCACCACAGCCCCAATCCCAGCTCTCCCCTGGACAAGTGTGCAAAGCCTCGCTCCTGCTGGGATCGGCAAATTCGGAATTGCACCACGGAGTAAAGGAAAGCCAAAGCCAAAGCCGTACCTGCAGTCCAGGGTCAAAATCATCTCCCCGCTCTTTTTTTTCCAGCGGGGAAGGAGGAGGAAAAGGGTCTTTTGGAAGCTCTTTTTCATCGCAGAGTGAGTCGGCAATTAAAGCTGGCTCTGCTTATTCATTAGATCACATTAAAACCGCAGCAAAAGTGGAGGGGGAACTCTCTAAACAAATTTGGGCCACTCTCCCCTCATTCATCGCCAGTTAGGAGCCGTCAATGTGCTCCATTTGTGCTCTAACTGCTTCTGAAGCACAACCATATGGTTGCGTTAAAACATCTTTTTCGTGCTTAATTTGAGGCACTGATGGCCCCTAATCAGCCGTGTGCGGATGAGCCCCCTAATTGATGGCTAATGAGTCACGTGCTCGCGCTCTGATTGCGGCATCCCCGAATTAATCCCTTTCATCGCCCGGCGTTGCGCTGCCGCTTCCAACGGCCGAGCCCCGGCGCTGCAGGTGGAGGGGCTGCTCCTCCCGCCTTTCCTGGGCGCTGAAATGGCATGGAAGAGGCGCAGCAAGACCTTCGGGCTTTGGGTGTGGGCTTGTCATGGAATCATGGAATGTTCGGGTTGGGGGGACCTCAAAGCCCATCCAGCCCCACCCCTGCCATGGCAGGGACACCTTCCACTGTCCCAGGCTGCTCCAAGCCCCAGTGTCCAACCTGGCCTTGGACACTGCCAGGGATCCAGGGGCAGCCACAGCTGCTCTGGGCACCTTGGGCCAGGGCCTCCCCACCCTCCCAGGGAACAATTCCTTCCCAAGATCCCATCCAGCCCTGCCCTCTGGCACTGGGAAGCCATTCCCTGGGTCCTGTCCCTCCAGCCCTTGTCTCTAGTCCCTCTCCAGCTCTCCTGGAGCCCCTTCAGGCCCTGCCAGGGGCCCTGAGCTCTCCCTGGATCCTTCTCTTCTCCAGGTGAGCACTCCAGCTGAAATGCTGACATGAGGCTTTTCTGGATTTCCCGGGAAAAACGGAGCAGGGATAAGACATCTCTGCCAACATTCAGCACCTCAGGGCTCCACATTTCCCTCCCTGGATCTACGGTTGCTGATCCCTGCTCTGGATTCGTTCTCCCTCCAGTGCCATGGCTGATCCCACTCACGGAGTCGAAGTTTAAGGGAATTTTGATGCAGCCAAGTCTGGATCTCGCCCAACACAAGGAGAGCTCGGATGATCCCCTTTCCCCCCACAACAAACCAGGATGGGACATTTTCCTGGGGATTTTCCTGGCGGTTCCCTGAGCAGACACTGCAATTGCCGTGAGGAGATTTTGCTGCATTCCCAAATTAATGTCCTTGCTTAGATCAGGACAGAAACTGAACTTCAGGCAAAATTCTAAAGTTCTGTTTAATCAAAGCGGACACTTGTGCTCTGGCACTTAAAATAAGTAAAAACCAGTCAATAATGACTTGTCTGGTGTTCATTAGGACACGGAAACACTGGCACTGTGTTATTTTTCCATTGCTACCTCTGAGCCTTTCATACAGAGGCCGGATTGATTATCCCTATCTGTCAGAAGCATCCAGCTCTGGCATTATTGACCTCATACCGTTAATTGCACAATTATCTTTCATCTCTGCAATGAAGTGCTGCTCATTCTTATGTTTTGAATTTTAAAAATCTTACTGTTGAACTCCTGTGCATGGACCTTTAGCTGCAGCTGAATAAAAACTCCTATTTCCCTTCTTCCTCTCACTAATAAACATCCCTGGGCTGTGCTGTCATTCAGTTTTTAATGGAGCAGGGTTCCAGACTGGTCCAGCAGCACAGAAACATTCCAGGTACAGGTGGTGCTGCCTGGGGGTCTTGGAGAGCTACAAATAAAAAGGTAAATTTACATCAAGAGCTTTGAATGCTTTAAATTAAAAGGTGAAGAGCTCAACTGGCATGGAAAATTGTTCCAAAATGTTGTGGTGGACAGGGCAGGGATTGTCCCCCTGTGGTGAGATCCCTCCAGAGCTGGGTCCAGTTCTGGCTCCTGCAGGAGAGCCCTGGAGGGGATGGAGCGTGTCCAGGGAAGGGAACGGAGCTGGGAAGGGGCTGGAGCCCCAGGGGCGGCTGAGGGAGCTGGGAAAGGGCTGAGGCTGGAGCAGAGGAGGCTCAGGGGGAACCTTGTGGCTCTGCACAGCTCCTGACAGGAGGGGGCAGCCGGGGGGGTCGGGCTGTGCTGCCAGGGAACAGGGACAGAAGGAGAGGGAACGGCCTCAGGCTGGGCCAGGGGAGGCTGAGCTTGGACAGCAGCAGGAATTTCTCCATGGAAAGGGTGGCCAGGCCTTGGCAGGGGCTGCCCAGGGAGCTTTGGAGTCCCCATCCCTGCAGGTGTCCAAGGAAGGCCTGGCCGTGGCACTCAGTGCTCTGGGCTGGGGACAAGGTGGGCATCGGGCACGGCTTGGCCTCCATGGGCTGGGAGGGCTTTTCCAGCCTCAGGGATCCTGGGATTCTGTGCAGGGTGGTCCCCTCACATTGCTGGGAATAAAGGAGGAACAGGGACAGCTTTTTCCAGCAGCTCTAGGAATTGCTGTGGAATCGTGGAGGGGCTGGTACCAAACCTCTGCGCATCCCCAACACCTCGGAGACTCTGCCCAAATCCCACAGGCCCAGGCTGGTGTGGGATGTCCGGGCCACTGGCAGGATTTGCACCTTGACAAGCAATTTATTTGTGGTGGGTGTGAATTTCCTCCTCAGAAACAGGGCCTGTTCCCTCTCCTCCTGTCCCTGTTCCCTGGCAGCACAGCCCGACCCCCCCGGCTGCCCCCTCCTGTCAGGAGCTGTGCAGAGCCACAAGGTTCCCCCTGAGCCTCCTCTGCTCCAGCCTGAGCCCTTTCCCAGCTCTCGTGGGATCTGATGAGGAGCAGCCAAGGCACTGCTGTCTGCACACATTGGGTTCTCCCAGCTCTGAGCCAAAGAGGAGCTGTGGTGGGGATTTTGACGGAATGAGGCGCCGTGGCTGGAAGCTGAGCACAAGGTCCAGCCTTGTCCCTGCCCTTGTGTAGGGAAGGGGCTTTTCACCCCCTGTGCTTGGGAGTCCAGCCCGAGTCAGGTGGGGCCAGAGCTCACAAGTTATTTCAAACACGTCCCGGGATTATCCTTGTTTGTTACTTCCAAACCATATTCAGCTGCTATTTTGGGGCTTTGTGGAATGATGGTCATTATGTGATATTGCAGCCGGCTATTATTCCTGCTCCAGCTTTAAAAAATGCTTGGCAGATTTAATAAAACTGATCCAGATTTAAAGTGTCCCTCCGGTGATAAATCACCTGTTAAAAATTTCCCAGCCCACTCTTGCTCTGGGATTTCTGCTTAGTTCAATTCATTAAGTGAAATAAGTCACTCTGCCTTATGAAAATCAAGCTGTTTCCATCGAGTCAGTGCTTAGCTGCTGAACAAAGGAGTTCCTAAATCTAAATAATTACAGTTAACGATTAATGCAATTAAAAATGTAAAAAACATTGCGAACAGTTTTAATCAGCAGGTATTAAAAATCATTGTAATGAATGCTGCAAATCCCCAAGATTTGGGAATTAACTCAATCAGGGTATTTTAGTGCTTTGGGAAGAGAGAGGGGAGAAGCATCTCAGGGGCTCTGGCCAGGCCTTTGGGGCAGCCTTTTCCAGAGTAGGTGCTTCCCCCTCCACCTTTCCCCTAGGAAGGATACAACTCCTAAAACAAACTCATTTTTGGTGGTTTTCCCCCCTCGGCAAACAGCTCGAAGCCGGAGCGATTTGTCCTTACAAATGTGGCCATTTAAGAGAGCCCCTAAACGCGCGGCAGCCGCAGTAACTGTTTGTGTGCCAGGCCGTGCCCAGGGCCGGCCCTTTGTCCCCGTCCCCATCGCGGCCTGCCGGGCCCGGCCGCTGGGAGCCCGCAGCTCCCTCCCGCCGCTGGATAATGACCAGACTGTTTCATTAGGAGCACAATTCCCTCGCCAAATCCAGCCCAAACAACTTATTTGAGCGTTTGTGAGCAGAATGCCACCGGGGGGGCGGCAGGGGCTGAGTGGCACACAATGGGCACCGGGACAAGTGCCCCGGGCCGGGCCGGCCGCGCATGCAGAGCAGGGATTAGGGGGTCCCCGCTCCGGGTCAAGTGTCTCGAGGGGAGCTGATAAACACCCCAAACCTGACAACAGCTTTTCCTTTCTTCCTGCCCCACTTGTTAAGTGCCAGAGCAAATCTCCTGAATGGCGCTGGAGTTTACTTAGGGGCCTTTTCTCGCAGAAGACACTCTCTCCATTTTCTGAAGGCCGTTTCAGGCGCTCTCCGGAATAAATTTGCTCCGCATCCCGCACAAAAAACACCCCCCTGCCCTCCCCCTCCGCCTCTTTCCTGCAGCCTTTGTCTCAAGGTGTGTGAACAAGGGGGAAAAATCTGGGCTGAGAAAAGTGAGATCGAGTCCCCGCGGATTAAGTCGAGCACTTTGAAGGTTGGCTGAATGACTGACTTTTCATCTTAAAAAAAAAAAAGGTGTTTAAAAAAAAAAAAAGAAAGAAAAAAGTTGTGGGGTTTTCTTGTTTTTTTTCCCCTGAGTTCTACTTTCAAATAAACCTAATAAACATATTCTTTTCCAGTATTTTCACCAAAGGTGCCAATTGCTGGGCTGGGAATCTGGTGGAGGATTCTCTGAGGAGGGATTCACTGACAGAAGGTAACTTCAGCTGATGTGTTCAGCTGATGATCCCAGCTCTAGCTGAGGACAAATCGAAGGGCATGAACAGGATCCAAAATATGAAAAATCAAAGTCACTGTGTGTTACAGGAAGGTGTCTGCAGCCATGGGGTTTGGGAGTGCTGGGACAGCAGGAAATCTGCAGCTTTCCTGTTCTAGTGGGCACTGGAGAGCCTGGAATATTGCTGGAATGAGACGAGCTTTAAGCCCCTTCCAACCCAGGCCATGCTGTGAGTCCATGGTTCCTTACCTGGGGTGAGAAGGCTGGGGACAGCAGCCGGGGACAGCAGCCGGGGACAGCAGCCCTCACCCTGCACTGCTGCTCCAGAGGGGCCAGCGCTGCTCCTTCAGCCTCTTTGCTCTCCCAAAGGCCCAGGCACGGGATGATCCCGGGTTCTGGCAGTAAGAAATGGGTTACTCTCAACCCTGGGTGACAGTCCTACTGCGGGACAGCTGGAAAAGGCAAAAGGAAGTCGGCTGTGGGGAACACTCCCAATGGAAAGCACAGGTCCCAGACCACCCACATGGATCCAACCTCCCTGCTCCCTTCCTGAGGCTGTTCTTCTCTTCATCCTCCTCGTTCCTGTGGATGGCAGCTCTTCCATGTCATTCCCCTCCTTGGCTGGGCCTGGGTCCTTCCTGCAGGTGCTGGTGCCAGCAGGGATCCCCAGGGTGTGAATGGAGATGGGATCCTGTGGGAAGCTCCCACCCGACATTGCTCAGGCAAAACCGCCCTCAGCAGTGACCTGACTTTGGATTTTCTCTGTTTGCAGATGAGAGGGGAGACACAGACACCCCCAAATGGGGCAGAGACCGGCAGAGCAAACTGTCCCTGGGTGAGGGGCCGTGGCACTCAGTGCTCTGGGCTGGGGACAAGGTGGGCACCAGGCACGGCTTGGCCTCCACGGGCTGGGAGGGCTTTTCCAGCCTCAGGGATTTTGGGGCTCCTGTCTTGGTGCGATCCAAGCAGGGATGTGCTTTGGATGCACCAAGCCCCCTTGGCCAGGAGCTCAGGGGGGCCTTGACCCCTCAGCAGGAGCAGACTTTTCCTGTCACCCCTGCTGGGGGATGTGGAGCTCCTCTGAACCGGCTCCCAGCGAGGCCCAGGGGAGGAGTCCCTGCCTCAGAGCAGGTTGGTGGTGCTGAGTGGCCTCACCTTTCCCACTGCATCGAAGCAGAACCATTAGAAGAGCTCAGCCTTTGATGGGGAGTGTGAGCTGCGCACAGGTCAGAGCTCATAATGAGATAAACTTTCACTTGAAACTAATTCTTGAGCTTATTATGCTGTAATAGCTCGGGGAAAATCACTTTCCAGGACGTATTGCAGTCTCTGAGGTACAGCTAAGCCAAAGAGGTGATTTTCCTCTTTATTTCCAAATGCAGCAGCTTTAAAGGACGCTTTCATGGATTAGGAAAACATGTTTTGGGTAAATCGTGCTACCCACGTCGAGGCTGCAGGCAATTAAATCCTGCCATCGAGATTACCAATTATTAGATTATATATGGATTTTTTAAAGCAGCAAGCTTGGTTCTGCTCGTGTGACAAGGGGCTGCACGAAGCAAACCGCAGAATGTGCAAAGAATTGTTAAATAACTGATAAATAGGCTTAAGTTCTTTAAACTGGCAGCACGGGTAGCTTAAGCAGTATGGTTTGGATCATCTAAATTTCCAAATACCTGGAGTATATTTGTAAACATGGCAATCTAACATTTTGCTGAGCAGCACATTCACATTCCAATTAGCATAAATGAGGATTTAACAGCTGATTGCACAGTGTGAATGATAGGGACTAATTGTCAGGGAGGAGAGTTGTGAGATGATGGTCCCGAAGCGGTGCTTTGGGGTGGGACGCCGTGTGGGATGGCTGGGGCAGGGTTTGGGACTCCCGCCTGCTCCAGGGAGGGAATGAGGGAGGGACACGGTGTTCCTGCAGGCCCCCCTCCCCCACAGGCACCGAGGGGCTCCTGGCGGAGCGGATTGTTGGAGGTGGGGCTCATTGCAGAGCCTTAATCTGGGCTGAATGGGGGCTGTGTTCCCGCTCGGCTCCACCGGGATCGCAGCTGGGAGCCACAAGGAGCGGCTGGAATGGGGCAAAGCCGGGCTGGGGG
Organism: Dasyornis broadbenti; assembly: GCA_013397935.1. Lineage (NCBI taxonomy): Eukaryota > Metazoa > Chordata > Aves > Passeriformes > Dasyornithidae > Dasyornis > Dasyornis broadbenti. The sequence goes on along the minus strand of VZRN01004541.1, from coordinate 207,354 downwards.
TGCCCAGGGAGCCTGGCTTTCCTCCAGGCTGCCTTTGGAGCCCAAGGAGAACCTCACCTGCGGGTTTTGTCCTCACCTGGTCACAGTCCCACCTGACACGCACCTCCTGTTCCTCCGCCTGCTCCACAGTCCCGGCTGGGAGCATGGAAAGGGAATTTTAACTGGAGCAGGGAGCGGCTCAGCAGCCACCCAGGGCAGGCAGGGCTTCCGTTCGGATGGGCTGGAGCCCGCGGTGCTGCTGGAGGGGCTGATCCTGCTGGGAAAAGCTCTGGGGGAGCTTGTGGTCCCTGGCACCCGCAGCTGTTCCCCTCTCAGGGCTGCTCTCGGCATCTCCGTGTTTTCCATGCCCTGTTCCCAGCGAGCCTCCACAGCCCTGGGCACTGATTTCAGTGGGAAGGAGCAGGAGGGGCTGTGGGGCAGCACCACCTCCAAATCCAGCGGGGACACCTGGGAGGAAGCCTGGCAGAGGCACCTGGGTTACTGGCAAAGTGCCCCTCAGAGGGAGGGATCAGTGTCCCCCAGGCAGCCCTGGATAATTCCCTGAAGGATCCTCCCTGTCTCCACCAGCTGTGCATGGAGCTGAGTTTAGACCACAGAATCCCAGGATCCCTGAGGCTGGAAAAGCCCTCCCAGCCCATGGAGGCCAAGCCATGCCCGATGCCCACCTTGTCCCCAGCCCAGAGCACTGAGTGCCACGGCCAGGCCTTCCTTGGACACCTGCAGGGATGGGGACTCCAGAGCTCCCTGGGCAGCCCCTGGTGATGCTGAAGCCTCACATCCTGTTGGATTTGATGTCTCCTCTGCTCTGCCATGCTGAGGGCTCCCCCTTCCCTTGGAGGGGTTTGAGGATCCATCACCATCCCTGAATCAGCAATGGCCCCATCTCCACCTCTTCCTTCTCCCCCTCCCAGAAGCAAGGGGATCCCTGAGAAAAAACCCTCCTATCCTGATTTTCATTGTCTGCCCCTCCAACACCCATGGAAAAGGAGGGGGAATAACATTGATTTTCGTGGAGCTGACCTTGCCCAGACCAGCTGCTCCCTGGGCCAGGGGCTTTGTCTTCCTTGGAATCTGCCATGGCCAGGCCCCATCCCCAGGGATGAAGGAGGAGCACTGAGGTACAACCGATGTTATTTTTGGGTCAGCTCCCCTGTGATGGATCTGGACAGTCCCATGGAGAGATCAGACCACATCCATAAACCCTTCCTGTCTCCCAGTGCCTGAGGGAGGGTAAAATGGAGAAGAAAGAAAGAAAATGGCCTGAGATAAATCCTTGCACAGAGCTGTTCATGGATTCATGGATCCCAGACTGGGTGGGGTTGGAAGAGACCTCAAATCCCATCCAGGCCCACCCCTGCCATGGCAGGGACACCTTCCACTGTCCCAGGCTGCTCCAAGCCCCAGTGTCCAACCTGGCCTTGGGCACTGCCAGGGATCCAGGGGCAGCCACAGCTTCTCTGGGAATTCCATCCCAGGGCCTCCCCACCCTCCCAGGGAACAATTCCTTCCCAAGATCCCACCCAGCCCTGCCCTCTGGCACTGGGAAGCCATTCCCTGGGTCCTGTCCCTCCATCCTTGTCCTCAGTCCCTCTCCAGCTCTCCTGGAGCCCCTTCAGGCCCTGGAAGCGTTGACCAAAGTGTGGCTGCAGGGAGAAGACAAGAGGGTCCCGAACCCGAGCTGTGGGGACAATAAAAGCCCCAGCTGTGGCACTGAACAGCAGCCACAGAGAAACTCGGATTCACTGCCTCTCCCCTGGGCTCAGGGAAGGATTTCAGCCTCTGGAGGCCTCTCTGTGCTCCCTGCCTCTGGAGCAGCTCCAGATAAGTCGGCACCTCTGGAAATGATCTCTGGGAAGAAACTCCTTAACTGAGCAGCCTGGGTGGCTGGAAATTGGGGACCTGAACGCGCCTGTGCTCCTCTCAGCATCCCTGGATTTGATGGTTTTGTCCTCTGAGGGAGCCCAGAATTCCAGCACCAGAGCCACTTCCCAAGCTGGCTCAGCAAGGGATGGAATTCTGGACACGCTGGAGTTTTTCCTTTTTAATCAAGAACTCCAGGACAACCCTGTGAGTAATCAGCATTAGCCAGCCTGGCCAGTGCCAGGGTGACTTTCAATGATGACTTGGGACCAAGGTAAAATAACTACCAGGGCCAAAAATATTAAGGAGATCTCCAGTTTCTAATAAATAAAATAAATTCTTTTTTATAAAAAAAAAATATTACTGCATCAAATATGCAACCAAATGGGCAAAATCCTTTCCACAAAATGAAATGTTTCATTCAAAGAAACAGCAAAGTGAGGTAAAAAGTGACAAGAAAAGGAATTTTGAAGCGGGCCTGACTTCCTGTGTCACCAAACACCAGCAGTGCCACCAGCCTGGTGTTTTCATCTGAAAACAAAGCACGTGGCAATTTGGCTTCTTTTGGGTCCTGAATAACGAATTTCCAAATATGTACTGGGAGTGTGGCCGTGGGCACGGCCAGGGCGAGCAGCAGAGTGCAGGTCTGCTAGAGAGGGGCTCTAAAAGGCACAGCTCAGCTCTGCCACCGGATCCAGGCTTTTCTTGGCAGTGCCCCAGCACAGCAGGACAGGGTTGAATTGTTCTTGCGAAGAGCAGGGGTGTCAGAACAAAATTCCCATCCAAGTGATGGATCCTCAGGAGTAACCAAGGTGTCCCACACGGGCAGCTGTGGGGGGAGTTCTGATCTCACACCTGTCAGAAGAGCTCCCAAATCCCCCCGGGAGCTCCAGCTGGGATGCAGGAGGAGCCAGGGCTGCCCCGATGGAGCTGCTCCCACACCTCAGCCGTGCAGGGAGATGGGCTGGGGGATCCTGGTGACACCTCCTGGAGACACAACCAACCAGCCTGGCCTCAAATCCACCATGGATGAGGCTTGGAGCAACCTGATCCAGGGAGTGGCATCGCTGCCCAGGCAGGGGTTGGGATGGCATGAGCTTTGAGATCCCTTCCAAACCATTCCAGGATTTATGGTGCATTTTATGGAACTCTCCAGGCTGGGGCAGAGGGGCTGGAAAGCTGGAAAAGGCCCCGGGGATGCTGGTGACAGGGGCTGGACATGGGCCCAGGTGTGCCCAGGTAGGCAGGAGGCCACTGGCCCCTGGGCTGCCCCAGGGCAGGGACTGTCCCCTGTGCTGGGCACTCAGAGGCTCCTCCAGGGCTGGCTCCAGTTCTGGCTCCTGCAGCAGAGCCCTGGAGGGGATGGAGCGTGTCCGGGGCAGGGAACGGAGCTGGGAAGGGGCTGGAGCCCCAGGAGTGGCTGAGGGAGCTGGGAAAGGGCTGAGGCTGGAGCAGAGGAGGCTCAGGGGGAACCTTGTGGCTCTGCACAGCTCCTGACAGGAGGGGGCAGCCCAGGGAACAGCGACGGGATGAGCTCCTCGGTGGGGCTGGATGGGGGGTAAATCCTGTCCCTTCTCTCTCCTGTCTCCAGGGAACTCGGTGCTCCCTGGTTCGTTCCAGAGCCACAGCAGAGGGAAGGGCAGGGCTGTACCAGAGCACGCCCAGGACAAATCCCCCCTGCAGGCTGCTTTGGGGGTGCTCATCATCCCCTGCCTGTCCCTTTCTCATGTCCAGCCCCATTAAGGGCTTACAGCCTCATCTTCCTTCTCCCTCAATCCAGAGGCTTGTGACGATCCTCATTCCCATCATTTTCCCAGCTGTACCTTCTTTTCCCGGTTAATCTTCACTTCCACGGAGTTTAACAAGGGGGAGTGGATGTGCACAGACTCCTCACTAACTCTTGGAAAAGAAAAAAAGTCAGGTTTCATCTTTCCAGGCTCCTGTAACCCCACCTGGAGCGTTCCCTGCTGGATACAACCAGCGTGACAGAGCCAGGTGAGCAGCAGGACAGCTCCACCCGAGCCAGGCGGCTGCAGGGACCAGCAGGCTCCAGGTTACACTTCTTGTTATCCCAACAGCAAAGGCTTTTCACAGAATCCCAGAATCCCAGAATCCCTGGATGGATGAAGCTGGAAGGGACCAGAGTCACCTGGACCCAGATCCCTGCTCCAGCAGGGCACAGTGCACGGGGCACAGAACTGTGTCCGGATGCTCTGGAATATCCCCAGGGAGGAGACTCCAGGCCTCTCTGGGCTCTGTTCCAGCTCGGGCCCTGCCCGGGGGAGAAGTTCTGCCTCCTGTGCCTCCTTGGACATTTCTGGGGATGGGACAGCCAGAGCTTCTCTGGACTTCTTTGGATTTTCAGATTTTTAGAGAAAAGGCTCACAGGTTTAGGCAGGAGGAAAACATCCTGCTTGTTTGTGCCCTCATTTCCAGGGACTGTTCTGATGGAAATGTAACTGTGAAGAAAAATAATCCCTAAGGCTTTCATGATCTGTTAAATCCAGTACTGAAAATGAGACTGGAGGAGGAAATCCCTTGGGGAGTGATCCTAACTGGAGGTGCTTCCTTTCTCTTCCCCTCTCCAGGCAGAATGAGGCAGGAATTCCAGTTTACTCCTTATCCCATTAAATTTGATGTATTTGGGAGAATTTTTTTGTCTTCTTTATGTTATGATGTTGTCATATTTCATCTCCTGGCCTTCACAGATTGCTGCCACTTCCTTTCCTCCAAATCAGATCCAAACACAGCGGAGTCTGTCTATTCCTTCTCCCTGGGTACAGGAATTGGGAGAAAAACCACCAGGTTGATAATTTCCTGGGAGCACTACTGAGCATTTTTGTAGCTCCTGGTGTGGAACTGGGAGCAGGACAGGGCTCAAGGCCATCTGCCCTGGCTGCTCCTGACATCTGCTGTCCTCCCTGGCCGCTCCAGGATCAGGACAAGGACTGTGAATTACCGGAGGAGCCTTTCCAGCTCTGCCTCCTTAGCAGGGGTCAGTGCGGGGTCCGTGCCCAGCGAAACCCAAATGCGTGACCCAGGCAAAGTTCAGCGCAGAGACACTGACCCGGGCCGTGACCTCAGCCCTGGCTCAGCCTGCTCTGCAGGCACAGAATTCCCCCGTGGGATAAAGTTTCCATCTTCAGGAGGAGTTTCTGTCCCTGTGGAGCAGCAGCTGCTGCCGGGGAGGAGTGGGAAGACTCCTGTCGGGAGCACCTGGGCATGCAGGTTGTTGGGAATGAGGGATCTGTGCAGCTGCAGGGCAAAGGCTCGGCTGGGCTGGCACTGCTGCCACATCCAGCGGCCCCAGGAAGGCGGGGGGATCGGGAAAGGGATGCTGGGAATGTAAATAGCCCTGACGGGGGACAGACCTTACAACTCTCCGAGTCAGGTGAGTGGGGCTGAGGGAGGTGATGGACACAGAAGGTTCCCCCGGCTGCCACCAGAGCAAGGCCCTGGAGCAAACACAGGAACTGTCCAGGTGGGATTGGCGCTTCCAGGCGCTCCCTGGGGTGGTGGGGTTAAAAAACCAGGGAGGCGACGCCCAGAATATCCTTTTGGGATGGCAGCACTTGGGGACGCATTTTGCCTTCCCGCCCAGAGGTGTCTGAGGGGATGGTGACTAAAAGCAGCCCTTCCCACCCAGGATCCTCTGGGATTCCCTGATGGCACAAAGTAGGGAAGAGGTGGGAATTACCCAAGAGCTGTGGGAGGCCCTTGGGGATGGAGAGAGTGAAGTGCCCCGTGGGAATGATCAGGGAGAGCATCGGATCAGGGCAAAAGAAACAACTAATGGGAAGACAGCGGCAGAGACTGCCTGTGTGTCCAGCCCTGGGGACAAAAATCCACACTGTCCCCCTAAGGAAAGTAAGGAAATATTCCAAAATTAAGCAGGGAAGCCCTGCCACTGATGGAAAGCTGGGAGAAGGATTTCCCCCTCAGCTCTGGGCCACAGCAAGAATCAAACACTGTCCGGAACCACCGTTTCCTACCTCCCCATATCCCATATCCCCCATCCCGGAGCGACAGCTGCTCCCATGGGGGAGTGGGGGGAACAATTCCAGCCAACGTGCCCCAGGGATTTCCTCGTTCCTGTTATTTTTTTCAGCCCCTTCCCCAAGCCTGGGTTGTGCTTTATTTTTAGTTTTACCGTTTTGGAAATAACAATCAGGTTTCTGCTCTGGCATGACCAGCGCTTCTGCAGTTCTGATTTTTGTCCCATTTCTGGTGCTGGGAGTGCCAGGGCATGGTGGGACTGGGTGATCCTGGAGTTCTCTTCCAGCCTTGGTGATGAGGCATCCAATAAATGGCTGAACTGGCAAATCCCACCCTGGCTCCAGGAAGCAAGCGAGTGGATTTTGCTGCAGTTTTGCTTCGGCGTAGAAAATCCCAGCAGTGTTGGGTGTTTTGGTCTTTTTCAGATTGAACATTCCAATTTTTTTATTTGGTTCTCAGCAAGGTTTTGTGTGAGATTCCTTGGATTTTGTGTTACAGTGAACATTACAATACCAATGCAGGTGAAAAAAAAAGATGAGCAGGATGGAGCAGCTTGAGCAACCCAACAGATAATGTCAGAATGTTCACTTTTATTTAATTTTATCTATTAAATAATTCATTATTTATTCATAAATGGCCCCAAATCAAGTGTTCTTTGACCCTTCCTTTTAAAGGAATTGCCACCGTCTGCACCGAAACTCTGGAAATGAACAGAAGCTCTGTTTCTCCTGCCCCCAGCACCGTGATCTCCCTGATTTATTACATTTTATTAAATTTACCATCTCCTGTTGTACCTGCAACCAACCTGTGACCTTCTCCTCCTTTCCTCCAACAGCTCCGCCCCATGCCCAGCTGCTGGAATCTGGCATGAAAGGAGGAGATTTCTCTTTAACTTCTCATTCCCAGGCTTTTCTTGTTCTCAGCTGCATCCAGGTTCATCTGGACGTATCCCAAAGTGTCCGGAAATCCCGGCTTGTGCCCATCCCACCATTTCGTGGGAAGGTGTTCCGGGGCGTTCGTGTTCTCTGTGTTTCCTGCTTCTCCCTGACACAGTGGGTACAGAGGCTCAGGCGCAGCAAAACCCTTGGTTTTTGCAGCGGAGAGGAGGCTGCGGTGTCGGATCCACCATTTCCCGAAGGAAAGCACCCTGGGGAAGAGAAATGAGCTCGAGTACGGGGCTGACTTCTGTGAGGGGAGGGTGACTCCTCAGATTCTCTCACTTTGGCGTCCAAAGGAAACAGATGTTCCTTTTCCACGAGGAATTCTGGGAACTGTGAAATCATTTGAGCGTTTTATCCCAAAAATGTCCCATCACCGTGGCACCCGTAAGCGCTGGGTGCCACTTTCCTGAGGCTCGGTGGTGGCTGCCAGTGCCTGCAGACTCCCTGCTCCAGGACATGGGACAGGGAATCCCTCAGGATCCCCCGGGTTTGTCCCCAGAGGCTCCCACTCCTGGGCTCTGCTGTGGCACCCCAAGGGCTGCAGGAAGTTTCCCAGGAGGGAATTTAAAAGCTCTGAGGATCCAAACCTCGCCTCTGTGTTTGAACTGGAGGTGCCCTGGCTCAGCTGGACGTGCCCGGGAGGTGAGGAAGGCTCTGGCATTTATTCCAGCCTTGTTTCCTGCAGGGATTTTGCAGGAGCCTGATGCAGACTCAAATCCAGGTGAGGCAAAGAGCACAAACCCCATCAGCAACTTCCTCGCTCCGGGAAAAACAAGCATCAGACACATGGGAAATCCCTGCTCTGCTCACTGCTGGTTATGTGTGGAGCAACCTGGGGCTCTGACCAAACCCCAGAAAGCAAACCTGGGCCCAAGTGACCAAAATCCCCTCCTCCCCAAAAAGCAAAAGATGGAATTGCTGCCAGGGCAGGGATCCATCCCAGAGCCGCCAGGGCAGCGGATGAGGCTGAGCCCCAGCTGGACTCTGTGTCCCATCTCCCTCAGCCACTGACAAACCCTCAGGAACACCAGGAGTCACCAGCTCCCAGCAGAGACCAGTCCCTGCCTCAGTTCCACGGGTGGTGCTTCCCAGGGGATCGGCTGTGATCACAGGAATTCCTTGAGCCTAAAACCTGTGACCATCCAGAGCTCCTGCAGCTGGAAAAGCAGCCACGTGCTGGCCCATGGAGAGATCTGGGTGTTTGTTCCTCAGTCAGAGACACCAGAATGAACCCATCACCCCCGGGGACATTTCCGGACACTTCTCCCACCTCGTTCCCTGGGCTGCTCTGGCTGGGGCTGTTTGGTACCATTAGAGAATCCTGGAATTCTGGAATGGTTTGAGTTGGAAGGGACCTTAAATCCCATCCAGCCCCACCCCTGCCATGGCAGGGACACCTTCCACTGTCCCAGGCTGCTCCAAGCCCCAGTGTCCAACCTGGCCTTGGACACTGCCAGGGATCCAGGGGCAGCCACAGCTGCTCTGGGCACCCTGGGCCAGGGCCTCCCCACCCTCCCAGGGAACAATTCCTTCCCAAGATCCCATCCAGCCCTGCCCTCTGGCACTGGGAAGCCATTCCCTGGGTCCTGTCCCTCCAGCCCTTGTCCCCAGTCCCTCTCCAGCTCTCCTGGAGCCCCTTCAGGCCCTGCCAGGGGCTCTGAGCTCTCCCTGGAGCCCTCCCTTCTCCAGGTGAGCACCCCCAGCTCTCCCAGCGTGGCTCCAGAGGGGCTCCAGCCCTGGAGCCGCTCCGTGGGCTCCTCCGGACTCTCTCCAGCAGCTCCAGCTCCTTCCAGTGCTGGGATCCCAGGGCTGGGGGCAGGAGGGGCCTCATGAGGGCACGGCAGAGGGGCAGGATCCCCCCTGAGCCGCTGCCCACTCCGGTTAAACACACAAACACATTTATGCTTCCGTTCGGTGCTGCTCGGCAGCTGCTGGGCCCGAGGTGCTTCCCAAGCCCTTCTCCAGTGGCAATGGGACCCCTCCTTCCCTGTCCCACCTCCCCACTCCCAGCGGGAACCCGCGGGGGCAGTGCCGGGCAGGGCTGGGACCAACCCCGCGGGGTTTTCTCTGTGGATGGGTCCTGCTGGCTCCTCAGGCTCCTGGTGGGGCCCTGTGCAAGCTCCTGGTGCTCATCACCAAACTCCTTCCTCAGGGTTCACCTTCACCCCGGGATCCCTGTTCCCTCTGGATTCTGGACGCGCCAGCTGAGCCCCACCCCAGCCCAAACCTTTCCTCCAGGGACGGATAAAACCCCGCCACCCAAAAATACAGCCCCAGTGTGCCCACCAGGCGGATTTACCGCAGGGCTGGACCGAGAGCCGCCCCATCTGGATGTGGGATCTGCTGGAAAAGCCGAGTTTTGCCGTGACAGAAGGTCGGCTTCTCCCGGGCCGGGGGAAAAACCCACCCAACAACAACAACAAAAAAACAAGCAAAGCCAAACAAGCGTTTTTATTAAACTTGCATGCACTTAAGGCACTCCTTTGAACCTTTAGAGCCCAGCCCAGCGTTCAGTGGCGATGAATGTCCTCATCTGGCTTTAAAAGGTGGGGACAATGTCGTGCACTTAAATCCCTTCACTGGAAATTTCGTGCCTTTCACTTGTTTAGCCACAGTAGAGAAAAGCTCAGTCACAAAACTTTCCTGTGGGCTTAAGGAGATTTCTCCTTTGAAGCAGCCCCAACAATAATACTGTAATAGAAGTAAAGCCCGCTCCTCTTACCCCAAGCAGATTTTCCCCTCCACAAACGTGCTGCAATCGATGACAAAGTGGCTCTGGCTCCGCAGGGCCGCTCCCCCCCGGCTACTTTGTGTTGAACTTTTCCGAGCCAGCCATAAATACGGAGATACCAAAGAGTTAATTTGCGTTTTTAAACCTCCTTCCCAATATCCTCTCTCATTCCTGCATAAAATCCCCATGTCCAGACATCAAATCAGTAAACCCTGTTGCCTGTCAGCGAGGACAATGTCAGGCCATTAGTATGTTAATAAGTCCGGAGGGTGACAGGTGGCCTAGTAGACAGCTCAATTAAGCTGCTCATTAAACACACGCTAACGAACAGCCAAGGCAGGGCCTGAACAGCACCATTCTGTAATGACATGATGTCAGAGCGAACAAATGAGGAAAAATAACAAAAACATTACAGCAGTGACAGACGCCACTAATAGGGACCCCTTGCACTACATCAGCCCTCAAATCAATGAGCAACAGGGATCAAAAAACTCGACCCAACATTCTCAGGGGACTGAATGCAGCAAGATTTTTTTGGTCAGGTTTTTTCCTCTC
>VZRN01004541.1:177307-197011 GCA_013397935.1 Dasyornis broadbenti | reverse complement strand
ACCAGTTAAGAACTTTGAAAGTGCAGATTCGTGGCTATTATTTTGAAAAAGGGGACTTCCAGCAGCTGGTGGAGAAGAAATCCTATCGTTTTCAAGTCGGGAGCTTCCTGGGTAATAAATTCAAGCATCCGACGGGTGCTGAAATGACATTTGAGCCCGGCTTTGCTAAACTAATAGGCTGGTTGGCCATTATAGGGTCACGACCTGAGCTCTCAGCCCCGCTGCCGAGCTGTGTTAAGTTAACAACTGACACCTCGCTGCCTTTCCTTAAGGCTCCAGCTCGAGATTCCCGCTAATAACTGGGATAATGGAGTCCTGCCGCCGAGCCGGGCTGTGACAGAGGCTTCTTTGGGGGGGGGGGGGGAGAAGAAAAAGAAAAGAAAAAAAGTGAAAGAAACAAAAATGTAAGAAACAAAAATAAAAGGTCCTTTGGAGGCTGCTCCCGGCCAGGTGTGGGAGCAGCTGCGAGCAGGTTGAACATGCAAAGCTGCCATAAGATTTTGGGAGCCACTGGAGGACTGCCCCAGTTTAACTCACTGGTTTAACTGGTCAGACTGGGCCCCCGTGAGCCAACAGGCAGCAGCACCATCCCCACCCTCCTCCCTCTTGTACCTGCCCGTGCAAAGTGGGTGCCAAGGGCTGTTGCAGCAGTAATTGATTTTTTCCAGCCCTTTTGGCCTCCCACAAACAAGGCCCCGAGCGCTGGAAAATGAGAATTAAAGGGTGCAAGTGCGGTGGGTGTTGCTGGGCTGGATCCAGCTGTGCCGCAGACAATGATGCGAGGCAGACATCAGATGTCAGATTAGTGTGGAGTGACAAAACAGCCCGGCTTGCCCCAATATGGTGACAAAAAATGAGCACAGCTGAGGGCGAGCTCAAAGGGCCCAACGGCGCTGGCACCGCGGGCGCCAGATTTCCACAGCGCTGCCTCCGCAGGATGGAGCCCCTCAAGTGCCCCAGTTCCAACCTGCAGATCCAAAATGAGGGCGACACCCGAGCACAGCACAGTTGCCACGGGCCAGGGGCTGAAGGAGACGTGCACAGCTCCAGAGCCGTGCCAGGGAAGTGGGGAATGGGAGATGTGGGGTGAACAACCCCCTTGTTCCACACTCAACAAAGCAGGGGCAAAGGAGGGAGGAGAACACTGGGGAGGAGAACATCACTGCAGCACTCGTTACCTTCTTCCAGGGAAAACTCATCCCTCTCCCAGTGTCTCCACATTTATTTTGCACACGCAAAGCATCGGTGCATTGGTGCAGGCTGAGCTCAGCAGTGACGTGCAGAGGTGCCTTTGTTTGTCACCCACTGCTGGCACTGACTCTGCAGCGCTGGTTGGGGTCTCCCAGATCTTTTCTGCAGCTTGGTCTGGATTTAAGAGTGAAAAAAACAAAAGCAGTTTTGCCCTGGAGAGGGCAACTGGAGTTTCTGTGGGTTCTTCAGTGCTGGGGCAGTTTTGGGTGCCAGGATATGACAAAAAATCTAAAGCTCTCAGTGTCCAAAGGAGGGACACGGGGATGGGGAAGGGCCTGGAGGGGCCACTCGAGGTCACTTGGTCAGTTCAGCCTGGAGGAGCCTGAGGGCAGAGCTCCCCGGGGGCTGCAGCTCCTCCCGAGGGGCAGCGCAGGGACAGCTCCGAGCTCTGCTCCCTGCGACAGGGACAGAGGCAGGGAGCGGCTGGAGCTGGGCCAGGGCAGGCTCAGGCTGGAGCTCAGGGAAAGGTTCTTCCCCCAGAGGCTGCTGGGCACTGCCCAGGCTCCCCAGGGAATGGGCACGGCCCCGAGGCTGCCAGAGCTCCAGGAGCGTTTGGACAGCGCTGCCAGGGATGCCCAGGCTGGGGTTGTTGGGGGCTCTGGGCAGGGCCAGGGCTGGCACTGGATGATCCCTGTGGGTCCCTTCCCACTCAGGATATTCTGTGATTCTGTGATTCTGTGAAATCTCTTCCTGGTGTAACACAGGAGCAGCACTGAACAGTCTGGGAGTGCAGAACCAACGCGGTAAAAAATGTTTGTTGGGAGCCAGTCTGAGCATGAGAATTCCTGGTGCCTAAAAGGCTTTGCAGAGTTTTAAGGTGAGAGAATGACAGAACCCAGAGTCAGCAGGGCTGGGAGAGACCTTCAGGACCATTTAGCCCGGCTGCCGTCCAACACAGCACCACCAGCACCTCCCCTGAGCCACCCTCAGGTGCCACATCTGGACACCTCTGGAACGTTCCCAGAGACAGTGACTCTCCCACATGAGCTGGATGATGCCTCTCTTGTCCAGGCTGTGGGATCTGCTGAAACCCAAACCCATCTGTGGTGGCCGCAGCCGTGTCCAACATCAGAGCAGAGCTGCAGCAGCTGCTGTAGAAACTCACACAGCCCTGGAGGAGAAACCACTTTGAAATGGTGAGGGACAGCCCTGAGCTGGCCCAAACTGCCCAGGGTCAGCCCTGCTCTTCTTCCCAGTGCCCTCCCAGCATCAGGGGCAGGGCTTTTCCCAAGCCGGGGACAACAACCCCCAGCATGGCCACATTTGACTGAGATTTGGTGCCTTTGCCTTGCGGAGACTTGGGGTCAGCAAAGCAGGGCAAGGGACCGAGCAGTGTGAGAGAGCAGGGAGGTGTCTGGGAAGGTGCTTACCCTGTCCCCTGGCAAACCCACCTCAGCAAACAGCTCTGCAGCCCAGCTCCGCCCAGAACTGGAACAACTCCGTGCACAGGCTTTGCAAACTGCTGGAGCAGGGCAGGGCAGGGCAGGGCCAGCGTGAGCTGGAAGCAAAGCTGAGGCTGAGAAACCAACGCTCACCAGTGAAAAGCCAAAGGTGCGGGTGAGGAAAGGCACTCCTGGAAAGAAAATCCCACTGAGCACTCACTGGAGCTGTAGGAAAGGCCCCTCCAGGTCCTTGGCTTCATGAGGGACACTTCCCTACTCGCAGGAGCTGCCTGCTGGGATGAAAGTTTGCCCTGCCATAATTCCTCACAGAATTCCTTTCACAGCAGCCAAAGGCACAGAGAAGCTATTGCTGGAGGGAGCTGAGGCATTGGGCCATGGGCAAAAGTAGGAAATATCCAGGGGCTTTGTGCTTTTGGAATATTTTGGCATTACCTGTGCCCCAGTCACCCCCCTCCGATGCCAACAGCAGCTGAGATGTTCTGCTCTGGCATCACCGCAGTTCCTGGCCTGTCCCTCCTCCTTCCCTGTCCCCAAACCCAGCCTGGAGGGACAGGACCCAGGGAATGGCTTCCCAGTGCCAGAGGTCAGGGCTGGATGGGATCTTGGGAAGGAATTGTTCCCTGGGAGGGTGGGGAGGCCCTGGCCCAGGGTGCCCAGAGCAGCTGTGGCTGCTCCTGGATCCCTGGCAGTGCCCAAGGCCAGGTTGGACACTGGGGCTTGGAGCAGCCTGGGACAGTGGAAGGTGTCCCTGCCATGGCAGGGGCGGGGCTGGATGGGCTTTGAGGTCCCTCCAGTCAGGGTCTGAGGTGAGCCTGGGTTTGCTCCCAGGCTGGCTCTGAGCTGAGCTCTGCCTATCCCAGTCTGTGCCGGTATGGAGACGGAGCCATCAATCCCGGAGCGAAGCAGCCTCGGGTTGGGATGTTCTGTGTCGGCTCAGGAGATGACACACATCAAGTTTCACAGCCCCGCTGGGAATTGTCTGCCTGCTAAAATTAAATAAGCAGCCGAGGCTTTCAAACTTGCTGCTCCATAAAGGATAAAATATTCCATGTGATTAGAGCCTGGAAAATCAATATGATCTTTGCAGCATTTTTAAAAGGTGATGGTCTGGTCAGTGCTGGGTGAACTCCCTGGGCAGCAGGGACACGAGATCATTTCTCCTACATGGGATGATCCCTGGAACAGCAGCCGGAGTGGCCTGGGGACAGAGGGCACTGCTGCCAGCAAGGGCTCCATCTGCAGCCTGGCTGATCCCAAAGTGCTCTCCAAGGTTCCGGGGAGCCTGATCCCTTCCTTCTGCCCAGGGAAAGTCTTTCCCCTCTCCCCTCTGCCCCCTGGGCTGTCTCTGCCCCATAACCAGAGGAATCCCCAGGTGTCCAGTGTGGGCAGGAGGCCGATGGCACCTGAGCTGTCCCTCATGATTGTCCCCTGTGCTGGGCACTGAGAGGCCTCTCCAGGTCTGGCTCCAGTTCTGGCGCCTGCAGGAGAGACCGGGAGGGGCTGGAGCGTGTCCAGGGAAGGGAACGGAGCTGGGAAGGGGCTGGAGCCCCAGGAGCGGCTGAGGGAGCTGGGAAAGGGCTGAGGCTGGAGCAGAGGAGGCTCAGGGGGAACCTTGTGGCTCTGCACAGCTCCTGACAGGAGGGGGCAGCCGGGGGGGTCGGGCTGTGCTGCCAGGGAACAGGGACAGGAGGAGAGGGAACGGCCTCAGGCTGGGCCAGGGGAGGCTGAGCTTGGACAGCAGCAGGAATTTCTCCATGGAAAGGGTGGCCAGGCCTTGGCAGGGGCTGCCCAGGGAGCTTTGGAGTCCCCATCCCTGCAGGTGTCCAAGGAAGGCCTGGCCGTGGCACTCAGTGCTCTGGGCTGGGGACAAGGTGGGCATCGGGCACGGCTTGGCCTCCATGGGCTGGGAGGGCTTTTCCAGCCTCAGGGATCCTGGGATTCTGTGATGTCACCTGAACCTGGAGGACACTGTTGTTTCCTGGAAAAGGCAGGGAAGAGCTTTGCCAGGTTTTCCTCCATGTAGGAAGTCCCTCAGCTCCACCAGTCAGGTGCTGAATTCAGGAATTCCTAATTCAGGTCCCGGAATTGAGATGTGGGGAGTTTTACACTGATGAACTTTGACAGTGACTCCCAGCACAGCTTTGAGCACCTTTGGGGATCCATCAATTCTGCGACATTTCAGGCTCCTGCTGGGAGCCAAAGGGGAGATGTGGAGGCTCCAAAAATTCCCCTGCCCTGGGTCTGGGTTAGGCAGCACCAGGTACCAGAACGGCGCCTTTCCCTCCTCACCCTCTGGGTGAATCCACCTTTCGCTGTCAGGGAAGGTGGACACCCCTCTGCCTTTTAGGGTCAAGAGCAAGGAGAGTCCCCTTGGTGTCCAGGACACTCAGGTGGGGGAGGAAACAACTTCAGGAAGATGGGAGCAGATCCAAAAACGGAATGTCAGGCACAGCTTTCCTGGAGGGAAGAAAGTCTTCCTCCTCCCATGAAGGCTTTGTGGTGCGAAAGCTCCTCCAGAATCTCTCTCCTGGTGCCTGCAGCATTCCTGGGAAGGGGCTCCTTTGCTTCCTGCCAGGTGCAGACAGGACTTGGCTTCCATAGATGCCTCTGCTTGGGGCCCTGAGGGTGGGAATGGCCCCACTCCCCATGGGATGAACACCTGGAGTTACTGGAAGGGTGGCACCTGCAGCCTCCAGTTTGTCCTTGGCTTTACCGAGGAGTGGTGACTCCATGCGTCGTCACCCAGCCCATGCTCACAACAGCTACAGGGAAACAAATCCCCTAAAAAATTCCAGATGCACAAGTTGGAGACACACAGATAAAGCTGCACAAGTTTGAAAAGGAATCTCCGGGACCAAAACACCATAAATTCAATATTGGAAGTGGCCTGGACTGGGCAGCCTGGAAAGGAGCTGGAAACCCAGGGAGCTGCAGGCGGAACCTGGCTGCCCTTGGTACCCCCAGGCTGCTGCTTCCCTGTTCCCATGGAGGAGGAAGAGGAGCAGAAGGAAATGCGGATAAAAGGCCAAGGACAGAGCCCTCCCCTTCTCGGGAGGAGTTATTGCCCCTCCATGTGCGTTTGGGGTTGGATTTTCCACACTCCAGGCCTGGGTTTGGCTCAGGGAGAGGCTCCAGAGGCTCCGGCACCCACAGGGAATGGCCACGTGCACCACGAGGGAGCTGGGCTGGGCTGGGCTGGGCTGAGGCCACGCTGGAATTTCTGCTCCAGCTCTAAATTTTAAATCTGGATCCGTGGGGAAAGAGGCAAAGATGAGCCTGATTGAGTAGAGTTCAAAGCAGTTGTAGGGCACCATGGGAGCCTTCCTTTGGTCTGAGGCTGAGCTGGAATTTCTGCTCCGGCTCCAAATTTTAAATCCAAACCCAAAGGAAAAGAGACACAGAAGGAGCCCGTTTCCGTGAAGTCCAAACCAGCTGCAGCTCATGATGTGACTCCTCACGGGAGGGTGAGAAAAGGGCCTAAAGTGAACTGGTGAAATGACTTGGTTTGTCTGGTTTGGGACACAGATTTTGGTCAATTTTGGAAATTTTGTCAGAATGGTAAAATTGAGGTGTAAACATGCAATGTGGCAACTCCAACCCAAGTATTACAGTCACCACCCAAAGGGGACCCGCCTGGTTCGGGTGGTGAAATGTCTCAAGATCAAACTGACACATTCTCACCTCCTGGCATTGAAGAACTGCAATTAAAAATTGAATTTATATTTCGTTTGGAAAGGAAATAATTTCTTCACAGGACCATATACTTAATTATATTATTTAAGATCTATTTAATATATTTAATTTTCTACTTGGTAACTAGAAAGGTTTTCATTCAGCTTCTTAGAGGGATTAATCCTTAAAATCCTTGTGTGGGGAGGCAGGGCGATATTTTAAAAAAAATGCTACCGGGATTTTTAAACCTTTTTTTTTTTTTTAAATTCTCAATTAAAATGTACTGAACGGACACAGGAGGAGAATTTTTTCCCAGTTTTTTAATCTGCCAATATTTAACAGGGACAGCTGAGAGCCACCCGTGTGCCCAGGGTGTGTCCGAATGTCTTTGGTGCCAGGTAGGGAGGAATCGTTATTTGTCCAGAGGTTTTCCTGCTCAAATTAATTAATTTTTTCATTTTCCAAATGGAGAAAATTTATTCCATGAAATTTTATTAGATTAAATATTAAAAAAAAAACAAAAACCAAAAAACAAACAAAACAAAAAACCCCACCATAAACAGATAGAAAATTCAGACGGTGCCTTTCAAATGTGAAGGGTTTGCTTTGGATCTCGCGGGACACAGAAGCCACCAAAGGAAACTTTTTGCCCTGAGCAGCTCCGAGAATTCCCCAGTGCTGCTCGGAATGAGCAAATCCCCCTTTCCCGGGCGTTGGGAGAGGATGGGCTGCAAACCGAGGAACGCAGCTGACCAAGGAGGCTCTGAAGTTGCAGCCCTTTGTGTTTATACTTTTGAAATATCTCCATTGTCATGCAAATGCTGATTTTCAATCCGAAAAAAAAAAAAAAAAAATCTCTCTTTCTCGCTGTGCAAACTGTTGTAGGAAGTGAGCTTAACTCCAAATGTTCCCATTGAAGGTCGGGATTTCTTTCCCTCCTTGTTTTCTGTCAAACACTGGAAACGGCCGCTATCAAATGAGCTGCTTTTCTATTTATCCAAGCCTTGACACTTCCCAGCCTCCATCCTTCGGGCACAAACGCCTGAATTTTTAAAATATCTTTGACTCATCGTCAGGAGCGTTAGAGGGGAGCATTTGTGGGCAGAGGGGGTAAGGAAACTTTAGCACTCGGTCCTTTTATTCTCCTTTTAAAACTGAAATCCCCGCTCTGAGTTTCATCAAAGGCTTCCTCATTAGCGGATATCCATGGAAATTATATCTCGAGAGGAGGAATAACTGAATGAAATGCATAAATTCAGGGCCGATATTCCAGGCTTTCATTAAGGTGGGGGGTTTCTATTTATTGTCCGAATACCGCGGGGTCTCCAACGAGAGTGCCCCAAATTCGTGCGGGGTTTCAGGCGGGGCGGGCGTTGTGGTGCCTGACAATTTTTGATGCCTTTCATGTGGATCGGGTTAAAAGTGTTTTTACTGTATCCCTCTGGATGTAGTTCTGAAGAAACATTTCTCCTGCCAAAATACACACACAGGCTGGGATTAAAAGGGCTGAAACCTACCACCAAGTTCTTACCGCCCTCCCACCATCATTAGACTAAATCCGCCGTCATTCCAGATTCATTTTTCCCTTATTCATCTGTCCAACTAATTCCTGCTGCATTCACCGGGCTTACATCTTAATCTTTTCTGTTACATAGAGAATACATAATGAAAAGCTGCATTTTCTGGGTACATGCACACATTTGGAGCGGATGAACCATATGTGAAGTGACATACAATGCTGAATGGGGGCTGAATGGTGTCCAGTGCTAAAAACAGTGCAAGTCCAGGAACAAAAAGCAGGAGAACAAGAGCCCTGTGCTGGGCTTGCCTCGCTCGAACACCAGGGGATTCGCCGCTAAAACATGGGTATAATTTCACTGTTTTCACTCACACAAGCTGTGGGAAAGGAGTCACCATCTGATGTTTGATTGTGCTGGATATGTTTTTGGCAGTAGCCTTGTAGCCCGCATTGAAGGGAGAAAAAGGGGGGAAAAAGAATGGAGCTGCAGTTGCCGGCTTGGATTTGGCGTCTGGCGGGAGGCAGGGCTGGAGGAGCCACCTGAGAGCGCGGCCACGGCCCCTGTGCGCTGCCCTTTCCCCTTTGCCGGGGCTCTGCCTCACCTCGGGGGGATTTTCGCCCTCCTGGCAGTCCCTGGAGGGGGACGGGCGAGATGTGGCCTCGCCTTTCGTCCCTCGTCACCGCCATCCTCCGGGGCTGTTGAGGGGGCAGTTCCTGGGGTGTGCTCGGGCCGGAGCGACTCCTGAGCACCGTCGGGCACCGCTGGCATCGAGCGGAACCCCTTTCCTCCACCTGGCATTTCAGTGCTCCCGAGGGCTGGAGATCGCAGCCGGGACACCCAGGGGGATTCGGGAAAGGGAAGGGAAGGGAAGGGAAGGGAAGGGAAGGGAAGGGTTTCCCGCAGCTGCCAGCGCCCTCGGCAGCCCCCAGCCCTTGAGAGGCTTAAGGCCGGGCTTAGAGAGAGAGGGAGAGCGAGAGAGGGGCATCTGCTGAAATCCTCTCGACTTCAGACGGGCTCAGCTGAGGCTCCCGAGCTGGGGATGCACTTAAAGGCTCTGCCTAACGAGGAGAGGAGCCAGCAGCTGTTTGGCTGCGGGGCTGAGCTGGGATCTGAGGCGGCTTCTCCCCTTCCCGGAGATAAGAGCAGCCCCCATTTCTGACCCTTCTCTCCTTGCTGTGCGGTCAGGAAGGAAAAGGCCACGCTGGTGTCCCCGGGGCAGGATTCCCGGAGCGTCCCGGGATTCCCTGTCTGGCTCCAGCTTTGCTTTGGGACCGTGGCATTCCCAGCCCCTGCTGCCGCCACCCGTCAGGGGAAGCCCCGGCCCTCCCGAGGGGGCTTTTGGCTCCCAGCTTTATCTCTGTTGAAGATGTCATCATTTGAGGATCCCAGAATCCCAGAATTCCAGGATGGTTTGGGCTGGAAGGGACCTTAAAGCTCATCCAGCTCCAACCCCGTGCCATGGGCAGGGGCATTTTTCACCAGCCCAGGCTGCTCAGAGTGAGGAAATTGGGATGGTTCCCAAGAAGTTGCCGGAACAGGAACATCACCAAATTCTCCAGTGCGACTTGTGGAGAGCCTGGAGCTCTCCTGCCCATCCCAAAGTGCAGCGAATCCCAAAATGCCACCCAGCGGCCCCACCCCGGTCTGGGCAGGGGCAGAGCTGCAGGTGGGACGGGTGGGAAGCGCCGCTGCCCACGAGCAGCAGGAAAAGCACATTTGGCCGCGGAGGAGCCGCGCTTTTCCCGGAGCTCCTTTGTGCGTGCTGGGATTTCTCCAGCAGGTGGAGATCTCAAAGCAGGGTTGTGCGCCCGAGGAAACGCTTCCCAAAACAAAGCCCAAACGGACAAATCCCGGCAGTGAAAAGTTTAAAGAAAGTGGTGAGGAGGAAAACGCGCGGGGAAGGTGTCGCTTTTCCAGCTGCTACCCGACCTTCCCTTCCCGGACAGTGATCCATACCTTTGCTAGTGGAGACGTACATCGTGTGGAGGAATTAATGTTCCTTTTCGCGGTTTTTTCCTGCTTCCATAGGGTGTAGTGGGCTCATGGAAGCATATAATTACCGTGTTAGTATTAGGGAGCAATATAGGCGCAATAAATTAAGGCTGCTTTGCAATTAGAACGATGAACACAGCTGTGGAGACAAATGGCATATGTGCTAATTAAATAATTTGTCACTTGACTGTTAAGCAAACAATACAGGCTCTTTCCATCACCGACTCCGTCCCTGGCTGCGGGATCGGCCATTAACGGCCCGCAGGGAACAGATTGCGCTCCCTGCTCGGGCTGAGAGCGGCGCTGGGCGAGGGTGGAGTGGGGCAGAAACCAGCCCTGTGTTGGGAATTATCCCGGGTTTTGGTGTTGGAGAGCGGCAGAGCTCCCAGAAATCCCAGAATCACTGCACAGTCAGGGCTGGGAGGGACCCCTGGGGATCACCCAGGCAGGGTCCCCTGGAGCAAGTGACCAGGGACCCCACCAGGTGGGTTTGGGATGTCCCCAGTCAGGGAGACTCCAGCCCCTCGCTGGGCAGCTGTTCCAGGGCTCTGCCCCTCCATGGAAAGAAGCTCTTCCTCAGGCTGGGCTGGATCTCGTTGTGTTTCAGTTCATGGCCCCTGCTCCTCGTCCTGTCACTGGCACCACTGAGCAGAGTCTGGCACCACCCTGACAGCCCTGGAGAGATTTGTATGGATCGATGGATCCCCTCTCCGCCTTCCCTTCTCCAGACTGACCAGGCCCAGCTCCCCCCGTCTCTCCTCATCAGATGCTCCAGAGCCCAAATCATCTCTGTGGCCTTCCCTGGACCCCCTGCAGCAGCTCCTGGCCTGCCCTGAACTGTGGAGCCCAGAACTGAACAGAACAGTCCAGATGTGCCTCCCTGGGGCTGAGCAGAGGGGCAGGATCCCCTCCCTGACCTGCTGGGAATGCTCTTCCCAATGCTCCCCAGGATCCCAGGGGCTCTCCTGGCGCCGGCCCACTCTGTCATCCACCAAGAATCCCAGATCCTGGAAATAATCCCATTAATGCACAGAGGTAGGATTACAATAACATAAAAATAATTTAATAAATAAACATTAAAATACAAATTTAAAAAATTGAGTCAAGAAGTACACGATGACCAAGGTGACAAAACAAACCAAAAAAAGCCCCCAGCAGTTCAGTATCCGCACCTGCCTCCTTTCAAGCAGACATTCTTCTCCAGTGGAGGTTTTGAGCTCTGCAGTTGAGTCTTGTTTTACTGATTTACTGTAAAACCCAGCCAGGCTGGGTCCAGGTGCACCCAGAAAAGGGAACCAAAACCGAGACCGAGAGAAAAAACAAGGAGGACACCAAGGTACCAGGAGAGCCAAATGCCCAAAGATGGAAACCCAGTCACATTTAAAGACCTTTACAGGAGAAAAATGATATAAAATTATTACAGAATTGCAGTAATTCATAGAGAACTGTTCTACAATAAACCATTGGCACCTTCAGGCACCTGAAAGGATTTTGTCCTGTGAGAAGATTCCATGTTCAGAGTTTCAGACAGAAAAGCCCCCAAGGTCATTAAGTTTCTCCTGTGTGGTTCATTAATTTGTTTGTTCCTCAGCTGATGGCAAGAGCTGGGGGTACCTTGGGATGCCTTTTGAAAAATAAAAAATGTTGGGATTGCTGGGGTGTCTGTGCAGGGCTGGGATTGGACTTGGTGATCCCTGGGGGTCCTTCCAGCACAGCAGATTCCATGATTCCCTGATCCTGTGATTCCTTGATTTGGGAATGGTGTGAGCTGTGCTCGTGCTGACTCCTTCAGGGGAGGAAATGGGGGAAAAGCAGAACGAACAAGGAACCCCACGGCTGCAGGTTATTTTGACGTTCATCCTGTGGCACAGCAGCAGAGCTGTATTACCACAGGGAAGGGACAAGGAAAAGATGGGAATCAGTGTCATTCCCAGACCCACCCGAGTGGATCATTGGCCCCCCTGCTGTGGGCATCGCTGGATCCCTGGGAGGATGAGCAGGACCGAATCCTCCCAAAGGCCCCTGGGCAGCCCTGGAGCCCACAGGGGGCCGTGGCACTGGGAGAGCTGCGGTTTGAGGCACCTGGGAGCAGTTTTGGGGAGCCAGGGCTGTGGCAGCAGCAGCTCAGGCTGGGCTCAGGTGCCACCTTTGCTGCTGGGCAGCGCTGGGGCTCTGCAGGTCGCGCCCAACAGGGCAGAGTTGTCCCTGGCCAGTGTTGACACTTTCTGCATCGCTGCCCACAGCCCTTCAGTGGCATTAATTATCATTATTACATTCTTGTCTCTAATCACCAAACCGTGTCCGTGCAGCTCCACCCCCTCTGCCTCCTGCAGCCGCCTCAGGCAGGTGGAGAAATCAGCTGGAATTGTTCAATCAGTGCCTGGACTTGGCACTTGCATTCTGTGTGTGTGGGGCTGTGGGAAGATCCAGGTACATTGAGGTGCTCATGGGCTGAAGTCACTCAGGTGGGACACTGCAGTAAAAGTGGCAAAATTTCACAGAATCCCAGGATCCCTGAGGCTGGAAAAGCCCTCGCAGCCCATGGAGGCCAAGCCGTGCCCGATGCCCACCTTGTCCCCAGCCCAGAGCACTGAGTGCCACGGCCAGGCCTTCCTTGGACACCTGCAGGGATGGGGACTCCAAAGCTCCCTGGGCAGCCCCTGCCAAGGCCTGGCCACCCTTGCCATGGAGAAATTCCTGCTGCTGTCCAAGCTCAGCCTCCCCTGGCCCAGCCTGAGGCCGTTCCCTCTCCTCCTGTCCCTGTTCCCTGGCAGCACAGCCCGACCCCCCCGGCTGCCCCCTCCTGTCAGGAGCTGTGCAGAGCCACAAGGTTCCCCCTGAGCCTCCTCTGCTCCAGCCTCAGCCCTTTCCCAGCTCCCTCAGCCGCTCCTGGGGCTCCAGCCCCTTCCCAGCTCCCTCAGCCTTGTCTTCTCTCACGAGGGGCTGATTCCAACAGAAACTGAGCAATTAAATTCGAATGCAGAGAACACCACTCATGTACTGCCTGTGTCCACTCCACTCCAGCTTCTCCAGGTCAGGCAGGGAGGGAAATCCTGGCTGTGGGGGCATCTGTGGCAAAACTCCTGCTGCCCTGCACAAAACCATTTCCCCCGCTGTTCCCACTGGGAATCCCTGGGCCTATTGAGAGCGTGGCTGGAGAAAACAACAGCGCTGTGACCATCTGGGGACAGCGAACCGGGGCTGCGCCCGAGCGGGGGCTCTGCTGGCGCCGAGCTGCAGCAGAAGGAGTGAGGGGCCGGGCCCGGCCCGCGCAGGGGGAAAGGAGCCCTTAGAAAGACATTTTCTGATGATTATTTTGGGAAACCTTCTGGTAATCCCCAGTCAATCTGCATGCTAATAGAGGTCATTTACCACAGCGGAGTACTGGGGGAAGCTTTGCATAATAACAACGTGAGTTTGATTTGATACTAAAACTTTTCAACTGTTCCATCAAAGGCAGGGCTGAATTTCTGGGGGGAAAAATGGCATTGAATGCAGGAGTGAATCTGGACACAGTTAAAGGGAGCTCTTTTTGATCAATTAGACCTCTCTGTGATGTCATCTTTATTACTTATTCTAATGAGATGGGTGTTGTAAAAAGGATTGGGGAGTGAAATCCATTGATAATCTCCTTAGCGCTGGGGATAATATCCAAGGTTTCTCCCCCACATCGAGAGCTCTAAGCTGCTCTAATATACTTTAAGACTTCTCAGTATCTCCCTATTCTTGAGGAAGATGATTTTTCTCTCTCTCTGATGGGTGTGGGTTTGTTCCCTCTCTGAATCATTCGCTGAGGGATTTCCAGCTGCACTCGTTTCCATTCAGAGCTGGGTTTTGTGCACAAAAGGCCTGGTTTAACCCCAGAGCAGCGCTCTCTGCTGCGGCCCTGCCCAGGCTGCTGCAGCCAGGAGCCCGTGCAGCTGCAAACTTCCTGCTCAAGCCCCAGAGCTGCGCTGAAGTCTTTTAAGTACCTCGGCAAATACGGGGAATCTCTTGCGCGCGTTTAGAGGGAGAATGGGAGCTGTGCTGGAGTATTTGCACAGCACTTGCTTCCAAACGAGGGTTCAGGGGCACAATCGGGCTGTGCTGGACTCCACGCGCCTCCAGCCACTTTGAAAGGTGCACAGTGAAGAGATAAAATCACTAAGAGGAGAAAATTCGTGGCACTTGAATTGGCATCTCTGCTCTTTGTGCTGGCATCGGACCTTCCTGGGCGTCACCAGGACAGAGGAACCCGGCAAGGTTCCCGAAACCTCTGGAAAACGCCGAGCAAAAGGATACGGGCTTGGATGAAATAAAGGGAAATCACTGTCCAGTTACTGTCATTGTTTGGGTGTGTTTGAAAAATAAAGAGGGAAACAGATTAAAAAAGCAAAAGAGGGAAAGAGAGAGAGAGAAAGAAAGGGAGAAAGAGAAGAAAGAGAGAAAGAAAGGGAGAAAGAGAAGAAAGAGAGAAAGAGAGAAGAAAGAGAGAGAAAGGCTAAGAGAATAAAGAGACAGAGAAAAAAAGACAGAAGGAAAGAAGGAAGCAAGGAAAGAAGGAGAGAAGAAAAGAAGGAAAGAGAGAGAAAAAAGAAATAAGTAGAGTGAAAAAGGAAGGAAAAAGAAAGTGAGAAACCAAGAGAAAAATAAAGGAGAGAAATGCAGAGAAAGAGAACTGGGGAAGTGGCAAGAGATGAAGAGAAGGAAGGAAGGAAGGAAGGAAGGAAGGAAGGAAGGAAGGAAGGAAGGAGCACTTGAGATCCTAAGGGGTGTCTTCCAGAAAGAGATAAAAGATGATACAAGAGGTAATATCAAAAAAGAGCCCCAAAAGATAATATATGAAAAAAAAATTAAAATAGAAGAGAATTTGTTTGTTTCTGAACTTAGAGTTTCTTCTTCGTGACACAAAGCTTTTTTTTCTCCTAAGGGCAAGAATTCACACGTTCCTTAAGAAAAAGGAATAAAGAAATATATGGACTTGGCAAAGAGAAGTGCAAAGCAAAGCCTTGTTCAAATGTTCTCCCTCAGTGCTGGAGAGAAAGAACAGAGCGTCCAGGGCAAGGCCAGCTGGGTGTGATATCCCAGCAATCCCAGAGGATCCCTGCGGGCTGGGCAGGGAGGTGAAAGCTCCTCAGGGCTCCTTTGCCACCCTTGTCACTGAGGGGAATGGCTGCAGCTCAGAATCCCAGATCCCAGGATCCCTGAGGCTGGAAAAGCCCTCCCAGCCCATGGAGGCCAAGCCATGCCCGATGCCCACCTTGTCCCCAGCCCAGAGCACTGAGTGCCACGGCCAGGCCTTCCTTGGACACCTGCAGGGATGGGGACTCCACCCTGGGAACCTCCCAGCACCTCCAGGTGCCCTTGTGAGCAGGGAAACAACGATGAGCCAATACCAGCCTGGGACAAAGCAGAGGGATCTGGGAGGAACTCCAGAGGGAATTCCAGTGGAAGACATGGCCAAACATCAGTCCAGCTCCTACAGAGGGAGAACAAAGCCAAACCTGCCAGAGGGTCCCTGTCAGGAGGAGCCAAAAGTCGCACTTTGTTTGTGCTGCGGAGTCGTTCAGAATTCCCATTCCCACGGCGGTGTCCTGAGGCTGCTCCTGCTCACAGCCACCCCAGCCAGCTGGGGACCCCGGCTCTGTCCCCTGGGACACACACAGCTCGGCCGGGAGGTGACTCTGCCCTGCCCCTCCCAGGCACACTCGATGGGAAGAGAGAGCTCCCGTGTGTCCTCTTGGAGAGGAGCTCTCGCAGCTGCCAGCGCTCACTTCTCCTGGCAGACATCGCCTTGGGGAGCTGCCTCTGCTCCTGCTCCTGCTCCTGCTCCTGCTCCTGCTCCTGCTCCTGCTCCTGCTCCTGCTCCTGCTCCCGCTCCCGCTCCCGCTCCCTCCCGGCACCCTCCGGAGCGTGCAGCCAGGGCCAGGTGGGCACTCCCGGGGGCTCCGCTCCGGCTCATCTGCATCCAGCTCCCGGCAGGGAAGCCGAGCCTGACGCGGTGTCCTGACCCTGTCTCGCACAAATGTCAAGCTGTCCCCGGTTGTCCCCCCTGCGGCTTGATGGGACTCGTGTCCTCGCTCCGCGGGGGCACACGGCAGCTCTGCAGCCTGGAGAGATCCCAGCAGCTCCTGGGCCAGCCGGGCGTGGCCAAACCTGGCTCTGCATTCCTGCCCAGGGCAGCTTTCCCTGCGCTCCCTCTCCGTGTGTAGGGAGAGCTGGAAGTGAAGGCCATGGGGGCACCAGCCCTGGGTGACAGAGTGATGCCAGCACGGGCTCCCCACGGGATCCCCCAGTGTGGGGCCATGGCCCCAGCTCCCTGCTGGATCCCGTAAGAAGGGTTTGTGACCCTTGCAGGAAGATCAACACGGGCCAAGCCAGCGTTTTGTTCCTCAGAGCTCCTCAGGAGCCACTCGAGGCTTTGCCATCCAAGGCAATCCTCCCTCTGGAGAGCCCGGGATGCCCCAGTGCCAGCTCTGGTCCCTGGGCAGTGCCAAGGCAGGGCTTTGCTGTCCCCAGCAGGGCAGGAGTCGCTGTGCCTGCGTGCACGAGTCCGTCCCATCTGCCCGGCCCGGACAATGCCAGCACAGTCCCTCCTCCAGCTCGTGCGAGGACGACAAAACTGCCAATTGATGAGGAGCTGTCAGATGCTGCCAGGGCTCACGGGCCCAGGCGGTGACCCAACTGTCACCGTGGTGGACAGTAGGACAAGGCAAGAGCTCTCAATCAGTTTAGGGGCTTAAAAGCAGTGACTCACCAACAGACAACCATTGATTTTATCATTGAGCAATAATTATTGCATTGTTCAGGGCGTGTCAATGCCACTCTGTTCCGTGACAGTGGCCCTGTCCCCTCACAAATGATTTCTATCAAATGAAGAAGATAAATCCGAGAGGGAGAGTTTATGGTGATGGGTTTGCAGTGGGCATGAGGCAGCCCCAGAAGGAAAACCTGATTTACAGAAAATGAACCAAATCCTGGGACCTTCCCCTCTCTGAGTCCCCACGAGTTTAACTCCAGGCTTTTTCAAAGGGGCTGCAGTGGAGAGCGTAAAAACTCTGATACTCTCTGTGTTCGTTGAGCTGACACAGCCAGGGTGGAGTTGAGGCAGCAGGAATGGTCTCCCAAACCTGTAAAATGGGAGAGGGAGTCATTCCCACACACCAAGGAGCCCCAGCCACGCTTCCATGGATGCTCCAACCCCCTGCAGCCAGAAGGGGCTTTGCCTTGGTGGGAACGTGGGGCTGAGCCGCCTCCTGCTGCTCCCAGGGTGTTTCGGAGGAGCAGGAGTCGGTGCTGCTCTTTGTGAAGTTCCTGACAGCTCTGCCAGGAGCCCCACTGCAGCAAGAATTAAGAGTTTAGGGCAAAAATCCTGGTAAGTCAGGCCCATTTCTGCTGATTCCATATCAAACGGGTATTTTCCCCAACAAGGTACGGGTGATGTCGGTCCAGGAGGGACAGAGTGGGAGCTGGTGGTTCCCTGAGACGTCTCCTGCAGGGAAGGACGGCTTGGGCCTACCCCGAACCCATGGAAACACCGGAGAGAGGAGCGGCCCTCCCTCCTGGAGGGGCTGGGGCAGCCCCCGGGGCTTTGTGCGCCCACCCCGGGAGCTGTCCAGTGCCTCCAGCCCCTGGGCCACGGAAATCCCGGGATGTGTCCACAGCCTGCCCACAGCTCCCGGGCAGCGCCGCCGCTGTTGGGAACCTCCAGGTCTGAAGGCCCCGTTCTGTGGCGGCCTCTGCTCTCCTGCATCTGCCAAAGCCAACACGTTTCCCCCACCTCTGCCCAGCTCCCCTCCCCGCTGCTGGGGACCCTGGTGGCTTTTTTCAATGGTTGTTTTCTTTCTGCTTAAGACAGCCCCGCTTCTCTGCGGGCAGAAAGGCCCCGTTTGTGGGGCGCAGCTGCATCTCAAAGGTACATTGTTGGCCAGTTATGAATTTGCATGCCTTTACTAATGTGTGGAAACAGGAGAATTCTTTCGCTTTTTAATCGAAATTGATGTTATTCCTCTGCCAGTGGTACCCGAGGAACTGTTTTGTTCCATTTCCTCTCCTTTCATGCAGCCCTATTTATGTTTCGATCTGGTTTGCTGCCACCAAGAATCATTGTCATTGCCACCAGTGGCTCGGGGCCGGCCAAGTCCAGCAGCTGTGTGTTTAATGCCTCCCCTCACTAAGGTTTATTTCCTTGACAACATGGGCTTGTTTGAAGCAACTTTCCTCCCTTTAAGAAGAAAGAAAGAAAGAGAAAGTCCCTTTCCAGTGTTGCTTTTTATTTTTTCCTATTTTCCCCGTTTTTTTTTTTTTTTTTTTTTCCCTTTCTTTTTCAGCTTGCAGACAGGAGTGGGACTTGGGGCTGCGAATCCCGGGGCTACCCCCGGTTATTACTCGAGGGTCCCCACTTTCCCCCCGCCCGAGGAGCCGGTCCCGCTCCTCGCTCCCCTCCGCATCCCCAATGGAATACCTAGGTGGCCAAACGGGACCCGCTGACCTCTATATCCTGTTCCTTTCTCCGCGCTTTGCTGCCAGTTTCCTGGATAAAAGGCGAGAGTGAGAGATAATTAACAAAAAACATGGCCCTCGGACAATGAAACAACTGGCCTTGGCCAGCCAGAAATTTATCCTGGTTTTCTAGGTGAACTTTCTCCCATCAATCTTTCCTTTAACCTCCGTGTTAGTGGAAGCAATAGGAACACCCCCTCCCCTCCCCCGAGCAAATGCTTTCTTTTGAGGGGGAACAAAACCCGGGATCGGCGAGGGCCGAGGTAAAATCTGGGTGGTATCGTGCGGCCGCACAAAGCCCCCACTGTTCCCCGGGCCGGGGCTGGTGTTTTACAACAGGGGAGGGGAGAGGATGAATGGGCCGATGATGTGAAACAATCCCCGCGATTCAGGCCGACAAACCCATCCTCTGTTCCGCCGGGACCGGACAAAAAGAAGGGGAGAGCGGGCAGGGAGGGAATTAAACCCAAACCGCATCGTCTCGGGAAAATCTTCCAAGCGCTCCTGGGGGATGCCTGGGATGTTATCGCGCAGCTTTCGGGTGTCCGTGCGGCTCCGGGGGGCTGCAGGGAAGGGCCGGCAACGCTTTGTCCGAGCGAGAAGCACAACGGCCCAGAAGTGCCGGCATCTCTCGCTCCCAAACCCATCAGTGGCAAAAAAAAAAAAAAAGAAAAAAAAAAAATGATGGGCGGTGGGGTTGGGAGCAGGCGGGACAATGCGGCCCCACTTCAGGTCCCCTCGAGAGGGTATTATGGGCAGGGAAAATATTTGTGCTCTGAAGATGACACTCTCCATTTGTTAATGGCTCTCACCCGGCGCTGATAATCACACCCCGCGCTCTCCTGTCAGTTGTCTGCTGCTTCCCAATTAATGGGGCTTGCTGGGGAAAAGCATCCCTTTTTCTGCAGCCGAGACAATTCCATTGTGTTCACCTACTTGAGAAGAGGGAAAGGTGAATAGGAGGGCATGGGCCATTGTAAATTCCCACTAAAACACGAGCTGAAAGAGCACCCCTCCAATAAATTAAGGAGGCTTCACTCCCATTGGGAACGGCACGGCCAGGCTTGAGGGGGAGAATTTGGGGCAGAAATTCAGCATTACTTATTTGTCCAGCCCTATTATTACTTGAAAAAAATAATAATATTTATTTATTTATTTATTTATTTATTTATTTATTTATTTATTTATTTATTTGTAATTTCCTTGGAAAAGCTGGGCCAGTTGTAAGTTCTGCACACTGGCACAAGAGTCCAGACAGGTGCCTAAACATGGGCTGAGACAACAGCAAACAACAACTCCACGGTGTAATGAATACTAAAAGCTTCTAGAAGTGGCTTTATTTAAAAAAAAAAAAAAAAAAAAAAAAAAAAAACGGTTTTTTTTGT
>VZRN01004541.1:161929-177284 GCA_013397935.1 Dasyornis broadbenti | reverse complement strand
AAAATAATCGTGTTTTGCTGTGCAGGGACTGGTAAAAAGATGAGTAAGAAATTCAGCATTTCCTGAGAAGACACAGCCAGGCCACTTTCCCTCCTCAAGGACTAAACAAAATGAAACAAAATGAAAAATAAAGCAAAAAAAAATCTCTTTGCAGAGGCCCAGCAGTACCTGGATCCTGGATTTAAAGCTGAGCATCTTTGGTACAAATCCCTCTTGGTGAATGCACAATATTCCCAATATTCCCAATATACACAATATTCCCAATATTCCCAATATTCCCAATATAAATACAAGGGCAAGACAGGGACACCCCCTTCCCACCAGACGATCACTTTATTTTCCATGATTGGAAAGGATTCCTATCTATTTTCCATTTACTTGGAAAGGCTCCAGCACTTTCTCAAAGCTTCTGGGAGGTTTTGCTTGATCTTTGCTGGAGTCGCCCAGTCCAGAGCAACTTTCTGGGGAGGGATGGTCTTCCTTGGAAACCCCTGTTCTGGGATGAACTCTTTGCCAAACTGGTGCCTGATGGTTTGAGCTCCTTCTCAGGAATAAACACACGCCCAGCGGTTCCCACTGAAGTGGGAATGAGGCAGAGGTTCCCCAGGGAAGAGCCACTGCTGCAGGGGACTTTGAAGAACACGTTTTTCTGCTTGGACTCCTGCTAGAAAACCTGTCCAGCTTTTTCCATTAAGGTTGGCGAGCCTGGGAAAGGGAATCCAAAGGAATCGGTGATGGCAGCACCAGCAACGCTCCCAGACTGCTCTGGGTTGGGAGGGACCTTAAAGCCCATCCAGTGCCACCCCTGCCATGGGCACGGACACCTTCCGCTGTCCCAGGCTGCTCCAGGACGTGTCCAACCTGGCCTTGCACCTTTCCAGGGCTGGGAAAAGCTGCCAAGGCTGTGACAGGAAAGGCTGGAGCCTCGTGGTCCTGAGGGACAGCCAGAGTTGAGCATTGGCTGCTCCAGCTGCTCACGGTGCCCCCCCCCCGGTGCCTCGGGGTTTGTGCCCCGCCCCAAGGTGCAGCGGGCGCTGTGCCATCGGGGCAGACGGGCCTGGGCCATTCCAGCTCTGTCTGTCCATCCCATCTGCTCGTCCAGGGGGCATTCCCGGCCTGGGAGCACAGGAGCTGTGATGGGGTGTCCGGGAGGACAACGCTGTCACCTCTGGGTCTCATCTCCCGGTGGGAAGCCAAGGCTGCGACTCCTTCCCTCCTCTTGTCCTCCCCTGTCCCCCAGCAGGGAATTCCAGCACTGCAGAGGTGGAGCCGTGCCCAGAGGTGCTGCCATGTTCCTGTGCCCGGGGTGGCATCCCTGGGTACCAGGTGAATGGCAATGCCTGGGAAAGGGAAATCCTCCGGCCCCCTCTGCCTCTTGTCACGTCTGTCCCCACGTGGCACCAAACCCCAGGGGCTGCAGGGGAGCAGAGCAAGGTCTCCAGGCCCAAGAGAGGACGATGGGATGCTGCCCTCGAGGGAGGAAATGTGGGACAGGGAGGATTAAAACCCTTGGATCACAGCTCCCCACAAACTCTGCCTTGTGCCACAGCTGGGTTATCATCAGTTTTGTCCCCTGCCCTGTCCAGGCACAGGAGCGGCCAGGTGAGCCCCACCCGGCCCTGCCAGTTTGTTCCTCAGGCTGCTGAAAGCAAATATCGTCATTTCCTTCAATTTCCCTCTTTTTGTGGCCCAGCTTGCAAGAAATGCACACGTTCTAGGAGGCACTGCAGGAGGCAGGGGAGCTCCCAGACGGGACAGGCCCAGGTGGCAAAGCTGCCCCATCTCAACCAGGGGTACAAAATGCACACGGGATGGGACACGGGCTGCAGCCTCTGCCACTCTCCGCACCTCAGCTGCTGAAGTGACACCAGGAGTTTGTGCCAAGCGTCAGAAATCACAGAATCACATCACGGCTGGGGTGGAAGGGACCCCTGAGATCAGCCAGACCTGCCCAGGCAGGGTCCCCTGGAGCAGCAACACAGGAACACATCCAGGTGGGTTTGGGATGTCCCCAGTCAGGCAGACTCCAGCCCCTCGCTGGGCAGCTGTTCCAGGGCTCTGCCCCTCCATGGAAAGAAGCTCTTCCTCAGGCTGGGCTGGATCTCGTTGTGTTTCAGTTCATGGCCCCTGCTCCTCGGCCTGTCACTGGCACCACTGAGCAGAGTCCTCTCATTCGGAGTCAATCCAGAGGAAAAAGACTGAAAAGTCACAAAGTCTTTTCCTATTTCCCACTTAATTTTCCTACAGAGCAGCTAAAGGGATCTGGTTTACCCCTTCAGCCGCGCTCATGTCCTCAGGAAAGGCCTTGTTTGATACTAAAGCAGAGCACAGCAGATCCTGCAACTTCCCCCTGCCTGCATTTCCCTCCCTACCCAGGGGACGGTCTTGACGAAGCTGCTGACTTTCCATGGGACGGTTCTGTGGAGCTCAGGATTCTCTTTTGATTTCCCTTTCCTCTGGAAGCCCCTCCTGCCCGGCTCTGCCCATGTGCAAACACGTCAAGCCCAACGTTTTGCTCTCCCTTCTCCCCCGCTGCAGCATCTTCTGCCCAGATGGGACAGATAATCCCTTTTCAGAGCCGCTCATCTTCTGCTTTCAGCACAATTTCCTTGACATCCCAAATTACAACCAAATGGGGGAAAGCGGGAATGAGCCTGAAATCAATTTCGGATCACTCCAGAGAAATAGATTTATGGCAAAAATAAATCAACCGAACCTTTGAGGGTGGATCCGTGAATTCCTGCTGAGGTCCTGGACATATTCAGTACCTGCTGGTGAAGGCTGAGAGCCCCGGTCAGCAGGGACAGGGGCTGGGACTGCAGGGCGGGATCCGAGTGCCCCCGTGGGACACAGGACACCTGACACCCCAACCCAGCACGGGATTTGTGTTCCCCCACAGGGGCTGGGAGCCGGGAGGGTCCATCCAGCCCCTCACATTTCGTTATTTCATTTCATTTCTTAATTTGCTGGAATTATAGAGCCCTGGGTGTCCTCGTGGGGTTTTCAGCCCTACACGGCCAGGGAGAGCTGCCCCTGCACCGCGGTGTAAAGCACGAGGAGCTCACACAGGGTTTGCTCTGCAGCCCCTCGGGAGCAGACGCGGTGTTTTCCGAAGGGGAGCAGCCGGCAGAGCTGATGGATAAACTGCTTTAATCTCGCGGCGGGAGCGAGCCGGCGGCACACGGGAGCAGCGACGGGAGGGACTTTGGGAGTGCAGAGCCTTGGGGATTCCTGGGGGAAGTCCAGGAGAGAGTTTGGCCCTGGCTCGGGCTCAGCCCCTTGGGCACAGCCCTGTCCCAGAGCCAGCGCCGAGCCCCTGAGCCGGGCATGGGCTGGGGCTGAAATAGGGAGTGGTTTGTTGGCAGAGCAGGGCGGGCCTGATGGCTGAGGGTGAATTCCTGCTCGGATGGGTTCTAACCGCTAGAAAGGGAAACATGGATTAAATGTTTGATATTTTAATATTTTTAAAACATTTTGAATATTTTATAATATGATATGATTTTTATATTATGTATTTGTCACATAATATAATATAATGCAATATGAAATACATAATATATAAAATCTTTTTAACACATTTTCTCTCTTTCCAGAAGCATTAAAGTTTTTCTCCCCATTGGCACTGAGGTTCAGATATTTTGTGAAAATGATACCCAAGGAAGCAAAAATAATCTCACATTATCACGCGCTTACATCAAAGGTGCTGATTTTAACTCATTTATTGGGGATAAATTAACAAATTACAGCCCTAAGTACTGAACCATATTGATGGGTTTGTTCCTCTCCCTTTCGAGAGATTTCATTTGGCTTTGAAATCCACAGGAATACTTTGGGAAGGAGGCGCTTTTCGGTACGGGGAAGGGCAATAAAACGTGGGCTTTTGTTTTTAATTTATCTGCCTGGTCTCATTTGTCTCCCTGCTGCCATGGGCTCCCAGGGCCCTTTAAAAGATTTCCCAGGGTGCAAATGAATGGGTCCCAGGTGGGAGCTCTCCTCACCTGCCAGGAAGGTGCTGGGATCCCCCTCGAACCAGGAGCTCTGTGCTTGGGGCAGGGAAGAGAGACCAGTGCTGGATTCAAAAGGAAAATATTCCCTCATTGTCGAGAGCAGAGCCCCTGTTTGTGATCCCTGGGAAATTGCAGGGTTCAGGTCCTGGTCTTTTGCAGGGATCATATCCAGGACCTGGATGACAGCGCAGAAGTGAGGGTTGGAACCACGGAATTCCAGAATGGGTTGGGCTGGGAGGGACCTTAAAGCTCATCCATGGCAGGGACACCTTCCACTGTCCCAGGCTGCTCCAAGCCCCAGTGTCCAACCTGGCCTTGGGCACTGCCAGGGATCCAGGGGCAGCCACAGCTGCTCTGGGCACTCTGGGCCAGGGCCTCCCCACCCTCCCAGGGAACAATTCCTTCCCAAGATCCAACCTGAGCCTCCCCCTTTCAGTGTGAGCCCATTCCCCTTGTCCCGGCACTCCAGTTCCCTGGCAGCACAGCCCGACCCCCCCGGCTGCCCCCTCCTGTCAGGAGCTGTGCAGAGCCACAAAGTTCCCCCTGAGCCTCCTCTGCTCCAGCCTCAGCCCTTTCCCAGCTCCCTCAGCCACTCCTGGGGCTCCAGCCCCTTCCCAGCTCCGTTCCCTTCCCTGGACATGCTCCAGCCCCTCCAGGGCTCTCCTGCTCTCCTGGCTTGAGCTTCCGACTGGAGCAGGGACCACACAGGCACGGCCAGGCGGCTCCAGGAGCTGCTCCAGCTCCCTCAGGTACCACCCAGGGCACCCCAAACCCAGGGATTGGTTTCCCTCTTCCTCGAGGCCATTCCGAGCTCAATGAAGGAACCGTGCCAGGGCTGGCAAGGTGGGAAAGGGGTTTCCTTTGGCCTTGGGACTCAGCCTCCAGGATGCCTTGCAGGAGCGGCTGGAGCTGGGAACGGAACCATTGGTCAGGGATTTCTGAAGGAGCAGCTTCAGAAAACGCTGCTGGTTGGATTGAGGGCTCGGAGCACGATCCTTCATCCCTCACTGGCAGGGGCGAGGTGGGGATTGAGCTCTCCATGCTCCTTTTCCAATTCCCCAAGCTCCAGGTTCACACCTGGCTGCAATCGATGCAGCAGAGGCTGGCTCGGATGCCCATCCCGAGTGTCCCGGGGGCTGCTCCGGAGCTGGGGCTGACAGGGATCCCTGGGAACTCTGGGAAGGGCCAGGTGGCACAAGCACACGGCTTTTCCCGAGTTCCCAAATTACGGGCGAGTCCAGCCCGTCCCACGTCTCCACTGACTGATCCCATCGGGTCTCACTTTCCCCTCCAAAGGCCCGGGAAGTCTCCCAGCACCCCGCGTGTGGACACGAGCCGGAGTCACCGCTGCTAATGAGATCAAAGGAGGAGCTGTTATCTCATCCCTCCCGCCAGGAGCAGCGGGAGCTGCCGGGGCTCCGCCTGGGAACACCCAAATTCCCACTGCTCCCAGCTCCCTGCCCTGAGCACGGCAGCCGGGCGGGAAGAGGCGCGGGAGGGTCGGAAAAAATTCCCACCTCCGAGAGAATTTGAAAATTGAAAGTAGCATCTATTGAGCTCCTCCGAGCAGTTTCAAAGGCCCTGTAAGGCTGCGGTGGCCATTGTGCTGCGGGTAATTCTGTGTCACAACTAATTAGCGCCTAATAGCCGTGCTGGGGACAAAGTCCCCGCTTGACAAGAGAAGTCTCTTTGGGCTCGCATTCACGCCTAATCTGACCCTGAATAGCGGAGATTACATGAGGTAATACAGCAGTTATTTCTACCTGCTGTAGTTCATAAGCTCCATCTCCAGCTGAGGCAGAGCCCCCTCCCCCTTTACAAAGATTATTTGTCATTAAAATGATCAGGAGCTTCCCCCCACCGCCCTTTTTTTTTTTTTTTCCTCCCTTTTTTTTTTTTTTTTTTTTAATCTGGATGTTGCCTCCACTTTCAGAAAGGTTTTTGAAGGAAGATTAGCAGGATTAGGAAAGGTTCACATATGTTCTGCTTCACTATTGGTATTCAAGACATCACAACTTCAGCACCACCCAGGAAGCCCAAGAAAACCGGGAATGGAGACGGAGAGGCTGGAAAAGAGAGGCCTCCGGGCCAGGGAAAGGCAAGAGCTCTCCGGCAGGGAAGACAGCCGGGTCAGGCCTGGGCCGGGGGTGGTTCCAGGCCACGGAAATCCCTTCCTTCCAGCAAAATCCTGGCTCTTCCTCAGCTCCTCGCACCTGCACGGGGCCGCGCTGGCAGCGTCACTGCGCTGGGAACGAGGCACGGGCAGGGAATTCCAGCCCCAGAGGGAGAATCCAGCCTGGGAATGCTTCAGTGGTCCAAGAAACGCCACAAAGCCCCCAGCAGGGAAGAGAGGAAATTCTGCCAGGCACACAAGAGGTTCTGGCCTTCACCAGCACCCATGGGTGCCCCAGGGTGGCACCGCCCGGTGTCCCCAGAGCAGGAGGGGCACAGCAGGGCAGTGCCAGGCACAGCTCCCGGTGCCCCCCAGGGCACCCTCACCGTCCTGAGCCTGTGCTGGGGAGCCTGAGGGACGCGGGGCCGGTGTCCGAGTGCCTCTGCCAGGGACTGAAACGGGAGCGGGGCCAAACGGAGCCGGGATGGGACACGGATCCCATCCCCAGCACATGTGCCATGCCTGGGACAGCACCAGCCAGGGGCTGGATTTCCTCAGAGTCGTGATGGGAGGAAAAACAGCTGGGAATTGTTGGGGCAGCCAGCAAAAGCCCTGTCCTGGCTGGAGGATCTCAAAGGGACATTGCCACATTTTGTGTCTTTTGAGAAAATGAGATTTTTCTGGAGACCTCAAAGTGACATTGCCGCACTTTTTTTTGCATTCTTTGAAGAAATGAGATTTTTCTGGAGATCTCAGTGGCATTGCCATACTTTGCAATTATGAGGAAATGAGACTTTTCTGGGCTCAAATCTACTGGCCCAGCCAACACCTGGAGGTACAGGTCAAAATACACAGAGGCTGTGCTTCAGGTGAATTTTTGTGTAGTAAAGAGCTGAGCAAGGTTGAAATCCATGCTCTGAACAGAGGGATTTTTCTAAGACCCAGAGAACAGCTTGTGGAGTGGAGTTTGAATTTTCCCCCTTTTTAGGCAACAACTTTTCTCCTTCCTTGGGATTTTCCAAAAAACCCCAAGCAATTCTTAACAGTTTTCCTCCTACCCCGGCCCTTCTTTCTCCCCAACACCCTCACGCCTCCTCCTTGCCCTGTGAGGTGCTGGATCCTGGTTCTGCATCACTGCCCTCCTTCCCTGCCCTCCCTATCCCTGGGACTCTGATCCACTGCTCCTTCCCCTTCCCTCTCCCAGGAACCTGAGTTTCTTGACCCCAGCCCAGGGTGCCCAGAGCAGCTGTGGCTGCCCCTGGATCCCTGGCAGTGCCCAAGGCCGGGTTGGACACTGGGGCTTGGAGCAGCCTGGGACAGTGGAAGGTGTCCCTGCCATGGCAGGGGTGGGGCTGGATGGGCTTTAGGGTCCCTTCCAACCCAACCCATTCTGGAATTCTCTGATGATTCCAATTCCTTCCCAAACATCTCCCTCACAAATCCCTCAGTCCGAGCCTCCCCATTGCCTCTTTCCCGAGCCCTCCCGGTTTCCCTGCTCCAGCCCCCAACCCCAGCTCCGTGCCAGGCCCCTGACACGAGAGGTGGCCACGAAGGGCAGAGCCTGAGCCACGCTGAGGTTTTTGGCAAGGAAAGGCCCCCAGCCCCTCCGGAGCTTTGCCCTTTGGAGCGTGTTCAGCTGAGGGGCAGCACCAGGACCCCACTCACATCCAGTGCCGGGGGGGATTAGAACAAGCCACGTTATTCCAGGCATTTCTATTTTCATTTTCTTCCAGTGGTTCCAAAGCCAGGTGTGCTTTAAATCCCGGCCCCTGGAGCCCAGGCACACGGGGGAATGGGTCGGGGATGCTCCGGCCGGGAGACAGCAGCTCCCAGCTGACCCTTGGAGGGAGAAACAGCACAAAGAACCCAAAGTAATAAATCCAGCATGTTATAAAGAGATCAAAACTCCGCCGGAGCATTACCAAAAGGGAGGAATCTCTCCTCGTTTTTTTTTTTCCTTACAGCAAACACATAAAACCCCCTGCCAAGAGAAGAAGATCCTTCTGGAGCTCTACAGCTTGGGGAGGATCCTGCAGGAAATTCCGTGGGAAGGGGGGGGGCACTCCAGCACTGGCACAGGGGTGGGGCTGATGGCACAAGTGGATCTTCAGCATCGCGCGGGGTGAGAGGGACAGCCTGGAAAAAAAATCCTAAAAAAACCTCCTGAGCCTGCAGGAATATTCCCCCCCAGCTGAAGCAGGGTTTGGAATGAAGTGGTGCGGGAGCAGCTCCTGCGAACATAAATCCCTTCTGGACGCTTTGTGTTCGAGGAGGGGAGGGAGGCAGAGACCACAGAAGCTCAGATCCAAAGCCTCCGCAGCCGCGCTGTGAGCCAGCCCTCATCTGCCTCCTGTGTCTGAATCCAGATTGGGAATGCTGGCGCTGCGGCGCTTGCACAGCATCGCACTCTGGAGATGCCTTCTTTTTCTGGCTCTTTCCTCGTGCCACACAGATTTGCCTTCCTCAGACACTTCCTCAGGGCGGCTCCTGCTTGCACGCGGAGCTGATTTGGGATTTCATTTGATAAAGCACAATCCGGTGCCTCCTCTGAAACGAGACCTTTTTTTTTCTGGAGAGGAATCAAACTTCCCTTCCAGGACAGATTTGATTAAACCCCTGGAGATTCTCCCTCCTTTGGGTCAACAAGATTTGCCACAGGACGGTTTCCTCCCTTTCTGCAAAACTTAGGCCCACTGTGTGGTTGAAGGCAGAAAAAGAGCGAACTTCACCTGTTCTGGCCCCGTCCCACAGCTGGGAGGGCCCTGAGGGCCACCCCACCCCAAGCCAAGCGTGGGAAATGGGAAACCCCATCAGAGCACGGCTCTTTCTCGTATCCAGTTTTCCTCCTGGCTCTTAACGGGGAAAAATACAAAAGGAGGAGGAGGGGGGACCCAAACCTCTGTGAAAACTCCACTGCTCCAGCGCTTTCCACGGGTCAGCTCTGAGCCCCCTCCCCACGCCCCGGACAGGGCTCGGTGAATGTTAATGAGCATTAATGAGCATTAATGAGCATTAATGGGCGGGGCCAGGCTGCGCGGGCCGGGCGGGTTTGGCTGAGCCGCAGGAAAAGAGCAGCTCCGGTGCCTCTGCCCCGCTGTTCGCAGCATCCCGGCCCCGGGGAGCCCGTGCCGCTCCCAGCCGGAGCAATCCCACATTCCCGCAGCGCTGCCAGGGATGCGCCGCGGGTTTGTTGCCTGGAAAGGCGGCGGCAAAGCCCCATCCCAGCCCTCAGCTGCACGCCCGAGTCACGGCACGGGATCGGCTCTGGCAGAAGATCCCACATCGGCGCAGGGTCCTCTGCTCCTGCCGAGGGGCTGGAAGGGGGTGTCGGGCACGTTTGGCTCAGCTGGAGGAGCTGGGACCCCCGGGATGAGTGGGGCCGGTGGGCACCGCTCTGCAAAGATCCAGAAGAGCCACGTAAAAGCCAGAGTGCCTTGGAATCACGGAATTCCAGAAGGGCTTGGGTTGGGAGGGACCTTAAAGCCCATCCAGCCCCACCCCTGCCATGGGCAGGGACACCTTCCACTGTCCCAGGCTGCTCCAGCCTGGCCTCGGACACTGCTAGGGATCCAGGGGCAGCCACAGCCTCTCTGGGCATCTTCCCATGCCGCATCCAGCCATCCACGAGCCACCTCCCCGTCTCCCCAAAATCTCTGGGATGGAGCTCACAAACGCGAAGCCATGGCTAAAAAGCAGCCAGGGCAGCCCAGGAAAGTTGGGAAGAGTCAAGCAGAGACATATGGTTCCAGCACTCCCTAAAAATATAATTGCTGTCTTCAGGTGGCCGCACACCCTCTCCTTCTAATGAGAGAGATTGAAAGACCCGAACTGTTTATGTGACATTTCAATAAATAATGCGGAGATTTGACAACATTTCCATATTCCTCCTTTAATGTCTGAATGTCTCTGACTTAATCCCAGTTCCTTGGCATTTATTACTGTTTGTTACACTAACAAGTGAGATTATGAGAATTCTAATGAAGGCTTCCAGTGAAAACCTCTGTGATTAAAATGCCATAATAACAGTTGCATGCATTTATGTGCCTGATTATCATAATCTATTTAGCACAAGTAAACACACAAACAGA
This sequence comes from Dasyornis broadbenti, assembly GCA_013397935.1. Classification (NCBI taxonomy): domain Eukaryota; kingdom Metazoa; phylum Chordata; class Aves; order Passeriformes; family Dasyornithidae; genus Dasyornis; species Dasyornis broadbenti. Next base: position 167,076 of record VZRN01004541.1, on the reverse strand, counting down.
AGGAGAAAAGCGAGCCCACTGCCACTCCAGCGAAAGGAGAATTGGAAATGAGGGAGAAACAATGTAAATATGTAAATGTCTTTGTGTATTCTTTTTATCTTTTTTTTTTCTCATCCTTGCCTGCCCCCCCACCCCCCCGCCCCGTGTGCTAATGAGACATCCATGGTTCGTCACATGTGGTCCCTCTTTGCTGGCCGGGGTGCGGGTTTTGGGCCATCTGCTGGGGCCACCGTGCCGAACAAAGCCACCCCGAGGGCGGGGGGGACACTGCCTCAACCTTTGACATCACGGCCGACGAGGACTGGTGTCCTCCCGGCGCGGGGCTTTGATTTGTTCCCTCCCGACGCTTCGTTCAGCTGTTCCCCCGTGAATGCCCGCCCCGGGAAGGCTCCAGCCCCCCAAAACTCTCAGCACGCTGGGAAGAAATCTCACCAAATTTCTAATAGAGACTTGGCTTTCCAGCCTTTTGTGGTATTTTTCTTTCATATTAAAGAACAAATCAAGTGAGAACCTTGTGGGAGGGATTGTCCCACTCTGCTCTGGGCTGGGGCAGCCTCACCTCCAGTCCTGGGGCAGTTCTGGGTGTCTCAATACAGGAAAGAGCCACCAGAGCGTCCAAAGGAGGGACACAGGGTTGGGGAAGGGCCTGGAGGGGCCGCTCGAGGTCACTTGGTCAGTTCAGCCTGGAGGAGCCTGAGGGCAGAGCTCCCCGGGGGCTGCAGCTCCTCCCGAGGGGCAGCGCAGGGACAGCTCCGAGCTTTGCTCCCTGCGACAGGGACAGAGGCAGGGAGCGGCTGGAGCTGGGCCAGGGCAGGCTCAGGCTGGAGATCAGGGAAAGGTTCTTCCCCCAGAGGCTGCTGGGCACTGCCCAGGCTCCCCAGGGAATGGGCACGGCCCCGAGGCTGCCGGAGCTCCAGGAGCGTTTGGACAGCGCTGCCAGGGATGCCCAGGCTGGGATTGTTGGGGGGTCTGGGCAGGGCCAGGGCTGGCACTGGATGATCCCTGTGGGTCCCTTCCAGCTCAGGATATTCTGTGATTCCAACTTCTCCATTCCAAGGACCTCCCATAATGCTGAGCCCAGCCAGGGAGTGTTTCCACATGAGCCCAACCATTGTTGCCCCCACCCTGAAGGCACCGAAGCGTCTGGATGAGGAATCATTTCCACAGCAACCAAATCCCTGGGGCTCGGTCAGACAGGTGCATTCACCTGTTAGCATCAGGAATTTTAAGGAGTTTTCCTCATGAGCACAGGGCAGGGACTGGACAAAGGCACAGCCTGAGGAAAAACTGATTTCCAGTGAGTGTTTGCAGGGGAAGCAAAACACACCCGTGTTTTCATGCTCTGCTCATCGCTAAAACTTTGCCTGGGCTGGCTCATTTTTAAGGAGCGCCCAGACAAACTGAAGACATGGAAAGTGGAAAAGAGAAGAAGGGAAGTACATGAGTGACGCAGACAAGTGGCAAAATGGGACAAAGAGTTATGAAAATGCTGCTCACGAAACTTAAAATGAGAACTAAAAATTCATGCTGGATTACATGGGAAGAAAGCCATGGAATGAGTCCAGAGGATGCTGTGGATGTCTCGAGTGCTGGAGCCCCTCTGGAGCCAGGCTGGGAGAGCTGGGGGTGCTCACCTGGAGAAGAGAAGGATCCAGGGAGGGCTCAGAGCCCCTGGCAGGGCCTGAAGGGGCTCCAGGAGAGCTGGAGAGGGACTGGGGACAAGGGCTGGAGGGACAGGACCCAGGGAATGGCTTCCCAGTGCCAGAGGACACCCTGGGCCAGCCCCTCCCCACCCTCCCAGGGAACAATTCCTTCCCAAGATCCCATCCAGCCCTGCCCTCTGGCACTGGGAAGCCATTCCCTGGGTCCTGGCCCTCCATTCCTTGCAAATTGTCTCTCTCCATGTTTCCTGGGGCTCCTTCAGGCCCTGCAAGGCCACACTGAGCTCAGCCCAAAGCTTCTCCTCTCCAGGCTGAACAATCCCAAATCATTCCCGTTAATCCCAGGGATGAGAGCCTGATTCCAGTGATCAGCCATGCTTGGGAGGGACGACTGAGCCTGTCAGACACAAGACCCAGAATCCAGCCTGGGTTTTAAATAGCAATTTAATTACTGTGTTCTCGATGACGGCAGGCTCTTGGGTGTCAGAAGTTTATAAATAAAGAGGGTTTTTTCCTGCTGCATGAGAACAGGAGATGGCCAATTTCCTGCGTGTTTTTAATCCTGCAAATATCACAAACATCAGCTCTGGTATTTCTGAGGCTTCCCTCTGGGTGACTCCTGTGAAGATGAGAAGCTTTTCCAGGCTCTGATTGAATGGGAGGACACGCTGAGTTTTTGGCAAAGAGCATGTGCCTCCAACATTTCCACGGAACAAGTGTTAACAAAAACAAACCCAGCGCTGGAAAAGAGGAGAACCCCGAGGGAATAACAGCGACTGCCCTGCTCAACGAACTCGAGTTTCCTTCTCGGGGATGCCAGGGATCAGATGTGTTAATTGGGCAGGTGGGGCTGCCCCAAAACCCACGGGCTGGGCTTCACCTGGAAGTGCAAACAACAAAATGCACCTGTACCTGATGGAGACACAATCAGAAATAAATTAATGCAAAGGAGAGAGAAAGAAAACGAGGAAAAAGGGCCAAACCTGAATGTTGAAGTTGTTCTCTCCGTGAGTCTGCCCTCACACCTTTGAGCAGTGAGCTCACTGAGCTCAAGCTCCCGCTCTCAGGGGCTGAGCTTTGTGCTCCAGAGGGGTTTGGGGTGGGGCAGCGGTGACCCCGGTGGGGTCCTGAAGGTCCCGCTCTGACCTGGGAAGTTCCAGAGGCTCTGGAGCTGCGGAGCCCAGGCTGGAGCCCCAGCTCCGCGAACAGATGGGGGGCAGACAGCTCTGGCTTTCAAGGCGGCGCTGGAACTGTTTTCAGCTGCGGGAGCCGCAGCCACACCCCGGCCCCTGGTCCTGCGGATGCCTCGGATTCCTCGCAGCCGGACCGGGCAGCTCCGGCGGGGCTCTGCGCATTCCCCGGGCCGTGGGCTCGCAGGGAACACGGGCAACAAAGCCCTCAACAATAACCCAGTGCCATTCCAAGTGATTTCCAGCATGAAAGCAATAGTCTGGTTTTTATTAAGTTATCACTTCATCATGTTCCCTGATTGCCTTCATTCATGCCTTAGTTGTCTACAGACGCTATTAAAAAAATAATACATATTCATAGCCAAGAAAATGGGCTCTGCTCCACATTTTAGTGTCAAAATCAAGTTCGGGTGAAGGGCTCCTCTGGGAGCCCTCCGGGGCCGCTTCCCGGGATGCGCCAGCGAGAGGCGTTTGCGATTCCCGAGTCCGGGGAGGGGGAGGTGCGACATTTAATTTGTCATCTCACGGCAGAGAGCATCCCCCTTCTTCCTCGCACCTCCCTGACGGGACAGAGCAGCGCTGGGCGGTCCCGATCCCGATCCCCATTCCCGTCCCCATCCCGATCCCGGTCCCGATCCCGGTCCCGATCCCGATCCCGATCCCGATCCCGGTCCCGCGCAAACCCCGCTGTCCCGCGGGCTGCGGGCGGGTCAGGGTTCGTGTCCAGAGGGATGGACAGCGGGCACCAAGGACATCGCTCCCTTAGGGACTCAGACCCCGAGATTTCTGCTGCGGAGTCGGAGAGGGGTTTCCTCTCTCGACGGGGAAGAAAAAGAAAAGAAATAAAAGAAACTAGGAAAAAACGAAAAACGGAAGGCAAGGAGGGGAAAGGGGAAAGGGGAAAGGAGAAAGGGGAAAGGGGAAAGAAAAGAAGACAGGGAAGGGGAAGGAAAAGAAGAGAGGGAAGGGGAAGGAAAAGAGAAAGGGGAAAGGGGAGGGAAGAGGAAAGAAAAAGAAGAAGAGCCAGGCCGCTGCCCATTTCTCCCTCCCGGGCCCCCCAGGGTGATGCCAGAACGTCCTCAGGACGCAGCGGCCCCGAAATCCGGCTGCCCCGCCGCGCCCCCGCCCGCTGTCTGTACCCTCGGTGCATCCCTGTGTCCATCCCCTCGGTCCATCCCTGTGTCCAACCCCTCTGTGCATCCCCGTGCCCAGGGCAGGGCCGGAGGCTCTTCCCCGCCTTTCCCCGCTGTCCCTTCCGGCAGGTGACTCCCACCTCTGCTCCAGCCCCACCTCCAGAGCCCCCGCCGAGCTGCCCGAGGGGCTCCACGGGCCCGTCCCGTCCCATCCCGGGCCGATGGAGCGGCCGGGGACAGCCTCTCCCCGGGGCTGAGCCGCGGCTGCCGCAGACCCGACGGGGAGGACGGGACGCCCCACCCGTTTGACGGCTCCGAGCTTTTAAGAAGGAGAAGTCCCAGCCTTTAAGAAGGAGCCCTGGGAGACAGGAGAGGAGCGCTGCGGCGTTTTCCTCGTTCTCACCCCAGTACCGCTGCCCTGGGGGCGATCGCCCCCGCCCCGCCGCCCCTCCCGGCCTGGCCGGGGCCCGTTCCCCCTCCGCAGGCCGGGCAGCGCCGGCAGCCGGGAAAGGCGCCGGGGTTTAATTCGTTGTGCTCGTCGTTGTCCCGATTTCTGCGGCTCCAGCACCGCGGCGCTCGGAGCCATCAGCCAAAGGCAGCGCCCGGCTCCCGCCGCCGCCTCCCCGCCACGGAATAAATGCAAACTTTGCACAGACGGGAGTCCCCTCCCCGTCCCGCTCCGCACCTCCGGGGCTCAGCCCCAGCTCCCCCATCCTCACTCCCCACTGTCGGGGTGTCCCCCCATGCCCGGCCGGGCGCGGGCACCGAGGGCCGGAGCGGCCCCGCGGTCCGGGGGGAGCCCGGGCACGTCCCCGGTGGCCGGGCCGGGCGGCAGCGGGACACACGCCGGGNCCGGGGGGGCCGGCGAGGAGGGGGCGGCCGGGGGATTTACCCCAGTGCGAGGAAGCTCCGACCCTGTTGCGCGGAGCTGCCGGGGCGAGGGGACTGGCCGGGAGCCGGGCGAGCAGCGCAGGAAGGCGGAACGCATTTCCGAAGGTCATTTTTTGTTTGTTTGTTAACGTCCTTTACTCTTTTCTTTCTCTGCCCTCTCCTGCTCCCGTCTCGCTGAAGGCGTTTTTGGGGGGAGATTTAGGCGGCCGCTCCAAGAACTTCTCCAGGTCCCTGCGGCGCCGGAGCCCGGGAATGCTCGGGAAAATTCGCTA
>VZRN01004541.1:123790-158738 GCA_013397935.1 Dasyornis broadbenti | reverse complement strand
TTTTTTTGGTTGGGTTTTTTTCCTTCCTCATTTGTTCCCTTCAGAATCAGGGCTGCGAGGAAAAACCGGCCAGTGCCACGTCCGTAACGGGAAAATTTCTGTCCATCGAATCCAGCGCTTGGCAAAAGCGAAATATTCATTAAATATTAATTCGGGGAGAGGACACATTCAGCTTGGCGCTGGGCAGTTCGCTCACTGCGATGGCTTCTGCGCATTTGACCTTCAACCAAAAACCCACCAAACGAAAATCCACGGAAAGGAAAATTATTTGGGGACAGCCCCTTTCTTTTTTTTTTTCCCCTCCCGAAGTCGCTGGTGTCTGTGGCCCGGGGGGTCGCAGGTATTTGGGCAGGAGGTATTTCACACACCGCGAGGGAAGGGCTCTCGTGGTTTTGAGGAAAAGGAGGTCGGGGGGCTCCGGGACGCGCTGAGGTTCCCACGGTGCTCTCGGGGCTGCGGGTGGGCAGGAGCCCGCAAGACCCGAGCCCTCGCCGGGGCAAAGCCTTCCCCATCTCCCTCTCCAGACCCACAGGAACGGCAGGACATTTATTTAAAATAACTAACGGGCTGCATTCGCATAAATACACAATTATCTATCGATCCTGACGGCTCGTGGGGGAGTTTGGAGCGCACAGACACCGGCGGGGAACGAGAGCCAGCCCGGACCCAGGGGACTTTTTGTTTGTTTTGGGTTTTTTTCCTGTGTAAGCCGAGGCGGTCCCTAGCGGCCGGGCCGGGCCGGGGTCCCCGCGGGCTGCGGGCGGCTCCCGGCGCCACGGCCCCTCCGCTCTCCTGGCGGGCGGGGTCGGCTCCATTCTCCCGCAAAGAGGGGCTGGGGAGGGAGCGTCCCCCACCCCGTATCCTCCCAGCGGTGACGGAAACACGCCCAGCCCCGCAGAGATTCTCCCCTCGCCGCACCCTCCGGGCGGCGCTGGGACAGACGCAGCCCCGGGGCACAGGACGAGCATCGCGCTGGTTGCCCAGCGCCCTTCCCTGCCCCGCCTGGCTCCGGGGCCGCCTCGGGGTGCCGGCTCCGTGCCGCTCGGAGGCTTTGAAGGCGATGTTTGGGGCACAAGGCCCCCGCCTGTGACTCCTCCCGCGGTGGGAGAAAGCCCAGAACAGGGAGCGGCATCCAGGTGTCCGCGGGCGCCTTGGGACGCTCCCCGAGAGGGAACCCTTCTGCCAGGCTCCGCTGCCAGCCAAGAGCCGGGCAGGGCGGAGAGGGGGCAAACACCAGCCCAGAGCCCGCCGCTCCTCGCCGAGCCCCCGGCGGCGCGGGGCTGCTGAGCCGCTCCGGGAGCAGGGTGGGAGCTGCCGCCAGGGATGCAGCCCCCCGGGCCCGGTTTGGCTCCCGGAGCCCCGTCAGCGGTGCCCTGCACCCCCTCCCCATCTGTGGGGAGGCCGCAATGAGCAGAGCAGCTTTCCCAATTAGCAGAGCTCCGGCGAGGGAGCTGCGGAGGAAGGGCAGGAGCAGGTGAGAATTAGAGGGAGCATCATTAGGAGCTGTTCTTTGTCTCTATTAAAGGCAATAATTAGCACCCTGACAGATGCAAAAGTCGGCAGCGGCCAGAAGCTGGTAAATCCTGCTCGTCTGCCTGCCCGGCTGGGCCCGCGGGGGCCTGGCCCTGGCGCTAACAGGTGGCCCCGGGGAGCCCCGACGGGCACGGGGATCGTGGGGATCCGGCCTTTCCGCGGGGGCCTTTCGGCGAAAGCAGAGCGGGCAGCATCCCCCCCGCCCCAATGTCCCCTGCCCGCCGGGTGGAGGCTGCGCATCCTCCCCCGGAGCGGAGGAGCCGGGGCTGGAGCCGAGCCGTGCGGGCAGCCGGCTGTGCCCCGCGGCCCCTCCTCACGGAGGGGCTACCTGCGAGTGGAATCAGCCGGGCTGCGGCCCCCCCAGAGCACCCCATATGCTCCTGGCCCCCGGAGAGCCCCGCGGGCCCCCGGCCCCGCCCGCAGCCGGATGAGGTTACGGGACGGGGGCGGCCCATCTGCTCCGCGGGGCACCTGCCCGGGACCCCCAGGGACCCCTCCACCCTCTGCCTGGCTTTTACAGACGCTCTCGGGTCTGTCGCGACCTGTCCCGACAGGAGGAGGAAGCCCCTGCCCGCACATCCCGGTGTCTGAGCCGGCTCCCTCCTCACCCCCTCCTTCCTTTCCTTCTTCTTGCCACAGCCTCCTCTCCACCTTCCCCTTCCCTTTTCCTCCCTCCCCTTTCTCTCTTTCATTTTTCTCCTTCTCTTCCCCACCGAAGCTCAGGCCCAGAAGGGGAGAGAGGGGCAGCCAGAGCTCATCAGGGACTGCAGTGATAGGAAAAGGAGCAAGGGATTCAGACTGGGAGATGGGAAATTTAAGTTCAATGTTGGGAAGGAATTGTTCCCTGGGAGGGTGGGGAGGCCCTGGGATGGAATTCCCAGAGAAGCTGTGGCTGCCCCTGGATCCCTGGCAGTGCCCAAGGCCAGGTTGGACACTGGGGCTTGGAGCAGCCTGGGACAGTGGAAGGTGTCCCTGCCATGGCAGGGGTGGGGCTGGATGGGCTTTAGGGTCCCTCTCAACCCAACCCATTCCAGGATTCAATCAGCACATTTTAGGCCGAAACTAAAAGACATCCAGGAAGCCCAAGAGGAGGGAAAGGTTGTCCAGGGCTCGCTTCAACAGGGAATTTCTTCAGCCTTTGCCTGGAACATTTTAAGCCAAGCAGACCAAAACCTGCTGCAAAGCCCTGACTGAAGCATTTCTCTTCCGCACCTGCTCTGCTCCCTGCCAGTCCAGTCCTGTGGGATGGGATCTGCCAGAGCCCCGCAGGGGCTGCAGGCTCCCTTCCCCTTCATCGGAATGAACATCCAGAGCGAGCATCCACAGCCCCCTCCAAGACTTTCTAAAATCCATCTCTGACAGGAAAACGTGGTTTGTTTCCATCTTGAAACCTCTCCCCAGTAACGCAAACCAGGGCCTGCCCAGCGGCAGAGTGCGGTGCCCAGGCACAGCGCACACACACCTCATTGCATGCACCAGCTGAGCACACAAAAGACTCATTTTTCCCCCTGAAAGCTTCACCACGCTGATATTCTGGGGCCAAAGTGGCCCCGGACATCCCTGCAGGGTCCCCACGGCAGGGTCAGGGTGCTGGATGTGACAAGGACACCCTGGGGTGTCATTCCAGAGATGAAAGCCATGGCACAGCCCTGGGATGGACCAGCCTGGGCTCCTGTTTCACTGTTGTTTTCACCCTTGCAGAGGGCGAAGGCTGATGTCCCATGCCCCGACTGATGGCCCAGGGGATGCTGCTGTGACAGGAGCCGCACAGACTCTGATGCTGCAGTGGCAGGACAGCGCTTGGAGCAGAGCTCTGGTGTCCCTGTCCGTGGCTTTTCCATCCCTGTGGGGATCAGGGATCTCCAGGCCCAGGAGATCCCAGATCAGCGTTACCCAGATTATTCCAAAAGCTCAGGTGCAGCTGAGGGCCGGATTTTCTGCAGTGTTACCACAGAATCCCAGAGGTCTGGGGTTGGAAGGGACCCCTGAGATCACCCAGTCCTGCCCAGGCAGGGTCCCCTGGAGCAGCGACACAGGAACACATCCAGGTGGGTTTGGGATGTCCCCAGTCAGGGAGACTCCAGCCCCTCGCTGGGCAGCTGTTCCAGGGCTCTGCCCCTCCATGGAAAGAAGCTCTTCCTCAGGCTGGGCTGGATCTCGTTGTGTTTCAGTTCATGGCCCCTCCTCCTCGTCCTGTCACTGGCACCAGCGTCTGGCACCAACCTCTCCACGAGCTCTCAGCACCTTAACCCAGCCCTGCAAACCTGCTTTTCCTTGCAGGGGTTGAGGCGGGAAGGGAGCTTTTCCCAAAGCCTTACTCCAGCCCCGAGAGCTCTTTCCAGCCCGGCAGGTGCAGGTTAAAGGCGATCCTTGGGCTCTGCCAACTCTCCGGGCACCACAGGGCACCCAAACTGAATTTTCCACTGCAGGCATTTAATATCCAAATATTTCTGCTACCAATTGCTCAGGGGAGGCAGTGACTGATGATGGCAGCGGGGCCAGGAGCCTGTGCCCGCTCCACCTCGGCAAAAGCGCACCGAGTGCTCGAGTCCTTCTGGTCTGGTAGCAGAACTCCCAGACCTCATTCCCTAGAAAGGATCCAGCTTCAAAGACTGCATCAACAAGGAACCTGCAGCATTGGATGGATTTGATCTGGAGCTGGTTCCATGGATCAGTTTTTATCGTACGCACATTGCAAAACCTCTCTCAAGTGGTCAAGGTGTAAATACTTTGAAAAAAAAAGTTTTGTAATTTGCCCGCTGTTTAAACTTGTAGAGATGTGGGGTTTATATCATTGAGCAAAACCAAGTGTAAACAGCTCGGCCCACACCAGAATAAAAGGTCAAATTCTCTTCAGCGTTTAGAATTGAGGAGAATCTTCCATGGAATTTCATGAAGTCTCCATCAGACTAAGTTATAATTTTGTGACTATCAGAAGTTTTGAGAAGAAAAAAATGCAGCTCATTAAGAAAAACTAAATAAAAATATCTCAGCACTTTAGTCTGGAAAAATGTTCTCCTGGAAAATTTATTGGAATCAGGAGAAACTTCAGCAGATCATCGCCTCAAGGGCTATTTCCTGGCAGGAAAATAAGAACAGCAGTGCTGGTCCTGGTCAGCACATCAGAGATCAATTGGTTACAAATATGGATCATTAATTGATACCAGGAATGTTTTGATCATTCTGAAAACTGGGAGCTCAGGCTGGGCTTTAATGAGCAGTAGGAGAATTCTCACTATTTTTAAAAACCTCTCTGAAATTCCAGACTTGGTGGGGTTCGGGAGGCTGTCCTGTGCAGGGCTGGGAGTGGGAGTTTGGTGACCCTCGTGGGTTGGGATATTCCATGATTCCAGGACTCTCCCGGCTGGCTCAGCCTTTGAAAATCCAACCAGGCTCCCATCCCGCTGCTCTCCCTCCTGGCACGGTGCTTCCAGAGGGGCTTGTGCTGCTTTCAGGGGCAGCACGGCTGGACCCAAAAGCTTTTTGCAGATTCCCAGTCCATCCCGTTCCTGCTGGGAAGAGGGAAGGGAGAGGGGAAAAGGCAGGGCCTGAATAGCCCTGGGGGTGCTCCAGGCCTTGGGAGTTACAAACAGCGCGGGGGTCGGGATCCTGGGGAAGCCCCGCGCTCATCCCGCGGCTTTTCCCCTAAAAGATGGATGTAAATGCAAAAGAGTGCTTCCCTTTGCCATTCACGCCCATTCTTGGGATTGGCTTTAGAAGTTTTGTTCTGCCATTTATCTTCACTTGTTGGAGACGTCTTGACAAACTCCTGAGAATTAATTTCCCATCAGCTTTTTGCCTGCTCCCCTTGAACTGCCAGGTCAGCTCTCACCATATGCATTAGCAGGGGTTATCGGGATGGGCCACCCTGCTCCATTGTCCCCGTCCCTGTCCCGCAGGAACGCACTGTCATGCACATGGGGAGAGCATGGAGGGGATCAGCTCCTCTGCTGTCATCAATCATCGCATCCCGCTGCCAAACCCAACACAATTGGACCAGGCCCAGTACCGGGGGTGTTCCCTGCCAGGCAGGAGTGTGCCTTTTACTTTAATATATTCCCAATGTTGATCCTATTAGCAGGAAAAATCAATCAATCACTGTCAGCAAACATCACCGGGCTGCAGATTGATCACCGTGTCAGGATTGTTGGAGGATCCTGCAGATGCAGCAGGCATTTGTTAAATGCTATTTTCAGAAAGACATATACATATATGTATAAGACACATTTATACACCTCTTTGTCTGCTTGAAAAAGGGAAAAAAACCCAGAAAAACACACACAGTTCTGGGGGTTTTGGTTTGTGTTTTTTGCTGTGGGTTTTGTTTTTTTCCCAAAAGCAGCCACAGCATTAATCACTCTTATAAGAAGAATCCTTTTGACTAAAAAATGAGCAGATTTTTTTGGGTGCGGGGGGTGGATCTTGTTTTGTTCCTCCTGGGGGAGTGAAGCAGGGTTTGCCTCGCTGTGCCCAAGGACAGGAGGCTGGAGGTGTCCCACAGGGAGAGGGAGACTCCAGGCTCTTTCCAGAGTGGAGCTGGGGCGTTTTCTGTGGGAGAGAAACCCCTCCAAGGTGGGAACTCAGCCCCCATTTGGGGCTGTGCTGAGCAGCCCATGGAGTTTCTCTCCCCACTCCCTCTCTCCTTTCCCCAGCAAAAACAATTCCATGTGGATTTAATGCTGCTCCAGGGACAGGGAGAGATTTCCCTGCAAAGGGCAGTGCAGGGAGCTGAGCACACCAGGACTGCAGGGACTGTTCCCATCCCAGTGTCCCAAAAGGGACGGGGGGAATCCTTTTCCAAATCAGCTTCAGGCACAGAGGGCAGGGAATGCGGGAGGTGGAGGGGGAAAGGAGCTGCGTTCACAAAAACGTGGGAGGGCTCTTGAGGTGTTTTCTCTCACCTGCCCGGAGCAGCTGTGGCTGCCCCTGGATCCCTGGCAGTGCCCAAGGCCAGGTTGGAGCAGCCTGGGACAGTGGAAGGTGTCCCTGCCATGGCAGGGGTGGCGCTGGATGGGCTTTGAGGTCCCTCAATCCCAAACAATTCTGTGGCTCTGGTTTTATTTGAGACGTCAGAGCAGAGCCCCTGGAACTGCAGCCCCTTCCCCTGGGCTCACTGGGATCTGCTTTTGGGACAGGTTTTCCCGCAGGGTTTGTGTCTCTGCCAGGCACCAGCAGAGGAGCTGCCAGAGGGAATTCGCCCTTCCAGGACCCTCCCTGTCTGCTCCTGCCTTCCCAGGATGGGCAGTTCCAGCCCCCGAGGCTGAGCTTGCAGGAGCCTTACGCCAGCATTGCCTGAAATCCAGCTCCTGTTCAAGCACCTAAAGGTGGCTCAGGGAATCCCCTGTCCCCTTTAAAATATCCTGGGAATCCCACATGATCCACGTTGATCTGGTCCGTGCACAGGAGGGACAGCCCGGTGTGAGCAGGGCCAGGAGCTGAGCTGCAGGATCCCTGAGGGTCCCTTCCAGCGCGGGATATCCTGTGATTCCAGGATTCTCTGAAGGGTTTGTTGCTCCCACCAAGGCCTGGGGAGGTCTGTGGGAGTCACCCCAAACCCCACAGCTCTGCCCACCCGGAGACTGTGCTCACGGAATTGTTGCAAAGTTGATTAGAAATGAAATTGGAGAAAGGTAGAAAAAGTGAAAAAATGCCTTGATGGGAATGGAGCTGGTGGGAAAGGGAAGAGGCTGCAACATCGCAGGAGCTTTTACAGGGCTTGAAGTGCTTGGAAGTGATGGGGAAGGGAGGAGGGAAGCACCAGCTCCCAGGAAAAGCTGCACCAGGCCAGGATTCAGCCCTGGGTACATCCTGGCAGTTGGTATCCAACATTCCCAAAGCAGGAGCAGGACAGGAGCCCCGGAGCCATCCAGCTCCAGGCTCCGTCTCCTTCCTGCCCACAAAAATGCCAAAAGCTGGCAAGGAGAGGGGAGGTGGGAGAAAGGGAGACACAAATCCATGGCATCCAGACGTGTCCCGCGGAAGGGAGGAGTCGCTCCTGAGGTGGGGATGTGAAGAGTGGGATTTGCCTGAGACAACACAATAAACACACAATTCCGATTTTGTTTCTTTTTCACGTCTATGGGGGAAAATCCCCTGCAGCTTCATTAACAAACCTGCCCCTAATCCTACCCAAACCTTCTGAAAAAAAGATGATATTAACCGAAATCCAGCCGGCCTTCCAGAGCCTGGGAGTTAAATGAACTTTTAATGCATGGAGAACATATTCATTATAATGTATAAAGAGGCAATTTTCATTTTGTTTGTGTTCTTAAGAGTGTGACAGCGTCTTGTTTGCCACTGCCCCTGGGTATAAGCCAGCATTGTGTGCCTTAATTAGATATTCCCGTGCTAGTGTGAGGGACATATGTCTATTCACGGGAACAAACATCAAGAGTCTGCCACGGCCTTTCATGTCCTGCTACGTTGGAATAAAGGCAGAGCAAGTGCAAGCTCTCCCAAGGACCTGTGGCCCCAAGCAGCTTGAACACAACGCGCCGGCATTCAGCGATTGGTTACAGTTTATTAACAGCCCATAAACTCCTCATCTGCTCCTGCGCTCTCGTTAAAGTTGTCACCTGCGGCTGCCACGGCGGCACAATCGCCCTGGGAATGGGGCTCGGCGCTTCCCTCGCTGCCTCCGTGCTGGCGCTCTCCGTGTTCGGGGCTGAGGCTGAAGGAGGGGGCACAAAATGGAACGGGATTCCCCCAGAGGCTGCGGCTGCTCGTCCTTGCAGCTCAGGAGCCCGCGGGGACACCCCAGGAGCTCAGGTTCCCAAATCCCAGCCCCGGGGGCCATCCCTGAGCTGGCATCAGCAGGGGCATGAGCTCAGCCCGCACTTGCTGGATTTCCCTCGTCAGAAAGGGCAGAGGCTGATTTGGGCAAAATGAAGGGATTTGAGGAGATCTGGCAGTGAGGGAGATGAGCCAGGCCAGGGGCTCTGACCTGAGGCAGGTTCAGAGTCGGGCTTTGAGGACAGAGCAGGGTGACAATGGCACAGGGAAGCTGTGGCTGCCCCTGGATCCCTGGCAGTGTCCAAGGCCAGGTTGGACACTGGGGCTTGGAGCAGCGTGGGACAGTGGAAGGTGTCCCTGCCATGGCAGGGGTGGGAATGGATGGGCTTTAAGGCCCCTCCCAACCCGGGCCATTCTGGGATGCAGTGACAATGACATTTCCTCACAGACTGCCCAAGAGCCTGGCCACCTGCAGGTGCCATTCAATACCTCAGGGAAAATGGTCTTTGCCATCCCCGTGAGGTCACCGTGGTGGCACATCCAGTTTGCTATGAGTGTGCAAAATTCCAGCCCTTCCAGCATCTCAGCAGCTTCATTTCCCCCGGCACAACTGGCATCCAAAATCGGATCCTGCCAAAAACCCTCCCAGCCACGCGATGCCTTCACACCAGCCCAGGACAAGCCCCGATCACCTGAGAGGTGGGCAGGGAGGGAGATCAGCCCTGCATCCACCAGGAGCGTGGCTGGGATAATTGGGTGGGATAATGAGCGGGATTAATGACCTGTTCTCCTGCAGCAGAGCCTCGGGGTCCGGATGCAGCAGCTCAGAGCAGGCAGGAGCAGGCCCAGGCTGAGAATTTCCCTGGCGGTGTCTCAGCACTGTGAACCAGGACTTGGCACCTCTGCCCACCCCATGGGCACAGCACGAGCTGCCCCAGGCCAGCAATGGGACACTTCCCAGCCCGGCTGTTGGCAGCAGTTTGGATTTTTGTCATCCCAGCAGTGCTGGGCAATGGCAGATGGAGAAAACCCTGCTGAAGGGACGATCCTGGAATACCACACGGGATAAATGCTTCCTGATGCAGATGTTGAGCTGAGTTTGTGGCTCTCTAAGGCCCCAGGGTGGATCCCAGTTTCACGGAAACCACAGACAATTCCGCACTGGGATGAGCCCCACACCAGCACCTGCAGGGGGAGGACAGGGGGTTTTGTCACCAGGACTTCTCTTCCAGTGCCCCCCCTTTGGCCTCTGGGCAGCAGCACTGGTTGGAAGGGACCTGAAAGCCCATCCAGCCCCACCCCTGCCATGGCAGGGACACCTTCCACTGTCCCAGGCTGCTCCAAGCCCCAGTGTCCAACCTGGCCTTGGACACTGCCAGGGATCCAGGGGCAGCCACAGCTGCTCTGGGCACCCTGGGCCAGGGCCTCCCCACCCTCCCAGGGAACAATTCCTTCCCAAGATCCCATCCAGCCCTGCCCTCTGGCACTGGGAAGCCATTCCCTGTGTCCTGGCCCTCCAGCCCTTGGAAACAGACTCTCTCCATCTTTCCTGTCAGCTCCTTCAGGCCCTGCAAGGCCACAATTGGGTGACCCTGGAGCCTCCTCAGATGCCCGAGCTCTCGGAAGCTGAGTGTTCCCGTAGCCAAGTGAAGGATTTGACACTGATGATTTCAATGCCATCTCAGCCCTCTGCAACCAGGAGGAGCAGAGCAGAGCAGAGCAGAGCAGAGCAGAGCAGAGCAGAGCAGAGCAGAGCAAAAGCAGCACAAACAAATCTCTGCTACTGGGCACTGCCTGTGTGGGGTTGGAGAGGTTTCATTGTGGGTTTTATTCCCACACGCGCACCCAGAATCCCAAATCCTCCAGACCCCTCTCTCCAGAGGCCAAAACATGCTTCTTCCAGGTTTGCTCTTGGAGGAACAAAACTGTCCTGTTTATCCTGACAAAGGACAGGCCAGCCTGCGAGTTAATCCCGGCCCGGGCCCATCCGGCCCGCCCTTGGCCGAGCATCCCCCCGGAGCGCCAGGGAGGGAATTCATCCTGCTGGGAACGGGCAGAGCCTGCCGGGAGCGGGGCGGGGGCCGCGGCCCGGCTGCTCTGTATGCAGGGGGAGCTTCCGTGGCGCTCCCGTCCTGGCCATTGTTCGCCGGGCACGGCAACCATCTGGAAAAGGCAGGCTGGGAGAGCCCCCGCCTGCTGCAGCCACATCCCGGCGCTTCCTGCGCCACGGGGGCCGCGGCCACGCCGGGACAAGGACAAGGACAAGGATGGCTCGTTCCCAAGGTGCCACCGAGCAGCGCTCCCGGCTCCCGGCACTGCCGCACAACCTCTGCCGGGATGGCTCCCGGGGGACACATGGAGAGGGGCTGGCTTTGGGAGCAGCCCAACCCTCAATCCCACTGGACTCTCCCTGCCATGCCGGGGTGGAACCCTCCTCTCCCACAGCCCCAGCCAAAGCCCAGAGTGATTAGAAGCGTTCACTGTGGTTTTTATCTCGGTTTGGGATGATCGGGGCAGATACGGGTGAGTGAGGTGTGTTCTGCACCGCTTTCCCTGCACAGACGGCACTCAGCGTTGCTGGCTGTGCTGATGGCTCCATTTGAGTTCTCCAGAGGCTCCTCTGGCAGGAGGAGTTTGGTGAAGGCAGCTTTGTCCAGACCACGATGGATGAACAACTTTTCCAGCATCTCCCTATCCAATCGTAGCCTGGCCTGGCTGTTCGCCCTCTGTGAGCATGAACAGGTTGGAAATGGAAACAGAAGGAGGGAAATGATTAAAAGGAAACTTTTGTCTCTTGAATCACTCGCAGAAAGGTGGGGCTGGTTATTCCCACTGTTTGCTGTGTCTGCTTTCCCTGTTCTGCAAATCTTCCCCACCAGACAGGAATCCACAGGCACAGGAACCATTTCACTGCTTTCAAGGCAAAGGCTGTGGTTCTTGCATTGCTCCCCAACTTTACACCTCCCGTGGCATTCTCACAGGGGCCTCACTTCCTCACACCCCAAATGACCACATATGGGAGGGGGAATTTGGGTTATTCCACTCAGCAGCAAAGCCTAAACAAGTTGGGGAGCTAAATCCTATTTAACAAAGTGCCTGGAGTACTTAAGGCTCTTCATTGCTGACTCGTCTCTCCTGGGAAGCTCCCACAAAATCAGTCAGAGCTGCCACGTGCAGGCCTGTAGTGATGGCACCAATCTGCCGCTGATTTCCATACCTGGCACCAACTTCTCCTTGTAGACAGCCTTGAGATCCCACACAGGGAATGACAGAATCCCTGAGGCTGGAGAAGCCCTCCCAGCCCATGGAGGCCAAGCCGTGCCCGATGCCCACCTTGTCCCCAGCCCAGAGCACTGAGTGCCACGGCCAGGCCTTCCTTGGACACCTGCAGGGATGGGGACTCCAAAGCTCCCTGGGCAGCCCCTGCCAAGGCCTGGCCACCCTTTCCATGGAGAAATTCCTGCTGCTGTCCAAGCTGAGCCTCCCCTGGCCCAGCCTGAGGCCGTTCCCTCTCCTCCTGTCCCTGTTCCCTGGCAGCACAGCCCGACCCCCCCGGCTGCCCCCTCCTGTCAGGAGCTGTGCAGAGCCACAAGGTTCCCCCTGAGCCTCCTCTGCTCCAGCCTCAGCCCTTTCCCAGCTCCCTCAGCCGCTCCTGGGGCTCCAGCCCCTTCCCAGCTCCGTTCCCTTCCCTGGACACGCTCCATCCCCTCAAGGTCTCTCCTGCAGGACCCAGAACTGGACACAAATCTCCTTTCCTTGCTCTCCCCTGGAGCCACTTGAGCCCTCAGCACCTCTGAGCTCTGGGGAAGTGTCACCTGTGGAGCGCATTTTCCGAACTTGCTGACAAAACCAAAGGGACAAAGATGTTTCCGTCCCAATTTTGGAGTAACCAGGCCCTCGCTCTGTGCACACAATTCCTGTTTCTGTTCAGCAGCTGCTCCGTGCTCTGCTGGATCCATGGGGCAGCCTGGGATTTTTCCAGGTGCCTGAGGGAGCCAGGCAGCCCGGCTGTGTTTAACCGCATTGGGATCTGTGTTTGATTCTCCTCAGGTTCCTCGGGCAATGCCAGCTCCTGCACCTCTGCGCAGCAGCCCCGTGTCCCTGCCAGGCTCCGCGGGGTGTCAGGAGCTGGCACCTCAGCTCTGCATCCCCGCTCCCGGGGCCGGATCCCAGCCCCCAGCACCTTTTGTCATCTGGGATGCCTCCGACTCCTTTCTGTGCACACAGAGGGGTTTTGCTTCCCGCACACAGCGAGCAGACACGGCCCGGCCGCGCTCGGCTGTGCCAGCGGAGCGCAGCCCAGGTGAAGGAGAACAGAGGCGCTCTGTGCTCGCAGAAAGGGCCAGCGCCGCTTTGTGTCCCTGTTCTCGCAGGTGCTCGAGGAACTTGGCCGCGGGACGCCGCCCCCCCCCCGCCACATCCATTACCTTTTGGATGCCTCTAATTAATCATTCATCCCTTTCTGGGCAGGGAGAATGGGAGCTTCGCCCGGCGCGGCCCCGGCCCCGGCTGCCTCCCCCCGGTTTGTTCCCTTTCAGCCGCGCTCTTCCTGCCGCTTTCTGCCCCCTCAATGGGCAAGGAGCGAAACCGGATGGCTGGATGGAGCGCTGGGAAATGACTTCAGAGCCACCTTTGTTCGTCGCCTCGTTTCTCTGCCCGCTCTTGGCCGTGTGTCGCTATGAAAGGACCCGTGTGAAGGCGCTGGGACGCCCCGGGAGCGCCGCGGCTCCGGCCGGGAGCGCTCCCATCTTTTGGGGAGCGGGGAGAGGCTGAGCCGAGCTGCCAGCTCTGGGCAGCAGTGCTGACCATGACATCGAGCATTGTGCTCCAAATTAGGCACAGGCTTCCAGGCAAATTGTCCCTTTGGATCGGAGTGGTGTAAGCCCCACGGAGCGCTTGGCTTTGGCTGCTGACTCCAGAAAGCCTCCGAGGATGTTCCTCGCTCTCGTGAGGAAAGCCAAGGCTTTCAAAGGGGTTTTATGCACCAGGCTTAGGGATTTCACAGCTCGCTGGCACGGCTTTGCTGCTGAAAGGCTAGAAATTATTTTGCACTGATTTTCTATCCCCGAACATCCTTAAAAAGAGCATTTGACTGCTCGTTTCAAGGTGTTTGACAAAGGAAAACCCTCCCACTTTTACGTCCTAGTTTATTTTCAGTGAGGTAAAGCCGTGGGTAACTGCATTTTGCATTGAGGAGTTTGGGGGTAACAGAGTCCAGCCAGCTGCTACAAGGGGAGATATTTGCACTTGAGCTATTCTGGCGTATTTTTTACTGAAGCTCCTGGTGTCTGCAGCCAAATATAAATACTCACTCCACAGAGGTACTTGAAAGTGAGATTTGAGTTTGCTTTCTGAGTGGCTGCATTGAGCAGTGACAATAACTGAGTTTGAATTAGAAATGACTCAATCCACCCTTTGCACCACTCATCTGCCTGCATTTGGAGAATGGATTATTGATATGAAAACGGGGGGAAACAAGAATCCACCACAACTACCACACACATCACCCTCCAAAAACCCTTCAGAGCGTGTCAGCTCAGGGCTGTGCTCGTCCTGCTGAATTCCCACCTGTTCCCTGGCACAGCACAAGGGATTTGGGCTCAGATGTTGGATTGGGTGAGTTTGGGTGGCTCTGGGTGTGGCACGAGGTGCAGGAGCCTCGGGGACCCCGAGTACGTTCGGCAGAGCTGTGGGTGCCCCCCAAGAGCAGTGGGAGCCCTGGGTGGGTGTCCCTGTGGGCAGGACCCTCCGGTCTGGAACAGGGTCGGGCCTTTAGGAGCACCCAGAAACCCCCAGGGAAAAGCTGACTCCTAAACAGGACCCAGCCGGCGTCGCTCCCTCCCCAGGGTCGTTCTCCCCTCTCCCAGTTTCCCTGTTTTTTCCCTCTTTTTCCCCTTCTGCCTTCTGTCTGGTGGGGTGGCCAATGCGGTCACCCACCACAGACGCCTTTTCTCGCTGTAATCAAGAAGGTGACTGGGACACAAAGGCCCGGCCCCGCTGTGCCAAGTCTGTGCCGGCAGAGGCGGCTCCGTGCCACGGCTGCACCGTGCCAGGAGCTCCGGGAGTCGGGAGGAGACCCCTGCTCCTTTTGGAGAGCTTTTCTGCCTTTCTTTCATTCATTGTGTCTCTTCCTCTCGGGGAGCTGGGAAGTAAAAAGAAAGTGAAGGGGTGGTAGCGACCAGGGTTGAACTCTTGCAACAATAACTCAAACCTTTGGGGTTTAATGTGGGGTTTTTTTTTTCCAGGGATGAAAAATACCCTTCCATGAGGGAAAAAAACCCAATAAAACAATCAAAGCCCTGCAGTGCAGCGGGAGTTGGACTTCAGCGATCTTGTGGATCCCTTCCAGCTCAGGATATTCTGATTCCATGAAGTTGAAGCAATCACTTACAGCTTTGAGCCTGGTGCATTATATTGAGCAGGAGAATCATAGAATCCTCCAAGTTGAAAGACACCTTTAAGATCATCAAGCCCAGCTGTCAACGCAGCAGTTCCACTGCAAAATGCCACACGTGCTCCTATAATTCCCTTGGAGAAGGAGAAGGGGAAATGGTGTGTGCATTGCCAGAGCTCCTCTCCTGCAGCAGGAGACCCCAGCCCTGCCTGGGACCCTGAGGGTGCTGCTGCTGGAGAAGAGGTTGTGTGCAGGGTAGGAAACTGAGAATCAGGAAAAACCTAAAATCTTTAACCCCGGTCTGGTTTCCCCTTGGACAAGAAGAAAAAAGATCCCATCTCATCACGGGTCCTGGGCCACCTCCTCTGCTCAGGAACTCCTCCCAAAGGGAAACCTTGGTTCTCAACAAAATCCTCCCTCACCCCGATGCCCTTCTTCGCCTGTCCAAGGGGGGTTTGTCCATGTGGTGGACACTTTGTTCAGGTGGGCACTTTTTTCCTGGGACAGTGGAAGGTTCCATGCTCATGGCAGGGGTTGGAACTGAATGGGCTTTAAGGTCCCTCCCAGCCCAAATCATCCCATGATTCAGTGAAAAATCGCTGAATCCTCGGGAACTTCAGTCCCAGCTGCTTCCCAGGGAGATTTCCCTCGTGTTTTCTCTCACCTGAAGGAGGTTTATTGGTTTTTCCTCTGGAATACATTTCTGCACAGGTTTTGGTGAGGAGCGCCAGGAGAGAGGGGAGTCTGTGACTGTTTTCAAAACAAGCACTGAACTCTGGAAGCATAAATCCCTGGGGACTGAGGTTTGCTGTCCCTCAGCCTCCTCACGGTGGGAGGGAAGTTTTTCTTTTCATTGATCTTGACATCTCAACCAGCAGGAAAAGGGCAGAAAGCGCTTCTGAGGGAGGAGTCTCCAATTTGCCGTCTGTCAGGGCACAAGGGATTTCGAAAGAGGGGAAGGGCTGCTGAAGGGTCCCTGACATTCCCTCACCCATGGGTTTTTCAGGATTCATGCACAGCTCTGTCCTCAGCTGCACAGGAAACACTTTCACTCCTCAGAAGGGTTTTGTGTGTGATGAGTTCGTGACATTGCTGGCCATGAAATGATGTCCCCTTGATTTAAACACCCAGCAGAGTCCTGCAGACCCCCACTCCTGCATGTCCCTCTGGAAAACCCTGCACAAGCAATGGGAATTGTTGGGCTCCGTGGGAGTGGAGTGGTGAAACAAGGGCAGCCCTGAGTGCTCTCCCTGACTCCCAAGAGCACGGGAGTCCCTGGCAGCCAGTAGGGACATCAGACTCAGCATCACCAGCTGGGGCAGGGAGGGAGGGATTGTCCCGCTCTGCTCTGGGCTGAGGTGGCCTTGACTCGAGTGCTGGGGCAGTTCTGGGTGCCAGGATATGACAAAAATCTAAAGCTTTCAGTGTCCAAAGGAGGGACACGGGGTTGGGGAGGGGCCTGGAGGGGCCACTCGAGGTCACTTGGTCAGTTCAGCCTGGAGGAGCCTGAGGGCAGAGCTCCCCGGGGGCTGCAGCTCCTCCCGAGGGGCAGCGCAGGGACAGCTCCGAGCTTTGCTCCCTGCGACAGGGACAGAGGCAGGGAGCGGCTGGAGCTGGGCCAGGGCAGGCTCAGGCTGGAGCTCAGGGAAAGGTTCTTCCCCCAGAGGCTGCTGGGCACTGCCCAGGCTCCCCAGGGAATGGGCACGGCCCCGAGGCTGCCAGAGCTCCAGGAGCGTTTGGACAGCGCTGCCAGGGATGCCCAGGCTGGGATTGCTGGGGGCTCTGGGCAGGGCCAGGAGCTGGATCAGCGATCCCTGCGGATCCCTTCCCACTCAGGAATTCCATGATCCCGTGAAGAGGAGGGTGGGATGTGCGATAACCGCTGGGATGATTTTTCCTGCCGTCACTCTCCAGTTCCCATTGAATGCTCTCACGGGAAGCGCTGCGGGGCCGGAGCCCCGCGGGTCCCCCGGACAGCCCCGTCCCGCTCCCGCGGAGCCCCCGCAGCGCCCGGAGCGGTCCCGGTCCCACTCGGGAGCGGCCCAGGGGAGGCGGGAGAGCTGCGGGACCGAGCCGGGCGGGGCGGCCTTGGGGGCTCCTCCCGCCGCTCCCCTTTCAGGCCCCACCTGCTTTGGCTTTCCCCGGTGTCCGCGGCGAGGGCAGGGCCGAGCTTTGATGCTCCTGGGATCCTGGGCATGACAGGCCGCGACTTTCCCTGGAAAACAGGGTTTTCCCGAAATACCTGCAAAAAGGGGGAGCCAGAGGTGAGAGACATCAGTGCATGGCTGACCTCTGAGTCATTGAATCCAGAATATCCTGAGCGGGAAGGGACCCACAGGGATCATCCAGTCCCAGCCCTGGCCCTGCCCAGAGCCCCCAACAATCCCAGCCTGGGCATCCCTGGCAGCGCTGTCCAAACGCTCCTGGAGCTCTGGCAGCCTCGGGGCCGTGCCCATTCCCTGGGGAGCCTGGGCAGTGCCCAGCAGCCTCTGGGGGAAGAACCTTTCCCTGATCCCAGCCTGAGCCTGCCCTGGCCCAGCTCCAGCCGCTCCCTGCCTCTGTCCCTGTCGCAGGGAGCAGAGGTCGGAGCTGTCCCTGCGCTGCCCCTCGGGAGGAGCTGCAGCCCCCGGGGAGCTCTGCCCTCGGGCTCCTCTGCTCCAGCTGGACATCCCAAGTGTCCCCATCCACTTCTCCGCCGCCGCCTCCTCCTCCTCCTCCTTTTGTCAGTGCCTTGGCAGTCTTAACCCTTCATATTTAATAATTACACAATAAATATGAACTTTAACTGCTGAAGGTGCTGTGCCCTGTGATTGTCAGCTGGGAGGGGACATCCCCTTCATCACCAGCTTTGGCACTTGGCAGGGAGAGTGTTGGGATAACTCAGCCAAAACCTGCCAGGGGACAGCAGCAGGACGAGAGGGGTGTTGTTCTGCATTTGAATCCGTGAGGATAAATGGAGATCGTCCCGGGGAGAAAGGATCATCCTCCAGGAACAGCCTGGAGACCAAAGAATTCCGCCCGCCGGCCCCGCTGCTGGCGAGGCAGCGCTGATGGAAAAGAACCAGTGACTTTGTCCCAGGCACTGAATGGAGCTCCAAGGCCAGTCCAGATGGTTATTGTACGACTTGGGTGGTGGCAGGATGCGGGATGCAGGTTGGGCAGCCTGAACAGCTCCCGGGAAAGCCTTGCCAAGCATTCAGCGCCTGCCTGGCACCATTGGTATGGGCAGGGCATCGCCGGGCCCGGGAGGCTGCGGGCACTGCCGGGGCTGCGCACACATTACAGCACTTCGAGGAATAAAGGCCTTGGGAGTGGATCTGGAGCCCCGTGCTGCAGTGGGGCACAGGCTCTGAATTCCAAATGAAAGGCAGCTCTTCACAGCCCCACTTTGTAGAAGCCTCTCTCGCCCTCGTGTCCCTGCTCAGGGACAGCACCCTGCCAGGTCACCCCCAGGTGCTGTTTGTCACAGATCCCCACTTTAACAGCAGAATTGCCAGGGAATTTTATCAGGAAAACATTGCAAACACTGGTTAATAGCAACAGCAACAAGAAGAAATTGTTGCACATTTTGTCTGCAGGGATTTCCAAGGCCTTTTAAAGCTGGCACGATTTTCTTTTGGTGTTCCTACAAAAGGACTGCCAGGAGACACCCGGAATTTCTGGGGGCTTGGGTTGGGAATGTCATCAGCCCCCTGCTCCAGGCCAAGAACAAACCCAAAGCAGCTGCTGGGCAGCCTGGGAGGCGTTCAAAACTTAAATTGGTCTTTAAGCACAGGGAGGGATAAATAGGATTGATTTTTAATTTATTTGTGACTCCTCTACTTCCGGTTTTGTGCTGGGGTCGCACTTCATTGGTGAGCAACTTTGGAGCAACTTTTTATGGTTGTTTTCAAAGCAAATCTCCACTTTCTGCAGGTGTTTCCCAAAGCAGCAGCACCCACACTGCTGGCATTTAACCTGGGTTCTGATGGAAGACGGAAAATCAGCTCCAAATCCTTCCCAAGGCTCGCTCCAATGCTTTGTCTGATCCAAAGCAGTGGAAATCAGTTTAAGGCTGTGGCACAGTCCAGAAAAAATCCCAATAAAGTCAGATCATTACCTGGACGGGTGGATAACGTAATCAGATTATTGATTTATTAAACACCGTTCACCTTCTGGGG
This sequence comes from Dasyornis broadbenti, assembly GCA_013397935.1. Lineage (NCBI taxonomy): Eukaryota > Metazoa > Chordata > Aves > Passeriformes > Dasyornithidae > Dasyornis > Dasyornis broadbenti. Next base: position 139,919 of record VZRN01004541.1, on the reverse strand, counting down.
GGTTCGGGGAGCTCTGAAGGTTTTGTTGCAGCACAAATCGCCGCTCAGACAAACCCAGCAGATTTCTTTCCTGTTCCTTTCATTAAAGCATTGATCTCATTCCCTACCAGTTTTCCTTGGAGTGGCCCTTGGAAACCACCAGGACCAAATCCGTTGCTCTCACGGAGTCTCCAGCCCCACACAGCCATTCCCAAGGTCAGAGAGTGCAGCAGGACACAAGCAACTTCCAAAATGAAGTGACTTTTGTCCAGGCCAGTGTGAGGCAAGGTAGCAACGTTAATTCATTAATTAAAATGCCTCACAGGAGCCACAGAACTCCTCAGAAAAAGGCTGGAACAGGCTAAAAATAAAAGGCACCCATGCAGTGTTTTAGGGATGCTGGTTTGGAGGTGAATGTTGGGAAGCACAACTTTGGGAGCTGCATCCATATTTAAAAAAAAAAAAAAAAAGAGCATCTTCTGTTCATGCTGGTGCTGGCAAAAAGCGATGGCACTCTGGGTCACGGTGGCTTTGTCCTTTCCAGGAGTGGCTGAAAAATCCCCAATGATTCTACTCTGATCAATCCACACCTGGAGCCTCCTGAAGAAACAACAAAATGGGAGGGAAAATGTACCCAGAGCAAAGGAGGTGTTTGGTTCTGAACTGAAGGGCTATGAGGAAAGGGAAAAGAAGGCAGGAAATCCAATGAGGCTCAGATTATTTTCTACTCCTCAGGATGTTTAGACTTAACCCCCCTTTTGTCAAGCTGGCATTTATTAGGATTTTTAAATAGAACTTCCATTAAGAACTGGTTATAAAAGGATTAGACTAAAAATTAGATTTTTCATATTAGAATGCTCAAAGATTGATGGAATTGTGCAATAGCAGCTGAGTTCTGGTTCTCTGGGCTCAGAGGGTGTCTTCAAGTGACTCAAATGTTAAAATCCTTCTCTTTTGTTTTGGCACTTTTCAAATAAATTCCAAAATATTTCCCTTGGTTGGCTACTTGGGGCAATTACTGCAGAAAACTCTTCCTGGTGGGACATTTCCCACATGAACCTGTCCCTTGTGCTGGCCCTGGCAAACCATCTGTAAATATTTCCAGGATTCTGGGCTGAGCACAGGAAATTCAGAGAAGCTGAAGTAGAAGAATCATGGAATGGTTTGGATTGGAGGGACCAAAGCCCATCCAGTCCCACCCCTGCCATGGCAGGGACACCTTCCACTGTCCCAGGCTGCTCCAAGCCCCAGTGTCCAACCTGGCCTTGGGCACTGCCAGGGATCCAGGGGCAGCCACAGCTGCTCTGGGCACCCTGGGCCAGGGCCTCCCATTCCTTGGCAGCGTTTTCCCTTAATCCATTCCAGGCCAGGTTGGACATTGGGGCGTGGAACAACCTGGGATCATGGAAGGTATCCCTGCCCATGGAACAAAATGGTCTTTAAGGTCCCTTGCCACCCAACCCATTCTGGGATTCAGTGATTTTAAGTTCCTGTTGGTTAAGAGTTAACAGCTGTAAGGATACATTATGAATTTTAGGCTTCAAATCCCCATGGAATTTCAAAAAAAATATGAACAACAGGCTGCCCAGGGAGCTTTGGAGTCCCCATCCCTGCAGGTGTCCAAGGAAGGCCTGGCCGTGGCACTCAGTGCTCTGGGCTGGGGACAAGGTGGGCATCGGGCACGGCTTGGCCTCCATGGGCTGCGAGGGCTTTTCCAGCCTCAGCGATCCTGGGATTCTGGGATTCTGTCCCTGCTCTGCAGTCATGGAAGGTGTTGCAGCAGGGATGGTGGTGGAAGTAAACAAGCCCCTGTTTATTTGTGCTTTTTGCCATATCAGTCTATTCTTTCTGTGATTAAAGACTTCTGGATCTGTTTAAGTTCGGATTTTGGTACAGGAGAGGGAACCCAAACTGTTGGTATTTGTCCCTGCAGAGTCTGAGTGTCCCTTCCGATCCTCTCCCTGCAGGAATCTGCACTGAGCTGGGTTTTTTATCACATCTGGGGAAATTAGAAGATGACAGGCTGAGGCCCCTTGGGAATAATTCAGTAACTGGGAATTATGCCCCTCTTCTGGGAAGGAAAAAGAAATAAGAAAAAAGGGACCCCCAAACCCCAATTGATTACACATGGGGAAAAAAATCTGCATGGGCTTCCAGACTGAAGCAAACTGAAGACATCTCCCAGATCCTTGGTCTTTTTCCCAAAGAAATTCCCTGCCTGACACATGCAGGATCAATGAAACATTACAGTAGCAATAATTATGGGGGCAGTAGTGAAACTGGAAGGAGAGAGACAGCAGGCAGAAGACCTTGAAACAAAATATTCAGCCTTCTTTAGCCTGGTTTGGGTGGGTTTTTCTATGTCGGGTTTTTTTGGTTTGGTTTTTTTTTTTTTTTTTTTGGAGTGGCAAAGTAGCCCCACTTGTCAATCAGCTACCTCGCAGCTCTAATGGATTCTGGTGTTTAGGGGGTCAGCCCCGAATTTAATTTAACATCTTACAATACGCCCACATGGCCAGAAAATGTGGCCAGCTTGATAGGGTTCACTGAGCCAAAGGAGTGGGACCAAAACAGGGCATTAATGTATAGGGGAAGAATGGCTGCAATCAGTTCCCTTGTGAATTGGACAGAGAACTTGGAGCTGAGGCAATTATCAGCCATCGGGGATTAATAGGGAAGTGTGAATGCCAAGCTGTATATGTTAGGGGCAGAATATGTTGCCTATAGAAAACAACAAAGAGCGTTTCTTACTATTAAGTGAGATTAAACGTAATGGCCTGATTTAATCACAAAGGCAGAATTAAATTCAGATGGCAACTTCAAAGTGGACACATGCACAGAGCCCACTGCATACATTTACATATAGCTGGCATAGCTTGGCTCGCAGCACAATGGGAGAAACTTTCTTTGGCCACTTAAACAATTTTCTATTCTTGGCGTTTTGTGAACACTCACTGTATTTAGCCCAAAATTGCTGTTGGTTAATAAGATGGAGCTAAGAGTTATATTTATTCATGGAAGCTGTACTTTTTAATTCTTTCAAGGAAAAAAAAAAAAAGAAGAAGAAATTCCACAAAAAAACCAACCAAACAAACAAAAAAAAAAAACCCCAACACACCAAGCCCACGGCAAAGGGTCAAGGAGAGCAGCCAGGCTGGGATCACAGAGAGCTGCTGGCCTGGCCTGGCCTGCCCAGGGAGGTGTCACAGCTCCCATGTCCCTGAGCTTCCCTGGCCCCTCCTCCAGGCTCCCACGCCAGGGTCACGCTGCCCAGCCATGGCCAGCTGGGGCCACCGGCCCCCATTCCCAAATTCCCTCCTTCCCCCAGGAATGGATCACTGGAAGCAGAGCAGGGCCAGTGCCTGACCTGCTTTGCTCCTTTCTGTCCAGTTTTGCTGGGCCTGCCTCACCTGTGGCTGCCACCACCATGGGACTGGCCAAGAGCAGCAAGTCCTGCTGGACCTGGTGTCCCTGGGCTGACAGCCCCGGGCCAGTCCTGCTTTGGCTGGGCTGGGGGGCACAGGGCAGCACATCCCTGTTCCTGAGTATTCCACAGTCACTGTGTAGGAGAGAGTCCATGGAGGCAGCAGGGTGAGCAGAGGGATGGAGCAGCTCTGCTGGGAGGAAAGGCTGGCAGAGCTGGGATTGTTCAGCCTGGAGAGGAGAAGCTTTGGGCTGAGCTCAGTGTGGCCTTGCAGGGCCTGAAGGAGCCCCAGGAAACATGGAGAGAGACAATTTGCAAGGAATGGAGGGCCAGGACCCAGGGAATGGCTTCCCAGTGCCAGAGGGCAGGGCTGGATGGGATCTTGGGAAAGAATTGTTCCCTGGGAGGGTGGGGAGGCCCTGGCCCAGGGTGCCCAGAGCAGCTGTGGCTGCCCCTGGATCCCTGGCAGTGCCCAAGGCCAGGTTGGACACTGGGGCTTGGAGCAGCCTGGGACAGTGGAAGGTGTCCCTGCCCGTGGATGATCTTCAAGGTCCCTCCCAACCCCAACCGTTCCATGATTCCATGTGGAAAGCCCACTCAGCCTTGGAACCCGGGCAGGAGCCTTCCTGCACACACAGAGCTCCCCTCTAAGGCTGGCACAGCAGCAGGGATGGAACAGTGCCTGGCATGTGGGGAACTGGGAATAAGAGACTGGAATGGGAACAGCTCCTCAGAGCTGGGTGGCTTTGGCAGAGCCTCAACAGTGCCCTCACTTGAAAGAATCTGGAGGAAAAGGATCAGGAGCCATGGAGTCAACTGAGACCAACCAGACAAGTCCCAATCCTAAAATTCCAATGCTCCAAGCTCACAGGAAGAGGAGCAGCAGCTTGGCCCAGCCCTCATGCAGACTCCAACCCACCCCCCACTCCCCCATGGGAGGAATCTTGAGGAAGACGCTTGAGTCAGGAAGGTTGTTCCCTCAGCTCAAGGAATCCAAGGCAGTCTCACAGCACAGAGACTGGAGTTCAGCTCCACCCCAAAAATACTGAGATGGATCCCTGTGCTGTGCTCACTCATTGCCCAGGCCCTTGGGCTGCCTTCCCCGAGGATGGGAACTGGACAGATTTCTTCTCAGGGAGAATTTCATCCTGGAAAGGTGGCCAGGCCTTGGCAGGGGCTGCCCAGGGAGCTTTGGAGTCCCCATCCCTGCAGGTGTCCAAGGAAGGCCTGGCCGTGGCACTCAGTGCTCTGGGCTGGGGACAAGGTGGGCATCGGGCACGGCTTGGCCTCCACGGGCTGGGAGGGCTTTTCCAGCTTCAGGGATTCTGGGATTTGGTTAATTTGGGAAGTGATGGAAAAATTGTCTTCCTTCAGTTCATGGCAGAATCAGTGGCTTTGGTGGCCAAGGACCCAACACCATGGCCATGATCAGCACCCCCAGGGTGGTTCCTCTGGAGTCTCCTCCAAAGCCCCTTTTGGTTCTGTTCCCTTGTGGACCAGTCCAAGCCCTGCTCTGCCCTTGGCCACATTCCTTGCCTCAGACCACCCGGATCCCTTCTCCTGAGTGCTCCCACCCACAGAATTCCTGAATAAAGTCCATGTGAGCTGCTGAGCCCAAGCTGGCCAGACTTACCCTCAGATTTCTTGAGATGCCACAGTTCAACAGGTTTTTACAGGGTCTGTTTGATATTCCTCCTGGGAACAGCAGGAAAGGTGCCAGGGCATTTAAAATAAACCCTCTACGAGGGGAGACCTAAAATCCCTGCTCCTGCTCCCGCTCCCATCAGACTTCCAGCTAAAATCTGCCAAGGGACATCAAAGTAAGGGAGGAACAAAGCCTACAGCTCTGGCTGGCAGATGAAGACAGACTTTTCCCCTTTTCTCTGTCAGTCCTGAGGTGGTGACATGGGGTGGAAGTTTGGAAAATGCCCATGAAGTTTGGGGAGCAGCCACACCCAGCGTGAGTGGCAGAGTCCCCTTGCTCCCAGCCCGCGATGGGAACCTCGGCTTCAAAGGAGGAGAAACATCCCAGCCCCGCCGCCGCTCCTGGAGAAGCAGCTTTCCCTCCTTGCTCCCTTAACCTTGGCAGGCTGATGGCTCTGAGGACACGGCCCAAATCCTCTCAGTGCCACAAGAGGAAGGCCAATTTCCCGGGACAAAAGGCTGGAGTGCCGCTGTGACAGGTCACTAAACACGAGCATCTCCCGCTCCGGCTGAGAGCACTGAAGAGGGATCCCGCTAAGTAGGGACAGAATACGGGACAAGGTCTTAACCCCCGCCTGCTTCTCCGGCCGCTGGAGCGGCACATAAAACATCTCGAGTGCCACAGGGGCTGCTGAGAGCGGGACGTGTGGCCCGGCGGCTCCGCGCGTTTCTCGGGCAACTGCGGGGGGAATGTCCCCGCTATGGCAACGGGCGCGGCCGAGGGAGCAGGCCCAGCAGCGCGGCCTTTGCGGCCCACACGGAAAGGTCAGGCCGCTCATTTTTCACCGAAGGCTGTAAATTTCCGAGCAGCCCCGGCCGTGATTTACGTGGCTGTGCCACTACCTGCCCTCCGTTCGGTGCTGCACGGCTGGGCCCGGCTGTGCTGAGCCCTCCCTGGATCCCAGCCCAGCCCCTCAGCGCTGCCTGGCTCTGCCCTGAGCACCCACGGGATCCCACCTCGGCTCCTCCAGCCCCTCAGCGCTGCCTGGCTCTGCCCTGAGCACCCACGGGATCCCACCTCGGCTCCTCCAGCCCCTCAGCGCTGCCTGGCTCTGCCCTGGGCACCCACAAGGTTCCCCGCCTGCACAGCATCTTCCTCCCAGCCGATGGTGAGGATTCTGTGCCCATCCCACCTGAGGGTTCTGTACTCACCACACCTGATTTAACCATCCCAAAATGAGCTGCCTGAGCCAAACCAGCTGTGCCGTTCCCTTCTGGCACCTCCAGGAGGTGCAAATGCAGCCAGCCTTCCCTGCACCTGTCCTAGAATGGATGAGGAGACACAGGAGCCCCGAAGGAGGTGAGATAAATCCTGCCCAGCGTTCCCCTCCTGGCTCAAGGTTTGGCTTCACTCCAGCTCCTGCCACAGGAAGCTTTCAGTTTCCTTTGGTCCATCCAGGCTGGGATGTGAGGATGGGCAACATCCTCCATCCAACAAGAAGGCATCCCATCGCCAAGTCACCAACTTGCTTTCAGGGCCACCTTCTCCTGGTGCCATTGGTTGCTGGGGTAGTTTTGGGAAAACAGGCCCGGAGCTGCAGCAAAACACAGTGCCCTTCCCGGCTATCCTGGAGTGCTCCTGGTGCAGGTTCCCTTCTCCTTTGCTTCTCCCCCTGAAATCCAGCTCCAGTGCTGTCACACCTGGCATAGGGAGGGCTGGTGCTAAACAGGCCGATATTCCCATTTCCAAGGAGCAGCAGCACCTCGGGGATGAGCATGGGGCTCTCTGGAGGCTCTTCCAGCCACAGTGTCCTGATGTCCTGGGATGGCTTCACACCGCTCAGGTGTGAAAAGGCACTCAAAATTTATTCTATTTATGTCCCACAGGCAAATAAACTTCCCATCTTTCCCAGGTGAGTCAGAGCACAGCCCTGATCCTCCATCCCTGGAGCCGTACCCAGGGCACACCTGGGAGAAATCCCAGTGGTTGTCAGCAAGATGGAGCAAGGTTTGGCCAAGTCTGGAACTGCCAAAAAGAACTTGTATGGAGTTTTCTTCCTTTTTAACCAGGAATAAATATTCTTCCAGCTCTTTAAATATTGCCAGGAGTTCAGCCAGCTCTGGATCAGGTTCATAATCACACAGAGAGGAACGGTGCTGGAACTGGGGATATTTCATTTTCCCCAGAGGTTGTGCTCTATGATGGATGAGTTTTATTTATCACTGTCAAACACGCCTTGAAATTATCCCAGGGACATGAATATGCAGCAGAGAGAAGGGCATGGGAATATGGGATGTATAGAGGTGATCAAAGAAAAACAACATCACTTAGAAGTTTAAAAGGGATATTTTAGCCTTCATTAAGAAATCGCTTTCAAATTATTTGAAAACCACTATGAATACTCACGAGACTCAAAAGATTTAGAGCACGGTGTTCAAAGGACCCTGTAGAAGCTATTTGTGTAAATGATTCCTCCTAGCAGCTCTCATCTTGTCTGCTTGGAAACTTGGGATTAGGGATTCAACTGTTTGGAGGGGAGGAATTAGTTTAAAAGTAATAATACACTAAATACCAATTCTCTGTTGTATTTTACCCTGAAGGACAGGGATAGTCACAGGAATGCCCAGGGCTCAGCTTCGTTCTTTATATCCTGAGCCTGAATTTTCATGCCCAGGGCACCAAGGGAGCAGGAGGGAGAAATCAGTGCCCTCCTTTGGGAGGATGAAGGAGACAGAGCTGGGGCTCTCCATGCTGGGAGCTCCTCAGCAGTGCTTCCTCCTCCTCCTCTTCTCCCATTCCACACCTGAACTCAAAGTTCCCCCTTCCCTGGAGCCACCTGGTTTAGCCACCCCAGGCCTCCTGCTCCGAGGTGTAAAATCAAAGCCCAGAGGCAATAAGGGTGGAGAAGACCTCCAAGGTCACCGAGCCCAACCTTTGCCCGGTGTCTTTCTAGAACCAGATGGTGCAAAGGCTCCTGTCTGTCCCCTCCACCACAGGGTGTCCTGGCTGCTGGCAGCAAACCAAACCCTGGCCCCAGGCTCCCTCAAAAACCTTGGACAACTCAGCAGAGCTCCTGCCCTTCCCACCCCGAGCACCCAACACCTCCCAGATGCATCCCACCCAAAACCAGGGAATGCTCAGTGACCACAGCTGGCCAGAACTTAATTTTATTTATTTCTAAGGGATCACTCTGGCTCTTCCAGCTGCTGGTTGTTGTAATTTTCTCATGGTGGTGGAGTTCCCATCCCTGCAGGTGTCCAAGGAAGGCCTGGCCGTGGCACTCAGTGCTCTGGGCTGGGGACAAGGTGGGCATCGGGCACGGCTTGGCCTCCATGGGCTGGGAGGGCTTTTCCAGCCTCAGGGATCCTGGGATTACCCTGAGAAATGAATCCTGTCCAGGGGGACTGGAACTGTCATTGCAGGTGGAGATTTCTCCCCTCAAGCAGCAGACAGAGCAGCACTGACGGGTCCAGGCAGCAGCTCCCTGCTCCCAAAAACCAAACGGCTTCACCTCCTCACCTCCTCCTGCCTCCAGTGGCACAGCCTCGCCCTCCCATCTGCTCCCCTCGGCTGCGTGAGGCAAAGGCAGCGTCAGATAAAAAGGAAAAAACCCAACTCAATAAAAAAATTAAAGCAAAACAATGGAAGTGGGTGCAGAGCCTGGTTTTTAATGACAGCATCGTTCATAGCCGATCCCATCCCGTGGCTGTCCACGAATGCCGTTCCCATATGGCTTTGTTTCCGTAAGTACAGTCGGAGGGAAGCGGGAGGGGGCGAGCAGCGGAGAAGGAGGAGGGGAGGGGGGGGTCAGGATCTTGATGATTTCATATCGTCAGAGGTTATTGCTGGGGCCGTGCCAGAGCCGTCAAGCCGAACCATCTGGGTTTGGGAAGGTTCCGCACTTCCCAGGGCCGGCTCCATATGGGCGGCGCGGCAGGCGGCCCTGCCCTCTCCCGGCCCGCCGTGAATCGCGCTGATTGTTATTCAGGTGGGATGGCCCGGTCATGAACTGCACTAATCAAAAAACAAACTGCACCAAAACACTGCGGCTCACACGCTGGCGCGGGCCTCCCCCTGACCTCTGTTCACCAGCCGCTTCCAATGGATGTAATGCAGGTTGTTCTTCTGGATTTTTGCACCTTCCACAGTTACCAGACATCTGTGTAAATCCCCACCCCCTCGTGTTGGGCAGCAGGGTCAGTAATGTTCAACAATTCAACGTGGGAAGTCTCACTGAGGAAGTACCAGGCCATAAATTTCCTCCAACAAGAGCCACCTATCAAGCTAAGCCTTGTTAAGAAGCTTCCCAGATATTAATCACAATAAAGGGCCGCTCCTGTACCTCTGTGCCGGGAGAATGAAGCAGGAGGAGGCTGCAGAAGGAGGTTTCTCCCTCCTTCACCCTTTCATGTTGGAGCTCTGTCATTTCATAGCGATGCTGATGACCAGAGGAGCTCAGAACACCCTGAAATCCAGCACAGCTCACCCTGGGGGCTCCCCTGCCTCCCTCAGGACACAGCCTCAGCTGCTCTGCTGGGAAAAGCCAAGCTCAGGCTGCGGAATGGGGTAAAATTCCCATGGGATTACTCCCCAAAGTCTGTGGTGGCTGCCAGGGGCTGCTGCTACATCCCAGGCACTGCAGGGACATCGGTGTCGGCCTCTCCCTGGCTGTATTTTGGGGGTGTTTGTATTGCAGAATCCCAGGATCCCTGAGGCTGGAAAAACCCTCCCAGACCTGTGCCCAATGCCCACCTTGTCCCCAGCCCAGAGCACTGAGTGCCACGGCCAGGCCTTCCTTGGACACCTGCAGGGATGGGGACTCCAAAGCTCCCTGGGCAGCCCCTGCCAAGGCCTGGCCCCCCTTTCCATGGAGAAATTCCTCCTTCCACATGTTCTCCATGTTTGTGTGGGTGTTTTCACACCCCGTGTTTGTACACATGTGGCCCCTGCCAGTTCTAGAAATCTGAAGATATCAAGGATGGCATTTTAGGGCTGTGCTGGTGCTGCCCAGTCCCCCCCGACAATTTTCTGTGCTTGGAATTCCAAACGGAATATCACACCTTGATCCCAAGAGATCACACTGCTTGGGGATGTCACTTGTGCTACTTGGCTTCCTTTATTCTTAAATGAGAGGGTTTATCAAGAAAACACAGCAAAGCATTTAAGGGCCTGGGGACCTGGTTTGCTTTGTTAATTTTCATTATTTAAAAATCTGATGGCCTGGTGTGAGGACTAAAGGATTTCTGAAGTGCACAGGCTCCTGCCTGCCAGGGATAACCAAAGGAAAGCAGTGGCTGGGATGGGAGAGAATAGGGGAAACACTATTTTTTATCTTTTTTATCTGAAAAGAACCCTTCAAGGCCTGGTCCCTCAGAGCCCCCCATGTGTGCAGGGTGAACAGCCGGGCCATTGATTTGGGGCTGTGCAGAGCCCCAGCAGCCCCTGACCTCTGCAGAACTGGAGCCCAAAATGAATTTATGCTCCTTTAATGGAGATAAAGCCAGAAGGGGAGAGCATAACTCAGCCAGACAGTTCTGCTGCAGCTTCCCCTGCTCGGTTAAGAGTGACTTCTCCCCCTCGTTAAATAAAAAAGCCCTGAAAGCCCAGGCCCTTGAAGCACTCGTGGTGAGAGCCTCATCCCTTTCCTTGGACAGGGAGCAGCTGGAGCTGCATGGAGCAGCCCGGGCAGCCTGGGAAGGGGAGGCTGAGATGCTCCCAGAGCAGATCCGGTCCCTGAAGGAAAGGAAATAAAGCTTGTTCCTTTGTGGCAGTTTGGCGTTTTGGAGGGAGGCTTTGCCATTGCCACAGATCCTCGTGTGCACATGTTCCACATATTCCCAGCAGGCTCCCGGTGTGGATACAGGGAAATTTGGGAGCCTCCAGAGCTGCCCCGGGTGGGAGGATGAGCAGTTTGGTCCCCAAGAGGGAAAAAGCTGCTCCCCTTATCCTACAGCTTGGAAAACTGCTTGATCCCTGCCCGTCTGTGCCAGGAATGGGCACAGGGGTGCCACCAGCCCCTCCTGGCACCCGGGGCCAGGCTCAGCCCCGCTCCTGTCGCGACAGGACAAAGCGGTGTCACGACAGCGGCGTGGGGACAGGGTCCCTTCCGAGCCCTCCCAGGAATGCGGGGCTGGTGCCGCGTCCCCTCCTTACCCCCACAGCTCTGTTTTTGTGAGCCCGGCAGAAAGTGACACTTTTTCTTTTGCTTAATTAAGTTGTTCAGAAGAGGGCTGGGCAAACAGTTGCGTCTACGTGGGGAGTCCCGAAGGGCAGAGAAAGCGCTGGGCGTTGCCAACATAAAAAGGGGGATTCTGTTATTGTTTGGGTGTAGACGGGTCATTTTTTCAAAGTTACTGCTGCCTGAGTGACCACAACCCTGCAGCAGCGGCAAAGAAAGGACATAAAGCTGCTAAATGCAGCTACCTTGGGCTCCAAAGTGGGAAGGGAAAAATTAAACAAAAAAGCCGGGACGGAGCAGCGCTGGTTTTCTCTTTCTGGAGAAAGCGGGGGCTGATTTCCATACGGACCGGGGGGAATTGGAGCGGGTCCCTCTGGGTGTGCTGTTCCAAGGGGGTGGGTGACAAAACTGGTGCCAGGGGAGCTCTGAAGGCGCCCTACAAACTCTGCATCCCCATCCCTCACAACAGCCTGCTTCTTACCCATCCCTAGCCACAGAAAAAGCCCCAGGAACAACTTCCAACCCCTTTACACCCACCTGGCTTCCAGCAGAAGCCACCTGCATTTCCCAGACCGCTGGGATCCCAAGCCTGAGGGATGTTTCCCATATTTTGGCAGTCCAAAGGCAGCCTCTGACCTTCAGAGCTTGGCGTCACACCTGGCTGTGGTGTCCATGTGCTGCCCCATGCTCTGAAAGCTTTCCTGATGTTTGACCCCATGGTTTTCAGGCTGGGTTTCAAGTCCAGCATGACCTGGCTTCTCCAAGTGGGAGAGATGGGCCACAGTGAGGATCCTGCCTCCAGTGGCACAGCTGCAGATCAGGGAAAGGTTCTTCCCCCAGAGGCTGCTGGGCACTGCCCAGGCTCCCCAGGGAATGGGCACGGCCCCGAGGCTGCCAGAGCTCCAGGAGCGTTTGGACAGCGCTGCCAGGGATGCCCAGGCTGGGATTGTTGGGGGCTCTGGGCAGGGCCAGGGCTGGCACTGGATGATCCCTGTGGGTCCCTTCCAGTTCAGGATATTCTCTGATTCTGTGATTCTCTGACTGAGGCTGTGGCTCGGGGGAAGGCACCTGCTGCCCTGCCAGCACTCCCAGGTGGCTCGAGTTGGGCTCCAGCCCCCAGGGAGCTGTCTGGAAGCTGTGTCTGGAAGCTGGGAGCTGGCTGGAAGCTGTGTGCCATGTCCTGTGTCTCCTTGTGACCCTCGGACCATTCCCAGGGTCCCCCCTGGCTGGGATGTTCAGCTGCATGAAACTGAAGCTGCTGCAGGGGACTTGGAAGGATTCCCGCCTGATTTTGGCTGGAAGTTGCTGTGGGGTGTGTCTGACCCAACCAGCACCTTCTCCAAACCCAGCTGCTTTTCCCAGGCAAGGTCTGAGCTTAGGTGCCAAACTTCCCTGGATTCGCAGCCCTTTTCTATTTAGGAGCTCTACAAACACCTCCCTCCCTCTCCTTGCCCCCGTGTAGACTCAGGGCAAGAAAACCCCCAATCCCTGTGTACACGGAGCCCTCCAGCTTTCCAGGGGCTGCTCCAAGGGGATACAGAGGAGACCCTCGGCTGTGGTGGCCGGAGTTTCTCTTTGGAAATCGTGCCTTTTTCAAGGTGCCTCTCCTTCCTCCTTCCCTCCTCCCCGGGCCTCCCCCGGCGCTGGAATTGCCGCAGGTTCCCGTGCTCATCCCGCTCCAGCTGCTGCCGGGAACGAGCCGTTTTGTCTGGCAGCGCCTCCGCGGCTGCCGTGCCTTCGCTGCCCGGCAAACAGAAGGCCTTCCTTGACACGGGCAACCCCAAAAGGCTCGGGCTGCGGCAGGGAAGGTCCGAGCAGACAGAAAGGAGGATTCACAAGGGCTGGATGGGAGCCATGGCCCCATTCCTGGCAGCGGCCCTTCCACAGGGGCTGCGCCTCCCGGCAGGACAAAGAGCGCGGCTCTCCCCAGCCCCACGTTGTGCTGACGGCCGCAGAATCCTCTGGCACACGGAGATGGAGCAGCATTCCAAAGGCCCACGTGTGGAGGAGGTAGAGCGGAGCGGGAGAGGGGATGGACACTTTCCGCAGGTGCTCGGCCAGTGTCCCCTCATTTGCATACATTTGCATGCTGTCAAACAGTGCCTGACAGACTCTCTGAGAAGGTCTGGACTCAGCCCAAACCTGTCAGGGACTTTCTCCTTGCCAGTCAAGGTTGGCTTGGGTTGCAATTAGAGGGAGGAAAGGAACACTTCTGACATTGCCATGGAGGAAACTCTGGATGGGGGGAGTTTAAAAGGAAAATGTGCATTTTCTTTAGGAAAAAAACCCTCTGGGCTGCTCTGTCAGGCCTAGGGGGAAAGAATGGGGGGAAAAGGGAATTTGCCTCGTTGGTGTGGAGGAAAATTTCTTTTTCTCTACTCTCTCACCATCGCTCCATGAGCTACCAGCCCACAGGAGAGCCCCGGCCAAGGGGGAGCTCTCAGGGCTGTAAAACAATAAATAATGAGACACGGACTTGGCAGAGATCTACCTGTGCAGGCAGCGCACCTGGCCAGGGCCCTGCAGCAGGAAGTCCTGGGATGCTGCTCCCGAGCCATGGGGCAGGCGGGGTGGGAGCTGCAGAGGACGAAGGGAACCCAAGCGAGAGTCCAAACAACCCCAGACACTGGCAGGGCATAGAAATACCTCATCTTTACCAAGGGGAAAAACAGAAGGGACAATGAGGAAATGTTTTGGAAGCCCACACCCCTTTTGCTTGTTGTTTTACATATTCTTCCCTCAGCCGTGAAAATTTCATACTTCATCTTCGCCCGGCCGCGGCCACAAGAGTTTCACGAGCAGGGGACAATAGGTTCTGTTTATTCAGCCACAATAAAGAGCCTGTTTCACTCTGGACTGCAAGTGGCTGAGCCATCTGGCCCATATCTCCACAGTAAAACATTGTCCGTGACACAAAAAATGATTGCATCCCCAGGACAAACTAATGTGACCTCGGAATAAAGGCTTCCTCTGAAGCTATGATATCATACTGCAGAGGGGACACCGGCACAATGGAATCTGCTCCCCCAGAGCACAAGTGAGATAGGACTATTTAAATCCAATTTTACAGGAGACTTTTTGTCCTCCGTGGCAAAGCACCCAGATCCGACGACAGCATTGAAACATCTTTTTTTATGCACTCTTAAGGCAACAGAGCGGTTCTGTCTGCCCTTGGCAGCCTCTGGAGCTCACTCCGGGCCCAGGAAGCGTTTTCCAGCACCTGCAAGCTTTCCTTCCAACAACATTTTACTGATGGGGCAGCACCTGCAGCGGGCCCTGCTCCCTGTCCCCCCTCGGAGCCGGGACAAACAAGCGCCTCTTTCTCCTCGGTGCCAGTTGGAAAATCCGAGTGTGCCACGGGCTCACAAATCGTGTCTGAGCTGGAACAAGGCGCCTTCAGCACGGCTGTACCTGAATGGAGGCTTCATGGGGCACCACCAGGAGCCGGGAAAGGCCCCGGATCCGCGGCGGGAGCGATTCCCAAAGGAGGCGATTGATCGTCCCCGGGACCTCTGAGAGAAACGCTCCTGAAAGGGATGAGGGATCCAATTAAAGGGGCTAATCCTTCGCAGGGACAATGCTGCCCGTGTGTGGATATTCACAGCGTTGTGGGAATGCCCTGCAGAGCCCCGAGGAGCTCTGAGTTCGTGGCTGGAAGGGGCTCCCACAGCTCGGGGTGTCCCCACATCCCTTCCGATCCAGGGGGACACAGGCACTGACAGCGAGAGGTGCTCAGAGAGGATAAAAATGGGGAATAATTCACTTTGCCAGTGAATTACTTTGTTGGAAGAAGTTGGATAAATCTGTGATTCCCAGGGTGGAAAGCAAACCTCGCGAGGCACAAAAAGGCTCCTTTTTCCAACCGTCAGGAGCAGCCCCCGCTCCCCGCTCGGAGGAACCTCTGCGGCTCATTCACAGCATCAGAACTGTCCTGACAGTGAAAGGAAAACAAAAGCAGGAGCAAAGGATCCTGCCCAGCTTTATCTTGGCTCTTTGGATCTGAATTCACACCAAAACTCCCTTTTCCACTTAGCAGAAATTCCCTTTACCCAGTTTTTTCCCCCCTCAGGCAAAAGGTGCCTCTGTATAAACAAACACCTGAAACCCCAACTTCATCTTTTTGTACGAAAATACACTTTGCAAGCCCAAAAGATAAAAAAAATAATAATAAATCAGTCCCCAACATGGAGTTTTCAATGGCAAAGGCTCCTAATCTGCTGTGGAATTACCAGCCTCGCTCCCAAAGGATCGAACTGCCCCTGCTCAGATCATAAAATGGGGCTGCATTTTGGGCCTGGCCCTCGTGTTACCCTCACAGGTGTGCAGTGCCAACTCTCAACCACACACACCTGGCATTGAAAACCCCACAAACTTCCTTGAATCCCTGGGAAATTCTGCAGGAGCTTGTCCTGGGGTGAGGGGGGACAGTGACACTGCCCTGGGACCTGCAGGGAGCTCTCACTGATGCTTTTTGGGATCGTTGGTCTCTGCAGCCAAGGACACAGATTCCATTAAAAACACTAAAAATAGTAACATATCCTACTAAAAATAACCCCAAACTCAACTAATTTATAGATATAAATATAAACACCATCATGTTGGAAGAAGACTTTCCAAGGCCAGGTGTTGGCTTCTCAGCAGAAAAATCCATTTGAATTAAAACTCCATTTGCTGAAGAAATAATTATCAATAAAACAGAGCAAATTTTTTTTTTCCTTTCCCCCAAAGTAAGAGGTAGATTGTGTTTTGACAGAAAAAAGGCCCCTTTTCCTTTTGCTGTCTCTTTACTTTCTTCTTCCTTTTCCTTTCTTGAGACAGGGATTTAAATACCTTGTTCCAGCATCTCAAAGATTATCTCCTTGGGAAACTCCCTGGAGGAAGGACAGAGCTCCCCAAAGGCAAC
>VZRN01004541.1:107047-123730 GCA_013397935.1 Dasyornis broadbenti | reverse complement strand
TTTTTTTTTTGTTGTTGTTGTTGTTTCTTCCAACTTCGTTCATTTCAGCTCTTCCCTTTCTGTTTCTGTCTCATTTTAATCCCTCTGAGCTGAGGCAGAGACTGATTGGAGCCCCAGATCTGCAGGAATTCCCATCACCCTCAGCACATCTGCACACAGACCGCTCAAGCTGGGGAAGGGGGAATTTGCCATTCCTGTAAAATAAGGGACACTTGGGATGGAGTTGGTTCTCTCCCAGATTGCAGCTCCAGCTGTTCAGTGTCCCAGGATTCATCAGCTCTGGCTCCAGGTGTGCCCCAGCCCATCACAACTCGGACACCAAGGAGAGAATCAGGGAATGGTTTGGGTTGGAGGGACCCTAAAGCCCATCCAGTGCCACCCCTGCCATGGCAGGGACACCTTCCACTGTCCCAGGCTGCTCCAAGCCCCATCCAACCTGGCCCTATCCAGCCCATCCCATGCTGGGTTAGCGTTAGAAATAATGGAAAGCTGCTGGAAGTTTTCCTGCCTTTTCCATACACCCAAACACGAGCTGGATCAGCCAGGAAAAGCACAAAGAGGACAGACTAAGGAAAAGGAAGGGGGAAAAGTCACCTTGAAAGAAATGAACTGGCAAGATGTTGGCTGCAGCTTCCCATCTCCAGGTATTTCACCTTTGGCACCCCTTTAAGTGCCTTAAATTTCACAGAATCCAAGGATCCCTGAGGCAGGAAAAGCCCTCCCAGCCCGTGGAGGCCAAGCCGTGCCCAATGCCCACCTTGTCCCCAGCCCAGAGCACTGAGTGCCACGGCCAGGCCTTCCTTGGACACCTGCAGGGATGGGGACTCCAAAGCTCCCTGGGCAGCCCCTGCCGAGGCCTGGCCACCCTTTCCATGGAGAAATTCCTGCTGAGAAATGTTCTTGGAGCATCTGACAGGAGGGTGCAGTGAGGGGGGTCAGGCTCTCCTGCCGTGTCCCAAGGGAAAGAAGGAAAGGAAATGGCATCAAACTGCACCAGGGGAGGCTCAGTTTGGGGCTTAGAAACAATTTTTCCCTGCCAGAGTAGTCAGGCCTTGGAATGAGTTGCCCAAGGAGATGGTGGAGTCCCTGTACCTGGAAGTGGCCCTTGGGGACATGGATTGGGGGTGCTGCTGGTGCTGCTGGGGCAGGACTTGGAGGAATATTCCCCTTTACACCACCCTATTTATCTCCATTGTTGCCACATCCTCCTTGTCCTTAATCCCAAACCAGAACTGACAAATATTCAAGCTCCTGTTTCCCTGGCTTTATTTACAGAGCTTTCTCCTTCCTCTGACATCTCACCCTGACTCTATAAAACACCTTCCCGGCTGATTTCCCCTCAGTAATTCCTGGTGGTTTCAGCTTCTTCCACCTGAAAAATCTGTTTTCGCCTCAATAATTCCTGGTGGTTTCAGCTACTTCCACCCGAAAAATCCTCGGGCTTCAACTGATCTGAATCTAAAACAGCATCCCTTGCCTCTGGA
This sequence comes from Dasyornis broadbenti, assembly GCA_013397935.1. Lineage (NCBI taxonomy): Eukaryota > Metazoa > Chordata > Aves > Passeriformes > Dasyornithidae > Dasyornis > Dasyornis broadbenti. The sequence continues at coordinate 122,246 of VZRN01004541.1, read as the reverse complement.
TATGTCCATTTAATATATCCAATGCAAGCAGCCAACTGCTGTTCTCAAAGCCTATCTGACAGATCCTATTCACTTTCAAAGCAGCTCTCCATGGTTTGAATAATTATCTTTCATTTCCCCCTTTCTGACACTTTTCAATGATTTGTTGACATCTGAAGAGATATGTGCAATCTCACAAGAGGCAGCTGGACTTTCTCCCCAAAAGATACAAATACAAAAAGGATTCCCATACAGAATTGGAAATAACGATGTTCTTTGCAAATGGAAGCCTAAATCTGCATTTTAATGGGACATGTTTTTAAAAAGCGGAATTCATGAATAACCCTATGAGTTTTAACTTTTTCACTGCCAGGGACAAAGCAGAACCACCCCTGGGAAGGAATCCTACCTTCCCTTTGTCCAGTTTGCTTTCCCAGCTCTGCTGCTGCAGGGGCTGGAGCTTTCCTGCAGCACCTTCCTGACACAAAGCTGAGGATGCAGCTCCCATCCTGGAATTTGAGTCCTTGAGCAGTGACCCTGGGCTGGAAAACAAGGAGCCAAAATCACATGAAGCCCACAAATAAATAATACATCCATGGAGATCTCCGATCCCCATTCCAGGGGTTTGTGGGCACTGTCCAAACCCAATAGGATTTATCCTCACACTGGCTGTGGGAATCCTTGTTAATGTTTTGCAGATGCAAAACAGAAGGAGGAAGAGGGCAGGATCCAATCCTCACCCAGGACCACACCACAAGCCAGGATTTGGTGTCTGTTTGGGAACATCCATCTGTTACTGGACCCTTCACCCATTTCTGGCCATGCTTTTTCTGCACAACTGTTTTTGTCACTTCCACTCGAGGTGTTAAAATGTCCCTGGAAGCCTTTAAAGGGTTTGATCCCCTTTTGATCCCTCCTGAGCAGTGCATGGAAAAGAGAGAGTTCAGCAACAAAGTTCGATGCTTTGTTCTCAAGTTCTAAAGTGTTGTGTTTCCTCTCTGACTTATAAAATCATGGGATAACAGAATGGGTTGGGTTGAAAGGGATCTTAAAGCCCATCCAGCCCCACCCCTGCCATGGCAGGGACACCTTCCACTGTCCCAGGCTGCTCCAAGCCCCAGTGTCCAACCTGGCCTTGGGCACTGCCAGGGATCCAGGGGCAGCCACAGCTGCTCTGGGCACCCTGGGCCAGGGCCTCCCCACCCTCCCAGGGAACAATTCCTTCCCAAGATCCCATCCAGCCCTGCCCTCTGGCACTGGGAAGCCATTCCCTGTGTCCTGTCCCTCCATGCCTTGTCCCCAGTCCCTCTCCAGCTCTCCTGGAGCCCCTTCAGGCCCTGCCAGGGGCTCTGCGCTCTCCCTGGAGCCCTCCCGTGTCCAGATGGAACACCCCCAGCTCTCCCAGCCTGTTTGGGCCGTGCTGTGTGCCGGGATGCTGAAGGGGGGATGCTCGGGGATGTTCTGTGTCCCGGGATGCCGGGCGGGCTCTCTCGGTGTCCCTCGGGGTCTCTCTCCGTCCCCCCTGTCCCGGTGTCCCTCAGGGGAAGCGGAGGCGCGGCCGCCCCTCAGCGCCCCCTGCGGGCCCCGCAGCGCCACTGCCGGGCCGGGCCCTGCGGGAGCCGCCGGCACCGGGCGGGACGGGACCGGCGCCGTTCCCAACCTTCCTGCTCCTCTGTGCTTCCCTCCGCTCCTTTCGCCTCCCCTCCGCTCCTTTCGCCTCCCCTCTGCTCCTTTCTGCTCCCCTCTGCTCCCCTCCGCCGCCCCTCTCACCTCAGGTGCCTTTCCCGGTGCTCTCCGCTTCCCGTTCCTGAGGAAGAAACAGACACATAAAGCAAAGGATACCGGCAGACACGGCCGGTGTAAATGCAGCAGAGATAAAACCGGCTCTGAGGTTTTCTTGCAGGGGTCTGGTTTAAAATAAATTGGTTTTCCGGGTAGTAACAGTAAGTTTGGCAATTGCGCCGTTCGGCTGTGGGGCCACAGACAAATCATTCCTCTGGTTCAGTCAATGAACATTCAGAAAACAAGGAGGATTTAGAGCAAAATGCCGATGTGGGAGAGCCCAGAAACCTCCATTTGTTCCCTGCAGGTGTTTCCTGTCCAAAATCTCAGGGAGCACTTAGGAGATGGTGCTTTCACACAAATAAAGCCACGCTGTGTCCATCCAACAGTTCTGTCAAACATTTTGTTTTGGAGGCCCTCTGGAACTCAGAGAATCCCAGAATCATCAGGGTTGGGAGAGCCCTTGCGGATCACCCAGTCCCACCATCAGCACCATCATCATCATCCCAAACCCCGTCCCCAAGGGCCACATCCAGACTCCTCTGGGACAATTCCAGAGACAGGGACTCCAAACCTCCCTGGGAAACTCATTCCAAGGCCTGACCACTCTGGCAGGGAAAACATTTTTCCCAATATCCGACCTGAGCCTCCCCTGGCCCAGCCTGAGGCCGTTCCCTCTCCTCCTGTCCCTGTTCCCTGGCAGCACAGCCCGACCCCCCCGGCTGCCCCCTCCTGTCAGGAGCTGTGCAGAGCCACAAGGTTCCCCCTGAGCCTCCTCTGCTCCCGCCTGAGCCCTTTCCCAGCTCCCTCAGCCGCTCCTGGGGCTCCAGCCCCTTCCCAGCTCCGTTCCCTTCCCTGGACACGAGGAAGAAGCTTCCTGCTCCAGCAGAGACTTTGCTTCTCCCTCTCTGCAGCTGTGGCCTCGGCTCTCAGGTCCACAAGGGATGGATCCAGGGCAAACCCCAGGACATCCTGGCACGCCCAGCCTGCCTTCATTTGTAGTTTAGCCCAAACTCCTGGGACGCAGGGATGCCATGGCCAGGATTTTTCAGCTCACGTGACCTTTGGAGCCATTAACTCATCTCAGCTTTAACGTGGCTCTGGCCCTCCCTGCTGCTTCCTCAGTTCTGCAAGTTTTTGGGAGAACGAGAAGCAGGCAGCAATCCCAGCAGGTGCTTTCTGCTGAGGGACAGGGCAAAAGCAGCTCCTGCCTGTGCCACGAGGTGCCAGCTGGGCAGCACCTCCCAGATTCTGCCCAGTCCTCACCTGAGGGCAGGAGGGGTCAGGCTTTGGAATGGGAGGTTTTGGGAAATGGTGGAGTCCCCGTCTCTGGGAGTGCTCAGGAGGAGTCTGGATGTGGCCCTTGGGGACAGGGTTTGGGGTGATGCTGGTGCTGCTGGGGTGGCACTGGCTGATCCTGAAGGGCTCTCCCAGCCCTGATGATTCCATGATTCTATAATTAACAGGGAAGCACTTGCTAATTAGAGAGAAACAAACTAAACCTTCTTCAATAATTTTGGGACAGGTTAAAAATTCCTGTGCTGCTTTTCCATATCCTGTGCCAAACTTTGCATAAACACTTCCAGAACCTGGTGCTTGACCAGGTGGGGATCAGTCAAAGGCTGGACTCAATGATCTCAGAGGTCTTTTCCAAGCCCAAGGATTCTGGGATTCTGTTCCTCAGGGAGCATTGACGTCCTGCTCCTGTTGAGTGAAGCACAATTCTCGCTGTGACACAACAGGAGCCTAAACAGGGTAAAAATGCTTTTATTTCCCTCATTTTCGCTCTGGCTGTGCCTCATTACCGTGTGCACCTTGGTTCACACAAGTGGCTTCCAGAAAAACAAGCGGACCCGTGGTGTCTGCACTGGGAGAATCCCACAGGGAGCCCGAAATCTCCCGTGGAGAACGAGGTGGGTTCTTGTTAGGCTCTGGAAAGAGGCTGGAATGTAAATGTGTGCTCTTGCTGCAACACGCCTAATTGCCCATAAATGTCATTAAGTCGAGAAATGTTTTCCACCAAATTAACTTTGGCTCGCGGTGTCTAATTAGCCGGGGATGCTGAAAGATAACAACTTATCAGTCACTGTTTAACAAACCATCCCTAATGGGGGCCCTTTTCGGGAGCAGCCGTGGCGAGCCAGGTACTGCAGCTGTCACAGCGCGGCGTTCCCGGGGCAATTAAGGACAATAGGCCGGTGCAGCTTCCCACCAGGATAATTTGACAGCTCCTCCACAGGCCAGCAGTGCGGCTGAGCCGAAACTTTCCGTGGATTGGTTTTCTATTGGGTGGAAGCAACCACGAATTTTACTTTTTTAAATTCCCTTTCCAGCATGTGCAAACACCCCTCGCCCAGCTCCTTTCCCTCTCCCCTCCAATCAAGGTCTCCCAAAGCAAAGGCCTTTCCATCCAAGCTTTCAACGCTCCAAAGGGAAGGAAGCTGGGGAAGGGGTGGTTAAATCCCTTTAAAAGGCTCGTGTTCTGCTGTTTCAGTCTGTAGCTGTGGATGTGTGTTTCACCTTTCCAGAAGGGAAGATTTCCCTGGAGGAAGGGCAGTGCCCACAGGGTGGATGAGGGGATGGCACCGAGGGAGCTCCTGGTGCATCCCCCAGATGGTTTTTCACAAGGTGCTGCTGCAAAATGGAGCCTCATGAGGAGAAAAGTCCCACCAAGCTCCCAGAATTGCTTTGCCTCAGATCCAGTCTCTCATCAGAGCTCTTGGACTCCCTTCTGCTGGGTTTATTTCGTGCTGTCCTTGCACATGGATGTTTATCCAAACCCCTCATATGATGCAAATCCTCTCCCATTCCTGCTTTTTCTCCCAAATAACTTCCAAACTTTCTGGCTCCTTGCTCAGCCCTGGTGTCAATCAGCACAGCCAATAAATCTGTAATTGCTTGTGCACAGCCTGATTCTTACAATGCAGCAGCCTTCTTTATTATCTCCCAGATTCTCATCCCCATAACCTACCAGAATTTTATCCATTAGGAGATTTAACACCCATTTTCCACTATTTATTCCCTCATGCTGGTGGTACATATTCCTCTCCTTCCCTTCCCTCTCTTTTCCCAAAGTGCTGGAATCCAGCCAGGTGGTAACAGCTCTACAGTAAAAACTGTCCAGTCTTCCCTCAAAAAGGGATTTTAACCAAACACCCACTTTTTCCCTTAAATTGGAAGAGTGGCCTTGCTCAGTTTAATACTTGATCCAACAGGACATAGTGGGATAAGAACAGAAATCAAACCCATGGAAGCAGAGAGGGAAATACATTCATTATCCCCACAGCTGGGTTAAAAATTGGGATTCTATTCCTTGTGGCCTGGGAGGTTGTTTTAATCTGGACACTGAAAATTCCTCATGTCCCATTGCCCAGGTGCCACCCACCAGGGACATGGAATCCGTGTCACAAAGCTGAGACCTCCAAAAAGGCTTCCACGCGTCAAGCTTGGGAACAGCTCCCATCCCACAGAGGCTGGGCTGTGGCTTCCCACTATTCCTGTCTTTTCCCTGTGAGTTGTTCTGCAGGAAATCGCAGGCCTGGGAAGCGCAGAGCAATTTCTGGGATGCAGGCTCCAGCCTGGCCATGGCCTGGCTCAATCCTCACAGGCCTGGCAGCCCCTGACCTGTTTGGGATGGAGGGAAGCAGCTGTGTGGACATTCCAGGACACGGCTCTGGGTGTTAGACTGGGATTTATCGCAACTTTCCCTTTCTATTCCTGCCCTTTGCCCAGCTCCTTTGAAGTTCTGCTGTCCAAGGTTATTTCTGCCCACATCCATGATTTGTGCTGGCACAGGAGGCCATTCAGTGCCTCATCCCCCTCCAGCCTTTTTTCCTGTGAGGAGTGAGCTGGATTAGTTGGCGCTGCCTGTCCTGACCCCTCTGCACAGCAGGATCTTCTTCCAGGCAGGAGGATTTTTTTCCGGGCAGGAGCAGGATGCTCCTCCAGGCAGGAGTGGGATGTTCCTCCAGGCAGGAGAAAGATGCTCCTCCAGGCAGGAGAAGGACTTTTATCCAGGCAGGAGAAGGATTTTAATCCAGGCAGGATTTTTTTCCAGGCAGGAGCAGGGTGTTCCTCCAGGCAGGAGAAGGGAGCAGAGCAGCCATGGCCCTGTGCTCCCCCTCAGTCCAGCACCACTTCCCAAAGGCATTTTGGGGGAGTTTTCCCTTTTTTTCTCGTTGCTGGACCCCTGCTCATTCCACTCATCCCAAAACCTCCTCAATTTACTCATTTGGGCCTTGTTTCCCAGCCATGCCATCCATAGGGAACAGCCCCTTCCCTCCCAGCCAAAGGCTCCCATCACTGTCCCTGCTTTCCAGGCCCTTCCCAGGAGGTTGGGATAAAGTTTCCATGGGAAGTTTTCCCTTCGGAGCCTTTTCCTCCGCTCCTCCGAAGCGAGGCTCAGCAATGTCCATTTTCCAGCGTTTTCCCACAGTCACTTCACCATCTTAATCCCACCTTGACCCAAAATGCTCCCTGTGGTCCTGGCTGAAAGGCAGCACAGGGTCAGCCCAGGAGCACCATTTTCTCCTCAAGTTAGGGAGAAAGTCTTTGCTTTATCCTGGGATCATCTAAAACGCCAGGGTGTTTTGGACCAGGGCTTTGATTTCAGCACTATCCTACATAATTTCATTTTCCAGATAAAAAGCAAAATCTCTGATGGTTTTTTTGCAACAGCTCCTACAGGTGGCTTGGAAAAATCCCCATGTCACCTTTTTTTGGCACAAGCCTATAAAACCCTCACACAAACAAAAAAGCTCAAGGGATTTTGAGCCAAAAATACTCCAGAGTGGAGAATCCCCTGAAGTGCTGAGGAAATATTTGGGTTTATACTGAGATGGTTTAAAGGCATTCCAGGTAAAGAGTGACACGGAAGTACCGTTCCATGTAAAGAGTAACAGCCATTAACACAGCGACATTCAAGCTTTAGCTTTTATCTCCCAGGAAAAAATGCCCCCGGTATTCAAACAATAAAAAACTTCCTCTCTTAAAAAAAGATAACTCTGGAGAAAACGAAAGTTTGGCAGGAAATTCTCTATTGCGGAATTTTAAATACTGTACCCAACACGTGCAAAAATACCCACAGCTACAGATCAGCTGCAAAGCATTTTAAAGTGATCAGTGGAAGGAAAATTAAGGGAAAAAAAAAAAGGAAATTCAATAAAAGAAATTTTAAAAGTAATAAAAAAGGCAGCATTTGGAAATTAGGATTAGTAGTGGCAGCTTCCAAAGCAAGGTTCATCCAAAGGAAAATGCTGATTTATGTCCTGTTAAAACTAAAAAGCCTTCCTGGGCTTATCTGGGTCTCTACCTGAGAACTGCTGAATGACAAAAAACCAATAGAATTTACTTTATAAAACAACCAGGGGCTTATGTAACACCTCATCTGCATTCAAATAAAGTTATTTAATTCGAAAAATTAGAATTATTTGAATCATTTCTTTGAGACTGATGGCCTTTCGCATCAGTGTTTGGGAGCGCTGATATTTAGGTTTCTGTCGTGCTGTGATCGCCGCTGCAGCTCTGCCGGGCTGGCAGCGAGGCCGCAGGGAAGGGGAAAAGTGTCAGGCGGTTTAGAGGAGGAGGAGGAAATGAAATTGTTCAAGGTCTCATGGAATGAGGGAGTGCGGGGTTAAACACGGGGCACCAGCACGAATGTGCGCACACGGGAACGGGAGCTGCTCGTAGCTCCTGGTTCACATCCTCTTCCTGTCCTGCAAGAGCGAGCCAGGATCCGAGGAGCGGCGGCGCAGCTGATGGGTGAAGAGGAACACGAAACTTGTTTATTTTTAGAGCAGGGGCTGGGGTATAAAAGGCGTTTTGCAATACCCAGACTCGCTCACATCGCCCGGCTGAGTCCGTGCCATGATACACCCGAGCAGGGACCTGGGGCGGTGCCTGCGGGACCCGGAGCCGGTGGCGTGGCCTGGGCCGAGAGCCTGGGGAAGGATCGATCCCTGCCAAAGGATCCATCCCTGCCAAAGGAAAGGATCCGTCCCTGCCAAAGGATCCATCCCTGCCAAAGGAAAGGATCTGTCCCTGCCAAAGGATCCCCGCGGAGCTCCGGCTGCTCACCGCTGCTTCCCGCAGGTCAGCTAAGCCAGCGGCTGCGCAGGAAAATGGGGGAAAACATCTCTAAATCAGAGCAAAGGCACAGGGAGCTTTTAATGCACCTTACCAGGGAACAAGGTTTTAAACTTGAGCCCCAGAAGCTCGCGCGGTTGCTGGTCTGGGAGCGGGAGAACTGCCTGTGGCATCGTGCCGGTGGCTCGTGTGACCTTTCTGAGTGGCAGAAGGTGGGAGAGCGCCTGCAGCAGCCGCAGGGAGGGCGCGATGCCGATGCCGAGAACGTCGCTTCTTGGAGGGTCATTGATAATGCTCTCCGTGCTCTCCTGCTGCCTGGCCGGGCTCTGCCGCCCCCCCTCACTCAGTCATCGGCTGAAATGGGTTCAGAGCGCATTTTGCAGGAGGCCAAGGGAGAAAGCTCCGGAACTCACCCTCCTCCGGGTGCACCGCTTACGGCTAAGGTAGATGCTGATGGGGACAGAGCTAAGGCTGCAGCCAGTTCCCTTCTCCAAGAGTGCCGACCTAAGGCACGTGAGGAAGGGGACAGAGAGGTTCTTCAGCCTTTGCAAGTCATATCTAGGGACCAACAGCCTCCCATACGCAAACAACTGTCCTTTGAGAACATAATGATGTTAAGAGAAGCCATAAAAGAAGAGGGTTTGAAGGAGCCATTTCCTAGGTATATGATAAAAACCATCGCAGCCTACTGTGCAATGGCTCCCACTGATTGGAAATTGATTTTTAAGCTTGTCATGAGTGCGGAACAATACACTGCATGGGTGGAAGAATACAGAGACCTGTGCGCTCAGCAAGCTCTGGAAAATAACGTGAGATAGCAATTGACTTCAGCCATTTGATGGGGGAAGGTCACTTTGGTACTTCTGCAGAACAAGCCCGACTGAGCCAGCAGATTTCCAAACAGGCAACACGCCTGGCTTTGCAGGCGCTGGAAAGAGTCCCCGAGGCAGAGGAGCCATCGTTTATGACGATCTTCCAAGGACCACAGGAGCCGTACAAGGCCTTCGTAGATCGGCTCCGAGCCGCAATATCCCGACAGATCAAGTTAGCGGACGCTGCGGAGCTGCTGCTGAGGGAGCTGGCAGTGGAGCACGCCAACACAGATTGTCGGAGGATCTTGGATCCCATTCGCAGGACGGCAGCCACGGTGAGTGATTTCGTCGAGGTTTGCGGCCCCGTCGGCACCGTGCAGTACGAGGTTGAGCAGCTGGCTGCGGCCATCGCTCAGCAGCTGCGTTTGGTGCAGGCTGCCATTCCATGCTTTAATTGTGGCCAGAAAGGGCACATCAAACGGCAGTGCCCGAAAGGAAAATCTGGGCCAGGGGCTGCACGGACCCCGCCCGGGCTGTGTCCTCGATGGCAGAAGGGGTTTCACTGGAGTAATCAATGCCATTCCAAGTTTGACAAAAATGGTAATCAGCTGCCAAAGTTGGGAAGATCCAAGAGGGGCTCGAGGTCTGGTGCCTGTCAATAAAATGGGATCCAGATTCTCAACAGAATGCCATGCCGACAGCGAGATTGTTTCTCACAGGTGAAGCGTGTTGTAGATAAATATGGACTATAGATTGCTGCAGACAAAATACAATCAGTTCCGCCATGGAGGTACCTGGGCTGGCATATCTTGCAACAAAAAGTTCTCCCACAGAAGATTCACATTGTCGTTGAGGTAAAAACTTCGAATGATTTGCAGAAACTGTTGAGGACAATTAACTGGCTTAGGCCTCTCTTGGGAATTACTACTGAGACTTATTCCTTCTTTTTCACCTACTGAGAGGAGATTCTGGCCTGTCATCACCACGACAGATTAAGGGCCAAGCTGAGCTAGCTTTACAGCTGGTTGCATCACAAATTAATTTTCTTTTTGCTACGCAATGCGATTTTCAACTCTCAATGACACTATTTTGAATTCTGAATTCATTTCAGCCTGTGTTAGTTTTGCTTGGCCTGGGTTTTGGTAGCGGGGGTGCCACAAAGATGGCTCCTGTGAGAAGTTGCTGGAAGCTTCCACCATGTCCTGCTGAGCCAATCCCTGATGGCTCTGGAGATGATGGACATGCCGCTGGCCAAGGCTGGGCCAATGAGAGATGGTGGTTACGCCTCTGTGATTTAAGAAGAAAATTAAAACAAAGATGTACAGAGCTCTTTTCTAGCCAGAGACGAGGAGGAGGTGAGAACACGTGAGGGAACAACATGGAGACACCAAGGTCAGAGGAGAAGGAGGAGCAGGAGGTGTTCCAGGCGCCAGAGCCGAGAAGCCTCTGCAGGCTGTGGTGGTGACCATGGTGGGGCAGCTGTGCCCCTGCAGCCCACGGGGTGCACAGGGGATGCAGAGATCTGCCCACAGCCTGTGGGGAGGTGCCCAGGCTGGAGAGGGTGGAGGCCTGGAGGAGGCTGGGATCCAGTGGGAGACCCATGGAGAGATGGGCCCTTGCGTCCAGGCTGGAGCAGCCTGACCTTGGAGCTCTGCACCCCGTGGATGAGGGACCCACACCACAGCAGTTTTGGGAGGAATGTCTGCCTGTGGGGGAGCTCACGTCGTGAGATTGGACCCCACTGGAGAAGTTAATAGAAAATGAAATCTCCCGTGGGAGGGACCCCACAGCGCAGCAGGGGAAGGACTCCTCTCCCTGAGCAGTGGAATGTGGGGATACAACTGGAAAGCAGAAGCGAGAATACTGCTAAACTCGAGTCAGAAATGGGCGCAGCAACGCTGCTAAGCTACAGACCGTGGCAGGCAGTGAAGCCTGACAAGAAATAGGCAGCACAGAAAAGAAGAATGTTTGGTATGTACCTGTACTGGTTAGTGTTAGCTCTATTGTTAAGAAACTTAGATACAGTTGTTACAGTGAGTGCTGCTTGTAGAAGGATCTATTTTTAGTTATTGCTGAAAAGGTATAAATACTTTGCTCTGTATCAGTAAAATTGGCTTATTGCATCTAAGCAATCTGTCCCATCGCAGCCCGGCAGTGGAAGATCTCAGTGATGAACTGGCCCAAACCCCCATGCCCTGTCTCCCTGTGCTGTCGGTGGGAACAAGGGAGAGGCTGCGAGAATGGTGTCTTTAAGGGTTTCTTTTTCTTCTCATTATCCTCTGACTCTGTTAGTAATAAATTCACTTTGTAACTTTAAATTGAACCTGTTTTGTCCTTGGAGTGTTTTCTCCCGGTCCTTATCTCACTCATGAGCCCTTAGTTAATATTTTTTTTTTTCCTTCTCCTCTGCCCATCTGTGGTAGGGGAGAGCGAGGGAATGGCTGTTGTGGGTGCCTGGTGTTTGGCCAGTGCCCAAACCACGACAGGGATCTTCAAGATCATCCAATTCCAACCCCGGCCCCCTCCCACTGTCCCAGTTTGCTCTGAGGCCCAATGCCCAACCTGGCCTTGGACACTTCCAGGGATCCAGGGCAGCCACAGCTTCTCTGGGCATGCTGTGCCAAACCTCCACGGGGAAGAATTTCTCCCTTATTTCCCACCTAAATTTCCCCTCTTTTCACCCCTCCTGACTTACCCAAGGAATAACATTTATTTGTCCCTAGGAAAAAAAAACCCCAAAACTTCAATTTCTGCCACCTCCTCCCCAGCTCTCCTGCCTTAATCCCATCCGTCAATCCGAGTGCGCAGAGCTGGCGAGGCTCATCCTGGCGGGCAGGACCTGTTGCTGCCTCTCCCCGTGTCCGTCCCCTCCCGTGTCGCTGTCACCGCCGCTCGCCCCCCGCGCGGCCGGGCTGGCCCAGCCTCATTAGCGGCGCTGCTTAATTGAGCCCCGTCCCCAGCAGCTGCCGCTCGGCAGCCTCATCTGCGCACTAAGTGCTCCTAATTGTCCCCAGCCGGCCGCAGCCCCGCGCCGGGCAGCGCCGTGCCGGGAGCGCGCATCCATCGGGTTCAGGCGTGTCCAGGGGGAAGCGGCGGGAGCTGGCGGTGCCACTCGCTCCGAGCAGCGGCTCCGGCGGGGACAATGATTCCAACATATGGGAAGTTTTGCAGCTCATTAATCCGCGGCGTAAATCCCACGGCAGAATCCCGTCAGCGGCGGCGCTGGACAGGACAAAGCCGGAGGAACGGGGGATGTTCCGGAGGGATGCGCGGGGAGGGGACGGACACCAGCGCTGCTGCTGCTGTCGCGGGGCTGTTCCCAGCAGGTACCGAGCGGATGCGCTCCTTCGTCTCGCAGTCTGAGGGGAAATTCCCGGATTTCCAGACCTCTTAACTACGCAGCTGGTTCACACATTGCAAAGCAGCTCTCTGACCTGAGGAGCGGAGGTGTTAAAAGGGGATTACATTTCAGATATTACATTTAAATGGTCCTCAAAAAAACCAGATAAATAGATAAAAAATTGTAATGTTAGAAGAAAGCAGATCGGATGTAACAGTAAATGATGTCCGAAAGAAAAACAGGGCAAAATTCAGGTGTTTTTCTGTGTACAACACATCAGTGTCACGATTGTAAAGGAGTTCTCCTGTATCCCTTGATAAGAAATTTCCTGATATTCTATGACTGTGTTCTGGGGTCTATTTCTTTAAAGAATTTACAAATATTGTAAAAATGGGCTATTTCTGAGTTTAATCTCCCTCATCACGATCCCATGGCATCCCTCCACCCATCGGGATCAATTTCTTTCCACCAGCTCCCCACAATGTGCCTGAGCTCAGGGTTTTCCCTGCTCCCTGCTCCAGGATTCTCCATGGAGATCCTGCATTTTGGAAAACAAGGGAATTCTCCCCCAAAACAGGCATTAAAGCACCAGTGAGACAATTGTTCCCTGGGGAATTCACTTCCCATGGGCTGCAGTGCAATTCTCTCCTTCAGGCTCCTTTTCCCAAATCTGCTCCCTGCAGTTCCAGGCGCTGCCCACAGACCCCAGGGCACTCCACACCCCCCTCACTCCTCCTCTCATGCCCTTGCCCATCTTTCCCTGGGTTAAACCATTCCCCAGTGAGGTTGTGCCAGATCCATCCCTGTTTTTCCAGCCCTTCCCGAGCAAAGCTTGGTCTGATCCCAGAGCCGGCCCTGCTTGGGGCAGGGGTTGGAGCAGAAAGCTCCAGCAACCCTTCCAACCCAAATTGAACCCTCCCATCAAACCCATCCAGGGTGTTCCAAGCCAGGCAGGCGCTGGGTGGGAATTCAGTGCAGGATGCAGGGAAAAGGCTGCTGCGAGCCCTGATCTCCAGGGTCACTGGAGATGGGGACATCTCACCTTTCTGGAGCCTCCGGAGGGTTCAGCATCTCCACTGACTGAGGTGGCCCCAATGGAAGAACTGGGCACCCCTGGAGCATGAACCACTCACAGGTCTCAAGGCTCTGCCTCAAGGCAGGAAAATCCCTCTGGCAGAGCTGATTCCTCCCAAGATTTCCCCAGGCCATCCATGCAACCAACTCAGGGTGGCAGCACAGCAAGGCAAAGCTGGAAGGGATTTAGGAATGGTGCCTGGAGACTCTCACGGGTTTTCCTTCTCATCTCTTCTTTTGCAACGGAAAAGTCATTGAATCATGGAATCGTGGAATGGGTTGGGTTGGGAAGGAGCTTAAAGCCCATCCAGTCCCACCCCTGCCATGGGCAGGGACACCTTCCACTGTCCCAGGCTGCTCCAAGCCCCAGTGTCCAACCTGGCCTTGGACACTGCCAGGGATCCAGGGGCAGCCACAGCTGCTCTGGGCACCCTGGGCCAGGGCCTGCCCACCCTCCCAGGGAACAATTCCTTCCCAAGATCCCATCCAGCCCTGCCCTCTGGCACTGGGAAGCCATTCCCTGGGTCCTGTCCCTCCATTCCTTGCAAATTGTCTCTCTCCATGTTTCCTGGGGCTCCTTCAGGCCCTGCAAGGCCACACTGAGCTCAGCCCAAAGCTTCTCCTCTCCAGGCTGAACAATCCCAGCTCTGCCAGCCTTTCCTCCCAGCAGAGCTGCTCCATCCCTCTGCTCACCCTGCTGCCTCCATGGACTCTCCCCAGCAGCTCCAGCTCCTCCCTGTGCTGGGATTCCAGAGCTGGGTGATTTTACCAACAACCCCCTCACATTCCCAGGATGCTATTCAGGGAGGAAAACAACAGGAATCAGGGATATGATCTGCAGACGAGGGTGATGCTCCTCAGCCCCTGCTCCAGGGGACGGGTTGGTTTAAAGCACAGCAGTTCAATAAGAGGGAGCTGTGCTGGTGATCCCAACCACTGAATTCCGGGGGTGCTGCGGGAAAATGGAGTGTGGCTTAAAAACCTGGAACACTCAGCTTTTATTTGGGCGTCAAAATATAAGGAATTCCAGGGCTTCACTTGGTGTAGCCAGGGTTAGGAAGTGATCCCAGTGCCAGACCCCAGCTGGACGTTCCCAGCACAACTTCCCCAGCCCAGGTTTGCAGCGAAGCTCAGGATGAGAACATCTCGAGCTGGAAGGTCTTTGAACATCATTCCACACAACCCTTTTCCCCCTTTTTCCCTTTTCCATCTGTTTCTATAGACACCCCCAGCGGCAGTGAAGCAATGCTGCTTCAGGCTTCAATTCCTGCTGATTCCCAGATTCCCAGCACTGATCCCTGGGTAAATAAAACCAGAGTCCCTTGAATGCCAAAGATCTGAAGAAGTTGCCTTTTAATGCAGACCTAAAGCTGCCCCATCACAAAGCGCTTTTTTGTTGCCTTGCCCGGGATTTCTCTTTTTTTCCCTTTTGTGGATTTATTGACTCAGTTAAAGATTATCCTGACAAAGGAGGAGGAGGATATTCCATTTTGAAAACATTTTCATATTTTAGGGTGGAAAGGATGTAGCATTTTGTGCCTGAGGATGTGCCCACCGTCCTCTGGGGCAGCATCAACAAGACTTCACTGGGAGGTTTTAAAGCCTCCTTGAATAACTCCTACAGCAGAAAGTGGTGGAATTGTGAAGTCAAAAACTGGTTTTAGCATTCCAAGGCTTTCCTAAGTGTTTCACTCCAGTGCTTTGGTGCAGCAATGAGCAGCTAAAGGATCAGTGTTGGTAATCTCTGTAGAAATAATAAATACTGTATAAATATTGTTACATAAACCCCTGGATTTTGCCATGTTAAACCGAGAGCCACGAAGAGTTTTAGCTCCATTTGGTGATGAGAGAAAGGAATTTAACACCACGAAGCGTCTCAGAGCTGAGCGGCGGCCACTGATCACCTGCATCGCTGCCTGAGATTCTGGCGGGTTCTCCCCAACACTAAAAGCTCTCTCTAAAATATTTTGATCACTGTGCAGAATAGAACATTTTAAAAGCAATTAGTGAAGTGATGTACTGTGAGATTTAGAGAGTTGGTTCCCTCTGGATCCTCTGCTGCTGCCTCCCTCAGCAGCCGCACGAAGCCACGCTCTGCTCGCACCAACCGCAGCGGGTGGGAAAAAAA
>VZRN01004541.1:88523-107026 GCA_013397935.1 Dasyornis broadbenti | reverse complement strand
AAAAAAAAAAAAAAGAGCTCTGAGTAAAGTCTTAAACTCCGAAAGTCGAACTGTCCGGCAGTGCCGAGCTCGGTGTGAGCGCGGCATCCTTGATGCTGTGATGGCCGTGTCCCCTGGCCCGGGAGGCGGGCGGTGGCAGGCGGCAGGACGAGAGTGGCAGTTTGACACCGCCCTGGCAGGCGGGCGGCGGCTCCGGCGAGTGACCCGGGCTCGGGGCCGCTGCTCTGCTCCGGCAGCAGCTGAAGCCGCATCTGCCGCGGGCGGCGGGCCCGGCGCTCCCCGCTGTGCCGCCAGCTGCCTCTGTTTGTGCCTGGCCCCGGCCCGGCCCGGNCGGGCGCGGCTCCGCGGGATGCCCGCGCCCCGGGAATTGCTGGGAAAACTCGGCCGGAGAAGCTCGGCGGCATTGCGCGGGAGAGACCAGGCTAAAAAGCCTCTTAGCCACCCGAAAGCAGCTTTTTAAAAATTAAAAATAAATAATTTGTAGCAGCACGGGGTGATCGAATCCGTGGTGTTTAGTGCATCCTACACACAACCACGGCTGGGGTGTGCACAAGGAGACACAGAAATCCCTGCAAAGAGAGCATGGGGGAAAACTCCTTCCCAGCATTGCACGGCGGTGACCAGGCTAAAAAGCCTCTTAGCCACCTGAAAGCAGCTTTTTTAAAAAAAAAGAAATCAATCATCTGTAGCAGTGCAGGGTGATTGAATCCATGGTGTTTAGCGCATCCTACACACAACCACGGCTGGGGTGTGCACAAGGAGACTCAGAAATCCCTGGAGAGTACGGGGAAAATCTTCCTGGCTTTCTGGAGATGGAGGGCAAAGGCCCGATCCTGCAGTTTCGGCGTCACAAGGAGAATTTGTGGGCTCAGGTTGCAGTCACCCTCCATCAGCTCCCCTGCTCGTTGCCATGGCTCAGCACTCCCTGCTCATCCCTTAAGGATGGCTCTGGGACAGGCAGGAATCCTCGGACAGAAAGGAATGTTTTCTTTCCAAGCAGTGCTGAAATGGGCACTGCGATAAGGGAGCGTGAGGGCCAAAGGCACAGCATGAGCTTCCCAGGGGCAGATCCTGGCACTGCCTGGCTCCGTGGGCTCCAAGGGCCTCTGGGGGAAGCAGCTGCATTGCACAGGGGAGACCAGCCTCAAAGCCCTCTTAAATCACCTGGAAAACCTCTTTTTTTGTTAAAATAAACCATCTGTGCTGCTCTGCAGCAGAGCAGAGTTATCAGCTCCATGGCAGTCAGTGCGTCCTACACACAGTGATCGTTGCTGTGTGCACAAGGGACGCAGAAATCCCGGGAGAGCAGGGCAAACTCCTCCTGCCCAGCTCTCTGCAGAGGGAGGGGAAGGGCCTGATCCTGCAAACCAAGGAGAATTTGTGGGATCAGGCTGTGATCACCTCCATCAGCTCCCCCGCTCATTGCCCGTGACTCGGCACTCCCTGGGAATCCCTGAGGGATGGCCCTGGGAAACCTTGGGACAGAAGATCACATTTTCACCAGCACTGAGGGTTTCAAAGCAGAGCTGAAATGGGCACTGCAATAACAGTGTGAGTGCCAAAGGCACGGGATGAGCTTCCCAGGGCAGATCCCGAAACTTCCCAGCCTCCAGGTGCCTCTGGGCTTGGCCAGACCGTCACTGATGTGTAACTGGTGCAGCCTCCTGGGAGAAACCCAGGCATGCGCTGACTGCAGCCAGAGCTGCTCCTGAGCCTCTGCCTTTGAGAAAAGTGTAATTAGTCTTGATTACGGCTTCTACCTAAGAGGAAAAAAAAAAATCCCCCAAAAACACGGCAGAGCTCCCTTCAAATCTGCCCTGGTCACAAGTATCTCTGTGAACGATTTGAAGATTCTTTCTCTGACAGTGATTTGAAAATACTTTTCCAAAATATAAGTATTTATTGTGATATAAAAACTGCTCCCACATTCTCAGCTTCTCCTACTCATTCCCATTTCCCAGTTTCAGGATTATTCTGGTGCTGAAGAATCCCAGTTCAGAGGGGGCAGGATCAGGTGAGCTCCTGGGTTTTTCTTCTTCCTCCTGCCAGATTATTGAGGACATTGGTGTAAAAATCACTGAAAGACACTGAGCTAAATTCCTGCTCTCCCTATCCAGGCAAAGTGTAGAAAGAAAAGGAATCACGGAATCCCTGAGGCTGGAAAAGCCCTCCCAGCCCATGGAGGCCAAGCCGTGCCCGATGCCCACCTTGTCCCCAGCCCAGAGCACTGAGTGCCACGGCCAGGCCTTCCTTGGACACCTGCAGGGATGGGGACTCCAAAGCTCCCTGGGCAGCCCCTGCCAAGGCCTGGCCACCCTTTCCATGGAGAAATTCCTGCTGCTGTCCAAGCTGGGGACAAGGTGGGCATCGGGCACGGCTTGGACTCCATGGGCTGGGAGGGCTTTTCCAGCCTCAGGGATTCTGGGATTCGCTTTACAATTCTTTGACCGAACCTTACCTGGACTCTCCACACTGATTTTCCAAGGCAACACCCTCTTTGCAATCAGATTAAAATCCTATTGTGATTCCCATTCCCAGAGCTCTGATGTGTGGAAAGTTTTTCCCAGTCCCTTCCTTATCCCAGACACATTTGTGGATACAGAAAGAAGCACTCTGTGTTTCAAACTCTTTCTTTGCAGAGGTTTCTAAAAATCTCCAGGTTGAAGAGGATTTTCAAACGCTACAGTTCTAGGTATTTTCATGTTTTATTTTCCTATCTGACACCTTGCATGGAGAAATTAAAAATTGAAGTATAATATTGGGCATTCTGCACCACAGAGATCTTTACACCAAGATCCTTCCACACAATTTGAAATCATCATTTCCCTAAATATTTATGCTCCTGCCAGTTATTTCTTCTGACAAGGGAGGAAATATCAATTCAGCCAGAAAAACCGTCTGCATTGATCCAGTCCCTCCACAAAATGCTGGCCCCAGTGAATCCAGCGGCAGAATTACCTGTCCTCCACTAATCAGCCACACCTCAGCCAGTTAGAGGCTCCACACGGTATTTTCTGCCCAGATTCTGAAGGATTCTATTTTAATTAAACCAACATTTTAGGAATGACCTCTAAACTTCCTGAAAAATCAAACCAGGCTGTCCTCCAGGCCAGCAATGACTTTCATCTGATGCTTCTCATCTCGTGTAATAAATTCACAGATGGACCATCCTTGTCCTTCCTACGCCTAAGAATAACTCCTAAGTACTGTTCCCAGGGGATTTGTTCTGGTTTACACACATCTGCTGAGATACGTGTCTTTGAGGCCAGATTAAGTCTTTGTTTGACGATATTTGAGCATTTGTGAAACTACTTGGCAAGAATGTCGTGATTTTATTCATTCAAAACATGCGCTGATTGTTGCCAGTGGGATCCCAACACCTCCTGCAGAATTGCTTCATTCCCAACCTATTCACAGGGAAAGGGAAACCGATGGCAGAGAATGGGCAACTGCACTACCCGAAAAATCAATTGTTCTGGTTTTAGGCAAAGGAATTTCGGACTCAGAGCTTTTCCTAACGAGACTGGTCCTGTTTTGCTGCATTGGCCCCAAGTCTTGGTGTAAAACCTGCCTTGCTCCTGACACAGCCAGGGGAGGTTTCCATTTCCCTTTCATGGCAGAGACAGGACAAGGAAAAGGCACAACCTAAACTTGAGATTTTATACTGAGATTGGAGCAGAGGAGGCTCAGGGGGAACCTTGTGGCTCTGCACAGCTCCTGACAGGAGGGGGCAGCCGGGGGGGTCGGGCTGTGCTGCCAGGGAACAGGGACAGGAGGAGAGGGAACGGCCTCAGGCTGGGCCAGGGGAGGCTCAGCTTGGACAGCAGCAGGAATTTCTCCATGGAAAGGGTGGCCAGGCCTTGGCAGGGGCTGCCCAGGGAGCTTTGGAGTCCCCATCCCTGCAGGTGTCCAAGGAAGGCCTGGCCGTGGCACTCAGTGCTCTGGGCTGGGGACAAGGTGGGCATCGGGCACGGCTTGGCCTCCATGGGCTGGGAGGGCTTTTCCAGCTTCAGGGATCCTGGGATTCTGTGAGGGATTCCATGGGTCTTGCAAAAGCAAAATGTGTTTTACAAAGCACCCAGGACACCTCCAGCAACCCACGACGTTCATGTGACTTTTTCCAACGTTTCCTCTCGAGCGTGAACCCCGAGTGTTTCCCACAACAACCTCAGAGCTGAGAGCCCCAAGCCTGCAGGGGCTCTGCAGCCTGGAACCGCAGGGACAGGGACGGGGCTGGAGCTCTGGGCAGGGCTGTGAGACACAAGTGCAGGAACTTCTTCACGTGTTCTCAGGAGCTCTCACCCGTCCCCACTCACACCAGCTCTCAGCTCCTGTCACTCCATGACTTGTGCTTATTCCACCATGCCATTATTTCCAGGGGAGAATCCAGCTGCCTGTGGATACACGGATCCAGGTCTTACCTTCTCCTTCATATGCAGGTAGATGCAAAAGGGTATTTTTGGGAAAGACAGAAACAGATTTCTCCTTCCTGCTGAGCCCCATGAATTTCTGGCCAGAGAACCCAGAGCAGGATCAAAGCAAAGCCTTCAGGCTGTTGTGACACTTGGGGCTGGTTAATGGTGACACCCCCAAGGCAAAGGACATTCCTGGGGCTGGGACAGCAACCCCACACTCTGATCCTTGCACTTCCCACTGTGGCAAAGGGCTGGCTTTGGGCAGGTTCATTCCACACCTAAGGGAACCCGGATAAGGTCCTTTCCAACCCCAGCCCTTCCACAGCTCCACATCACAGAGCTTTTATCAGGACCCAAACAGCACCTCCAAGACAGAGCAGCACCAGGGGCTGCACAAGAGCAGGCAAACAAGGGCCTCTTTGTGAACATCGAGCAGGGGGTGCCCACAAACACAGCCCAGGTGGCTGCTGGGCACCTGCAGCACTTCTAGAAAGCTGCTGGAGGCTGTAGAAACAGGTGCTTTCTGGTTTCTGGTTTTTCAGTCATGCTGAAGCCACAGGAAGCCCAGACAAACAAAGTCAGAAGCTTTGGGACCTGTGTAATTTGTCACATCTGACCACAAGAGCAAGCCCAGGCCTGTTGGAGGTTCTTTCCCCAAACACTGCTCCCCACAAGGGCGGAAATGCGGCTTTGTGTTTGTTCGGTGGCAGAGCTGTGCCCGAGGACAGACTTATTGAGACACTTCACTGCAGCTGATGGCTCCAAATGCAGCTGCAACAGGACCTGCCCTGTGCAGAGCACAGTCCCAGGAGCTTTGGGAGGCATTGCCCACACAGGGCTGGTACCTCCTCAGCGCTACTTCAAATTTCAGAATGGAGCTGTTTGCTTTGTTTGCTGTAGAAGTGCAAAACTCTGTATTTTTCCTTCAATGCAACGTTTGTGTTGCATTTTCTTATGTTTACACCACTCCCTGCTTAGGAGTGTTAGTGAAGTTAATCAGGAGTTGGACTTGGATGAACCAGGTGAGTCCCTTCGCACTCAGGAGATTTGGAAGTTCTTCCAAATTTGTTCCTTTGAGGTACTTGGTTTTAACTCTAAAAAACAGTAAGTGATCACAGAATCATGGAATATCCTGAGGGGGATGGATCCCCAAGGATCAGAGTCCCAGCCCTGTCCCTGCCCAGAGCCCCCAACAATCCCAGCCTGGGCATCCCTGGCAGCGCTGTCCAAACGCCCCTGGAGCTCTGGCAGCCTCGGGGCCGTGCCCATTCCCTGGGGAGCCTGGGCAGTGCCCAGCAGCCTCTGGGGGAAGAACCTTTCCCTGAGCTCCAGCCTGAGCCTGCCCTGGCCCAGCTCCAGCCGCTCCCTGCCTCTGTCCCTGTCGCAGGGAGCAGAGCTCGGAGCTGTCCCTCAACCGGGCACTCAGCTCCTTGTGTGGCCCCTCCAGACTCCTCCCCACCTTCACAGCTCTAACAAGCTCAAATACCAGGGTGTGCATCATGAAGCCAAATTTCAAATAAAGACTTGTTGCACTGAGGGCATTGTTCACTATCCCAAAAGCATCCCCGAGCTGTTCCTCCATCGATCCCTTTTGTTCCCTGGTGAGTGCTGCTGGGAGGGCAGGAGGGGCTCCAAGGGGAACACGGACACGCTGTGGCCTGGACAAGGATCTCCTGAAGTGCAGCTCCCAAGGGCTGGTTGTCCACACTGGATGTGATCCTCTCCTGTGTCGTCACCAAGCACTTGGGGATGTGGGTTTGGCCCTTGGGGACAGGGTTCAGGGATGACGCTGGAGGATCCTGAAGGGCTCTTCCAGCCTCAGGGATTCTGGGATTCTCTGAGCAGAGCAACAGCAAAGCTGTGTGGTGCTGCACTCCCCAGCCCACACTCCCTTCCAGGCCACAGTGTGATCTGAGAAATGCTTGTTAGGCCTTGACCTTGAAAACACTATCTGGGCTCAGCTCTTCCTGAGCTTATCAGGAACACTGTCTGCTCCCAGCAACTCCTAACAAGCTTCTGTTTTTCTCATGATCAGCCTTGAGAAATATTTCTCTGGCCTGAATGGCGTAACATCCTTGTTCCCACACTTTCAAAAAAAGTGCTGACCCAAACTGTGGCCAGGATGAACAGTGTTGTGACTAAAGCCCGCTCTCTTGCAGCCCTACAAACAGCGGTCCAAGATGGGGCCCTCTGAGCTCTCCTGGGCCACTGCAGGCTGTGACCAGCCTCTCCCTCTGAGCGGGGCCTCCCAGAGCCAGCAAAGCCTTGGGTTTGCTCTGCCTGCAGGGTTGCCAAAACACGGCACGTCCTGGACCCATACCCTCCCTTCTCAAGGCCTGATCCTTCGCCTGGCAGGAGATGCAAAAACATGTGAAGTGAGGATTTTCACTGATCTCTGAGGGAGGTTTTTCCACAGGTACCTTCTCTTGCACTGACTGTTTCTGTCTGCGTGCATACCCCTGTGCATATGCTACAGCAAATCTGGAAGTTAAGTTATGGTTATAACTCAGGCTAATGCTGTTCAGTGTTATTTCTCTGTTAGATTGTTAAGGTTAAGTTATAAATTAAGGTATAAGTACTGTTAAGTGTTGTTAAGCTTTAGGCCACATCCCTTTTCATCCTCGTATACACTGTCTTCACACACACACACAAACACAAACACACACACCCCTAGGTAATTTTCATTTCTGTTTTGATTACCTAGATTTTGTTTGCTTTTTTTGTTGCTTGCTTTCCCTTGTTGTGCCTTAGCTGTCCTTTGTAAGCAGAGTGAATCTTGCCAACAAATCTGTTGTGCTTTGTAGTTTAATATTAAATCTGACTTTTGCTCATACCCTCCTTGGTGATTTTTTGGGACACTCATTTGGGATAAGGTGCCTTGGAATTCAGGCATCCTCAAGGCTTTGGGAATACAGAGTCTGCCTGACAGGAAGGGGCAGCCGGTGGGATCGGGCTGTGCTGCCAGGGAACAGGAACAGGAGGAGAGGGAACGGCCTCAGGCTGGGCCAGGGGAGGCTGAGCTTGGACAGCAGCAGGAATTTCTCCATGGAAAGGGTGGCCAGGCCTTGGCAGGGGCTGCCCAGGGAGCTTTGGAGTCCCCATCCCTGCAGGTGTCCAAGGAAGGCCTGGCCGTGGCACTCAGTGCTCTGGGCTGGGGACAAGGTGGGCATCGGGCACAGCTTGGCCTCCATGGGCTGGGAGGGCTTTTCCAGCTTCAGGGATCCTGGGATTCTGTGGAGCCGCAGCAGAGGAGACATTGGAGAAAGCACAGGACAGGGGAGGTGCCGGAAGCAGGGCAGCAGGAGTGCTTTGCAGGCATTCCCTGTGCAGCCACAGGCAGGGCGTTATCCTGGGTTTATTCCAACACATGCCAGTGTCCATGTGGCTCCAGGAAAGCAGGGAAGGAATGCAGACCCTGGCACACGGGACTGCCCATCCATCCTCCGGAACAACTGAAGGGAGCTTCTTGTCCGCCTGCCAAGGGGAGACAACAGCAGCACAATTTACCTGGAACAGATGGGAGGCAGCCTTAATTAACCACCCCCACACAGCACCGGCCCCGGGCCGCAGCTCCGGGGCCTCTCTGGGCAGGAGCCCGGCCAGCAGAGCTGCCAGAGCCAGGAAAAGCCCTGGACTCAGCACGGGGCAGCGGTGAGTCCGGGATGTCACCCGTGCTCTGCTGTGCCTCGCTGCTGCTGCTGCTCCCCATCACTGCTGACACCACAGCCCTGCCCGGCTCTGGGGACACAGGGGGACCCCACAGGCCAAGCACCCCACGTTCCAAGGACAGGGGAAGTGGCAAGAGTGGCTCCGGACCTGAAATCCTGCCAGGAAAGTGCTGCTTGGGAGAGGTCACCTGCCTTGGCCTTGCTGTCCATTGTCCCTGCTTTAGCAGAAGTGAAGAGCTGCAGAGTGAATTCGGAGGTGCTGCAAGGCAGATGGGGAGGGAGGAAGCCAAGGAGCACGAAGGGATTCCCTGTGGGCTGGAGGGAGGCTCCTCACGTCAGCAGAGAACAATCTTCTCATTTCCCAGCTGGTTCTTCCCACCAAGCTCCAGAATCATTTGTGAGTCTCTGTATGCCTCTTTCGCAGAATCCCAGGATCCCTGAGGCTGGAAAAGCCCTCCCAGCCCATGGAGGCCAAGCCGTGCCCGATGCCCACCTTGTCCCCAGCCCAGAGCACTGAGTGCCACGGCCAGGCCTTCCTTGGACACCTGCAGGGATGGGGACTCCAAAGCTCCCTGGGCAATCCATTCCTAAATAACAGGAATTACTGGTTGTCAGCCCTGGCTGAGACAGTGCCCCCATTTCACACTGAGCATCTGCCACCTTTCGTTCTCCCAGTCACTGTCTCACCCTTGGCCTTCACCTTCTTCTCAGCTTAAATAAAGTCACTTTAAGGAGAGTCTCAAAATTCCTCACACATCTGAATTCCTAAACAAGGAAACCAGCGTGGGTTTGCCTTCAAAATAATGGCCCTCACTCCTTTCCTGCACACACCTCACATGGGCCAGTTTGGAAATCTTAAATTTACAAACCTGAAATGGTAAGTAATGACATCGATGTATGGGACCAGGTGGGAGTCACACAGGGTGTTTCTCAGGAGGAATTTCTCCAAGGAAAAGGAGGTCAGGCCTTGGAAGGAGCTGTGCAGGGAAGTGGTGGAGTCCCATCTCTGGCAGTGTCCAAGGCCAGGTTGGACCCTGGGGCTTGGAGCAGCCTGGGACAGTGGAAGGTGTCCCTGCCATGGCAGGGGTGGGACTGGATGGATCTTTAAGTCCCTCCCAAGCCAAACCTTCTGTGACCCTCTGATTCTCATTTCTGTGATTTTTTATTACTCCCCACAACCTAGGGACATGGTAATTCCAGGCTCTCCCTTATGGATGGCTCAGAGTCCTTGTACAGTCATAATGGGCTGAGGATTTAGTTTGCCTTACAAAATCAGGCTTTTGGGTTTTGAGCTGATCTTTGGTTTTAAGGAAGTGTCAACTGCCTTTGAATTTTTGGGGTTTTTTGTTAAGATAAACCAGGAAATTTCTGTTATGCTGATTAAAGTTAATTAGCTTCTCATTTTTTATATTATTTAAAAGATGAGGAATAGTCCCTTCTCTCCTCTGTTAAATGCAGGTGAGCAGAGCCCAGTTTTATGGGATGAGCAGACAGCAGGGCAAGGTGGAGATAAACTCCCTCTTAATTAAGTCAAGTCTGGTACTTGGAGGCCAAAACCACTGTGGGGGGTCACAGTCAGCCAAAAATAAGAAGAAAACATCGTGAAAGGAGAAGAGAGGAGAAGGGAGAAGAAAGGAGAAGAAAAGAGAAGAAAGAAGAAAGGAAATGGTTTCCTTGCCTCAGCTCTCTGTTCCTGGCTGTGCATTTCAAATCAAAACCTTGTGGTTCAAGGCTGTGGTCGGAGCCTTGGACAGATCACTCTGGATCTGGGAATGCAGGAGGGAGTCACATCCACAGAAAGGAGCCATCCCTCAGTGTCCCCAGAGAAGGGAGCCATCCCTCAGTGTCCCCAGAGAGGGGAGCCATCCCTCAGTGTCCCCAGAGAAGGCAGCCATCCCTCAGTGTCCCCAGAGAAGGCAGCCATCCCTCAGTGTCCCCAGGGCCAGCCTGGTGTCCCCAGAGAAGGCACCCATCCCTCAGTGTCCCCAGAGAAGGCAGCCATCCCTCAGTGTCCCCAGGGCCAGCCTGGTGTCCCCAGCCCATGAGGAGCCCCGGCCCTCCCTGCACCTCCCTCAGGCGACTCCTCCAGCAGCACAGAGCTCCTGGTCATTAATGATTCATTATCTGTCCCCCTCTCTGTCCCTTTTGTCCCAACTGTCACAGTGTCGTTCTTTGTCTGTTTACTGTGGATTATTGGCCAATAACACTTTGTAGGGCCTTTCAAAGGCCCTGTTTACTCAGAGTCAATAACACATTCACCCACGAGCAGTTAATGCTCTCACATCCACTGAGGGGGACAGCTTCAGAGGCTGCACAAATCCCACTGCATTGTTCCTGCGGATTTGGGCTCCAACTTCTGCTCACCCCTCCTTGGAAATCTGCATTTAATGCTGGGGAGGATGGTAATGAGGGGGCCATGGGCTGACATTTCCATGGCTGGTAACCCAAACAGCTCCATGGAATACACTTTTTATGTCATTGTCAGCCACTGAGGGGGAGTGGGCTGCCTTTGGCTCACAGGACAAAGGTGAAGGTCTATCTGCAGCTGGAGAATTCCTGATCAGGAGAGGTGCGGCAGGAGACATAACCCAGCCAAATAATCCAGGACAATGCACTGCCAACGACAAAGCTGTGCAGCTACAGCAGCAGTCCCGTGGCTGGCGGCAAAGGGAAGCTCCCAGGGCTGCGGGATGGAGGGACAGGACCCAGGGAATGGCCTTAAACTGAAGCAGGGCAGGGCTGGATGGGATCTTGGGAAGGAATTGTTCCCTGGGAGGGTGGGGAGGCCCTGGCCCAGGGTGCCCAGAGCAGCTGTGGCTGCCCCTGGATCCCTGGCAGTGTCCAAGACCAGGTTGGACACTGGGGCTTGGAGCAGCCTGGGACAGTGGAAGGTGTCCCTGCCATGGCAGGGGTGGGGCTGGATGGGCTTTGAGGTCCCTCCAACCCAAACCATTCCATGATTTGATGAGTCAAAGAGAGGAAACACAACACTTTAGAACTTGAGAACAAAACGCAGAACTTTTCCATGCACTGCTCAGGAGGGATCAAAAGGGGATCAAACCCTTTAAAGGCTTCCAGGGACATTTTAACACCTCGAGTGGAAGTGACAAAAACAGTTGTGCAGAAAAAGCATGGCCAGAAATGGGTGAAGGGTCCAGAAATGGGTGAAGTGTCCAGCAGTCCAGTGAAATTCCCAAACAGACACCAAATCGTGGCTCGTGGGTGAGGATTGGATCCTGCTCTCTTTCACTCAAATGATTTGTGGCACAGAGAAGGGAAATTATTTCATTTCTAAATGAAATACACCATAAAGGCCTCAGTAAGGTGCCATTTCACTTGGAAAAAATCAAATGAGCGCCTTTATTTCCCATCTTCTCCCTTCACCCAAGGAATATTTACACTGGAAATCTGGGCTGCACCACAGGCACAGAGGAGGCAGAATTTAGCAAAGGCTCTTCAGGAATTACTGTGAGAGGAGTCAAGGCTTTTAGCCAAGGTTTGCACCAGCAGTTTGGATATATCCCACTGGGAGGAGGTGCTGAAAAGGAAAATCAAGGAGAAACACTCTCAAAAGAGATAAATTTGAATATTAAATACACTTGATCAAGGTTCATTGGTTTAAAGCCCATGGGCTGCCCTGAACACTGTCCCTATCACTGCCAAACTAAACTTATCCATCCAAAATCTTGGAATTAAAGCTCTGGGAAAACAGAACTGCTGGAGGCCCCACTGGTAAGTCTCAAATACGTGGGATTTACCATTAAATGTTTGAGATCAGTTGCCTCAAATCCCTCTGATAAATCCAAGCTAACACAGGACTATCAGACTGGTCCATGGAAAACAGAATAAAGGAACAAATAAAGGTGGTTTTTAAAGAATAACTGGATTTTAACAGACCTCCAGGTTAAAGCCAGGGAACCTTTTGAAGAAAACACAGACTCTGGGCATGATTTGTTCCAGTAGTTACAGCACAACAAGAAATAACACAGTGAGAATTATTTCTTCTTTATCTTTAAATCAAAGTACATTTTCCCCCAAGAACAAAATGCAGTCTCACAACAGAAGAAGCCATGAGAGTAAAACACAACTAATAAAATGAATATTTTCTCCCTCCAAAAAGAGCTTTTTTTTTCTTGAATCCTATGAAATATTCCCACTACAAAGCCACCCCAACCCCTTTCCCAAAAACCTGCTGTGGGTTGTTTTGAAACCACGCTTTCACAACGTGTTGTGACAGTTTCAGTGATCAAAAAATTATTAATAATATGAGATAAAATTTCTTTGGTTTGGCAACACAAGAGGCCACACTTATTTGAGCCACTTTTAGATGTGGAGAGGATTAAAAATAAATAGGTTATAAAAATAATGCCTTGATGACACACACAGGGTAACTCTCCCACAGACTCTGAGAAATACTTCTATTCCATTTATTTTGACCAAATTTTTACATTTTAAGGCAGACCTCACCTGATGGAACAGCTGCAAAAATTATTTGCAAACCAGAACTGGGATCAAACAGAGCTAAAGAGAGAAAACTCCTGTTTAAAAGTCAGAAATGTTATTTTCGTGTTCCTGGGAAGAAATTGGGGCACAGGGAAGTAGAGAAATTGGAGAGAAATTAGGAGTAAGGACAGGCCCAAGGTCGCCCAAGTCCAAGGACACAACACCAAGTGTAAATAGAGATTAGGGGAAAATTTATTTTCAAAGCAAAGAGATACTTTTAGTTGCTCTAAAATAAAGTTAAGAAATGGGTTTATTTTATGCTTTTAGAACTCCAGGATCTGCAAAGCTTTAGCCTTTGAAAATGATCTGTCCCTTCATTTATTTTAATCCTCTCTGGATTTCCCTCCATTATTGAGAAGTGTAAAGGGAGATGTTTGTGCAAACAAGGACCACAAGGGTTTTCTGGTTTTATATGCAGGATCATGAAATTCCACTACAAGGCGGCAGCAGCAGCAGCACGGGAGCACTTTGCACTTTTAGAGTGGATTCCACACAAGGAATTCCAAGTGCTCTGAGGGAAATGGTCACTTTGGCCATTCAAATTTATATCACCAAAATCAGCCACGAAAATGGATTTCTGCCGTCTTCCCACAGCACTAAATTAAATAAACTGCATTGAACATAGTGTGAGTGCTTTATAGTTATAACTGGTACAAAAGCTGTTGGTTTTGGATAAGTACTCGATGTAAATCAACATTTATTCCACAGGAGTTCCATGCAGCTCCCACCTGCTGCACGTGGGAAGCCGGGAACAACTTCACAGCCGCTCCCCGGAGCTCAGTGGATTGTGGAAAGAAAGATCACAATTAAGGGTTGTCTTAATAAAGGTCTAAATCCCAGAATCCCAGAATTATTGAGGCTGGGAGAGCCCTTCAGGATCATCCAGTCCCCAGCACCATTATCATCCTCACCCCAAACCCCGTCCCCAAGGGCCACACCCTGAGCACTCCCAGACACAGGGACTCCACGCCTCCCTGGGCAGCTCATTCCAGTGCAGGGAATTTTTCTGGTCCCATCTCCAACCTGAGCCTCCCCTGGTGCGATTTAGGGCCGTTTCCTCTCCTCCTTTCCCCTGGGACGTGGCAGCAGAGCCCGACCTCCCCCTCACTGCCCCTCCTGCCAGGAGTTGTAGAGAGCAAAAAATCCTCCCTGAGCCTCCTTTTCTCCCCAGCAGCCCTCCCAGGACTCACCAAAGCATCACCAGTGCCCTCCAACCCCTATTTCAAAGAGAAAGGAAGAACGGGAGAATTTCTTACATCACAGAATCACCGAGTATTGAACTTCCCGCATGTGGAAATCAAGAAAATGATCAGCAGCAAAGGGCTCCCACCCACCTGCTGCTCACTGGAGCCTCAGCTTCTCCTGTGCCACCCTCCGGAGTCAGAAGCAGCTGAGTTGGTGCAAAGCAGCCCCTGAAAGTTCCAAGAATTACCTACAGAGAGAGTCCTTGATCCTTTCATCTAGTCAGACAATCTGCCCACGTGTTTAGCACCCAGGCATCCACTCCTTAACTGCAAAAAGTCAAGCGCAGAAACTAATTAGCAGCATTAATCAAAAGCAGAGGTCTAATGATAATTAACAACACATCCCCACTACAATAAATCCTTTTATTAGGAGGCGTTTCAAATTGCAAAATTAAAGGAATGAAGTTTCACACGAAGTGTTTCCAATTGCCATCTTCTGGCAAAACTCTGCAGTGTTGCCTCAAATTAAAGCGTAGGAGTCAGGCTAAACAATGATTTCCCACACGAGGCCTGTAAGCATTTGTGCTGCTTTGTTAAAAAAAAGAGAAAGTTTCAGTTCCACGGTCACTCCCCAGATTATTGCAGCCACTGAGCGCCATGGCCAGAGCAGCGTTGGGCAAAATGCTCCCTCCCATCCTCACCCCAGCAAAAAAAATCCACACAAGGGGAAGGGGAAATCACCCAGTCTTGCTACAGTGGGAGTTTTGCTGCTCTCCACAAGCACGGGAGGCCACAAGGCCTAAAAGGGTGGCAAAGACCTCACATTTTTGTGAAATAAAGGACGAATGAGCCGCAGGAAAAAAATATCCAAACCTCAGAGTCACTGCAGGAACCTCCAGGGAAAAGAGGGCTGGAGGGGAAATTCCCCCATCCCAGATCTCCCCTTCAGCTCTGCCCTTCAGGAAAGTTTTCCAGAAGTGTGAACATGGTCAGACACGTCCCAGAAACGAAATCCCAGTGCTCAGGGTTTGGGTGTTCGGCAAACCGAGGCTGCGCTGGGATTGCCAGAGGGACAAACACGAACCACGCTCCTCCCATCCATGGGATGCTCCAGGGCACTCCCTCCACACCTCCACCTGTTCTTCCCCGGGATTCCCATTACAGAGCCAACAGAAACCTCCTGGCAAGTTAAAAATTCCCATCCCATGGAGGGACACGGTCAGCAGTTGGTTGCCGCCAGCCGAGCTGCAAATGACATCATAATGACATTATTATAATATTAAAAACTAATTCTTCAGGAGAAAAGGGCTCTGAGGTGTCATTCAGTGATTATTTACTGCCAGGAAAGCATCGGGGGAGGGCGGACCTCAAGCAGGGAGGCTCAAGGTTTCACTGTTACACCCTCAGGAAGGAGATGCCCACGGACAGTGAAATCTGTGCCCACAGCCGTGAAGCTCCTCCCAGGTCCACCACAGCCCATCTTCACTTCTGCCCTGTCCCAAGTTCTTCACCCTTTCCATACCTTTCTCTAACCTTTCTTTACCTCTTCACTGACACTCATTTAATAATCTCATGTATTTCACTGAGACCAAGGATGTAAAAGGATGTAAATGCTTGCAGGGCTACAGGAACACTGAAATTCCATCACCTTTGTTCAGCACCCACGGGCTGGTCCGTGTGCATTCCATGTTTAGACACAGGGCCTGTCAAATCCTGAGGAAAAGCTTCCCAGGACTGAAAAACCCCACAGCTTTCCAGAAGCTGAAGTTGGCAAAAGGGAAAACAGAAATGAAACCCCCTGGGATCCAGTTTTCACATGTCCCCCAAATCAGGTGGTTGGGATTTTCCAGCATCCTCCTCCCTAAGGACTCTTCGGAACAAAACAAATCCGACTGCTCTGACACCACCCCTTTATTGTTTTGCTATTTCTGTGTTACACCTCAGTGAAGAGACAGAGCAAAGCGGGAGAAATATAAATTATTATTTCATCTGGTGTGGGGACTAAGAACAATTGCCATCAATATTGATTAACCCTTGGGGATTTAAAGCCTACAGGCTCTGAAATCCCGGCTGATGCAGGATCTGCTTTGGGTAACAGTGATTGCGTGTTCCTGTGTTTGCATTTGTCTGCGAGAGCACCGGTGCCACCCTGGGAGTAACGAGCTGTCGTGTGCTGCGGGATCTCTACCAGGGGCCACTCAGTGATTAAAGTTACTCTAAAACTGAGTAATCTGAGAAAAAAACAAACCAATTCTGAGCTTTTAGCAGCCCCCGAAAGCATTTGATGATGTTTTAGCACAGCGCTGGTTTCAACTAATATAAATCACCAGAGATTGTGCCCCCCTGACTGCAAACCCCGCGAGGTTCATTGGCTTTCCTGAGATGCCACAAAATTCACACAGAATTTGACTTAAACAGGCATAGAATCATAGAAATGTGGAATGGTTTGAGTTGGAAGGGACCTCAATGATCGTTTAATTCCACACTATCCATGGCAGGGACACCTTCCACTGTCCCAGGCTGCTCCAAGCCCCAGTGTCCAACCTGGCCTTGGGCACTGCCAGGGATCCAGGGGCAGCCACAGCTGCTCTGGGAATTCCATCCCAAGGCCTCCCCACCCTCCCAGGGAGGAATCTGAGTCTGGAATGGGATCCTGAACAACCTTTCCAGGAACAAAAGGGTTCTCAGCAAAAAGAAGAGTCTTGCCAGGTTTCTAAGCCAACAAAGGGACCAGAAATCTGCCCGGGTGTCAGAACTTGAGACAAAGCCCAGAGGTGGTAAAAAGTGACAGAATGAGTCGCTTACTGAAGAAACACCCGAAAGCTGCTCTGGCTCTCGCCTTGCACAGGGAAATCTCTCAAAACAAACAAGCAAAAGCAGCTTTTGTGGGGACAGAAACCACAACTCTGCCCCCACAAACCTGAGAGCACAGCAGAGCGCAGGGCCAGCACCAGAACACACATGGAGGATGTGCATGGAGAAGAATAATCTCAAAAGGTAACTTCTGAGTGTGCTGATCCATGACATACTGTAAAGTTTAATCAACTGATTTGAGTCCTGCTCAGACAGAACTCAATCTTCCAAAGGGCTGATGAAAACTTGCCATTTTCATTTTATATTGAATTTTAACACAAGTGTTTTCTACCGGACTTGTCACTGGCTTTTCCAGTATTTTTTCCTAGAGAAACAGCATCACCTTCAGGCCGAAAAAGGACACATTCCAGGTTTTTTAATTGGGAAAACTTAAAGAAATCCTTCTCAAAATCGTGCACATTTTTTTTTTATTTCTTTCTGATCAGAGACTGCAAAACATGAATAAAAAAAAAAAAATATAGGACTGTAAAGAAATTTTTTAAAACTAGAAGAAAGAAGCAATCTCCCTTCAGTTTTGGATGCACTGAAGTTTCAGAAGAACCCACACAGAACAAATGAAGACAGCATATTTATACATATTTATTAATTCTTAATTTCTTTGCAAAAGGCCAGTTTTACCAGCTACTGTGGCAATTATGCCGCAAGCTGAAATCCTCAGTGACAATAACGCAGCCAACAAGGCCAGTGTGGTACAAGAACAAAGAAAACAGGATGTCTCGGGGTGCAAGAAGCAGATCTCAGCAGAAATCAGACTCCTGCTCCAAATTCAGACATGAAAACTAAACCACAGAAGGAAATGCTTCTGCCATTGCCCTAAAGAAAGAGCAAACCCTCTCTGCCCAGAACAGAGCAAACTGAGCAGCTTGGGCTGGTGGGAGGTTCCCTGCCCATGGCAGGGGGTGCAAGGAGATGAGCTTTAAGGTCCCTCCCAACCCAGCAATTAAATGATTCCTTGATTTTAAATCCAATTTGATTCACTGTACCGGGGCAATCGCAGTGGACTCTCCAGGCTGTTTTCTGTAACTTTGTTTTGCACCAAGAGCAATTGAGAAACAGAGGGCAGAGGCTACAATGAACAGGAAATTCAGCGTTTCAGCTGCTTCCTCAAACACCTCCTGGCGTCCTTCCGCAGGGCAGCTCTTCAGGGCATGTTTGCCATGGCATGAGCTGCTCTTCATCCCAGAAGGTTCCACATGGAACATCCCCCACAGAGCAACTGACCCACCAGGGACAGCACAACATGGGGATTTGTGTATGGACACACTCATGGAATCATGGAGTGCCTTCTGGGGTGGCTCCAGGAGAGCTGCAGAGGGATTTGCGACAAGGGATGGAGGGCCAGGACACAGGGAATGGCTTCCCAGTGCCAGAGGGCAGGGCTGGATGGGATCTTGGGAAGGAATTGTTCCCTGCGAGGGTGGGGAGGCCCTGGCCCAGGGTGCCCAGTGAATCACAGAATCACAGAATATCCTGAGCTGGAAGGGACCCACAGGGATCATCCAGTGCCAGCCCTGGCCCTGCCCAGAGCCCCCAACAATCCCAGCCTGGGCATCCCTGGCAGCGCTGTCCAAACGCTCCTGGAGCTCTGGCAGCCTCGGGGCCGTGCCCATTCCCTGGGGAGCCTGCGCAGTGCCCAGCAGCCTCTGGGGGAAGAACCTTTCCCTGAGCTCCAGCCTGAGCCTGCCCTGGCCCAGCTCCAGCCGCTCCCTGCCTCTGTCCCTGTCGCAGGGAGCAGAGCTCGGAGCTGTCCCTGCGCTGCCCCTCGGGAGGAGCTGCAGCCCCCGGGGAGCTCTGCCCTCAGGCTCCTCCAGGCTGAACTGACCAAGTGACCTCGAGTGGCCCCTCCAGGCCCTTCCCCA